>UESW01003868.1:2658667-2751994 GCA_900491605.1 Calamus simplicifolius | reverse complement strand
CGGTCGTGGCCGATCGGGATCAGGGCTTGGATCGATCGCAACCGTCGGATCTTTGCCGATCGGACCGATTGCCGCGGTCCGCGATCGGTCGTCGCCGATCGGAATCAGGGCTTGGATCGATCGCAACCTCGGATCGTCGCCGATCGGACGGATCGCCACGGTCCGAGATCGGTCGTGGCCGATCGGGATCAGGGCTTGGATCGATCGCAACCGTCGGATCGTCGCCGATCTCGGACGGATTGCAACTGTCCGAGATAGGTCGTGGCCGATCGGGATCAGGGCTTGGATCGATCGCAACCGTCGGATCTTTGCCGATCGGACCGATTGCCGCGGTCCGATCGGTCGTCGCCGATCGGGATCAGGGCTTGGATCGATCGCAACCGTCGGATCTTTGCCGATCGACCGATTGCCGCGGTCCGCGATCGATCGTCGCCGATCGGAATCAGGGCTTGGATCGATCGCAACCGTTGGATCGTCGTGATTAACATTAATTATAAATATTATCATTTATAAATATTAACAAATTATTGCGACGCCTTAGCGACAGTTTAAAAAAATTAAATAAATTGCGACAAAATATATGCGTCGCAATATTATTAGAATACATATAGCTGATTAAAAATATTAAAAAATAATTGCGACGCAATTTTCATCGCAATTATTATAATAAATTTAAATATTTTCATTTAAAAATATTTAAAAAATAATTGCGACGCACTGCTTGCGTCGCAATATATGTAATAAGTTTTTATTTTAATCAATTTAAAATATTAAAAAATATTGCGACGCCTTAGCGACGCAATTATTAGAAAATAAAAATATTTTTCCCGCCAGATGATGGCGCCAATTTAGCGACTCTTAGCGACGCATTTATTGGCGTCGCTATGTTTTCAGAAAATTATTATAAACATGTATTAACGATGGATTAGCGACGCCCTAGTGCGTCGCTAAAAAAAAAAAAAAAATATTGCGACGAAAATTGCGACGCAATTTTGGCGTCGCTAATTACCTATATTTAAGCCGGCCCCTTCTCCTTTCCTCCTTCCCGTCTTGACCTAGCCGCCGCCGTGATCCTCGCTCAACTCTCCGGCGCATCCCCGTCCTCCGGCTACCCGGCGATCTCATCCGACTCCGGCTACCCGGCGATCTCATCTCAACCAAGGTTAGCCCCAATAATCTAAAATTTTTTTTTTTTTGATTTCCCTACGGCCACGGCCGCTGCCGTGGCCGGCAGTGGCCTGGCCACGGTGGCCAGGCCACTGTAATCAAAAAAATTTTTTTTTTAACAGGGGGGAGGGGAGGAAACCCCCCCCCCCCTTTTTTTTCTTGTCCGGCCACGGCCGTGGCCGCGGCCGGACAAGGCGGCCACGGCGCTGCCGTGGCCGTCTTCTCCGGCCACGGCCGCTGCCGTGGCCGCAGTGGCCTGGCCACGGTGGCCAGGCCACTGTAATCAAAAAAAAAAATTTTTTTTTTTTAACAGGGGGAGGGGAGGAAACCCCCCCCCCCCTTTTTTTTCTTGTCCGGCCACGGCCGTGGCCGCGGCCGGACAAGGCGGCCACGGCGCTGCCGTGGCCGGCAGTGGCCTGGCCACGGTGGCCAGGCCACTGTAATCAAAATTTTTTTTTTTTTAACAGGGGGAGGGGAGGAAACCCCCCCCCCCCCTTTTTTTTCTTGTCCGGCCACGGCCGTGGCCGCGGCCGGACAAGGCGGCCACGGCCGCTGCCGTGGCCGTCTTCTCCGGCCACGGCCGCTGCCGTGGCCGGCAGTGGCCTGGCCACGGTGGCCAGGCCACTGTAATCAAAAAAAAAAATTTTTTTTAACAGGGGGAGGGGAGGAAACCCCCCCCCCCCTTTTTTTTCTTGTCCGGCCAGCCGGCAGTGGCCTGGCCACGGTGGCCAGGCCACTGTGAAAAAAAAAAAAAAATTTTCCTTAACAGGGGGAGGGGGGAAACCCCCCCCCCCCTTTCTTTTCTTGTCCGGCCACGGCCGCTGCCGTGGCCGGCAGTGGCCTGGCCACGGTGGCCAGGCCACTGTGACAAAAAAAAAAAAAAAATTCCTTAACAGGGGGGGGGGGGAAACCCCCCCCCCCCTTTTTTTCTTGTCCGGCCACGGCCGCTGCCGTGGCCGGCAGTGGCCTGGCCACGGTGGCCAGGCCACTGTGACAAAAAAAAAAAAAAAATCCTTAACAGGGGGGAGGGGGGAACCCCCCCTTTCTTTTCTTGTCCGGCCACGGCCGGTGGCCAGGCCACTGTAAAAAAAAAAAAAAAATTTTTGGATAGACTGTTTGTTATGTCTTGATTATTCAATAATATTTGTAATGCTAGATAGGAAGTATTATTATTTAATTTACATAATATTTATGCAATAATTAATTTAAGCAGAATGTTTATGACAATAGTATTTGTGCATTTATACTCATTTACATTTGTTATGTCTTGATTATTTATATTCTGCTGCAAACTGAATGATGCATTACATTTTGAAATGCTAAATAAAATGTTTTGTTGTAATATTATTTAATTTCCAGCAACAAATTAGTAGTTTCAATGATTTACATTTTAGTATTCGCAAACATTGTATTTGACACAATAATCTTAAAAAAGTTAGTGATTACATGTATAATTCACAAGAAGTTAAGAATAACAAGCATAAGTTCGATTGTCTTCGGACTTCCATAATCACAGCACTTTAACCTTTAGACCCGTTTGAGAATTTGTAAGCCTTAGTCTTGCAAATTCTCAAATTGTCCTGGTGGACAGTTTGGGAATATTTCTTGTGACATGTTAGTCTGCTAGTAATCATCGTGGGGTGAGATTTCGGTTTGCATTTGCTCATACGTTCTCCTAGTGTGGCTTATATACCACACATGTAGGAGAACATATGGGGAAATGCTGCCGAAATTTCAATGTTACCGATCGATGATAATTAATAGCAGAATAACATATCACAAAAAATATTCTTGAATGGGATAGGGCCTTACCTTATAGACATGGAGTGAAGGTAGAATTATTTAAGACACTTGAATTCTTGTGAAGTCTAATGACTAAACGCACCGCCTTGCGGCCCGACACAAACTCAAGCCCTCCCTTTAGCCATGAACCTATGCATCGGTCCTTGCTAGCACCCCAAGGATCGTAGCCGTGGCTCGCCCTTGCATGGTAGGGTCCTTAGTTACCTAAAAAAAATTTGGGTACTTATAAATGATTTAATTGGTTGTAATTAACCTTAGTTGTGCCCAAGAAATAATTTAGTTATATATTTATTAATACTAATATAGTTTTATTTTTTGGTTTCATTTAATGATTTACCAGACTTTGTATAAGTCGGTCAAAAATGAGCGGGACTCGCTCATGGATGTATGCAAGGATAAAAGATGGCTTGCTGAATCCAGATTTTCTGAATGGATTGGAAGAATTTATCGCATTTGCATGTAGCCAACCTGAATGGATGGATGGGCCTAGGATTAGGTGCCCATGCAACTTCCACAGGTGTCAGAATAAAGCCTACAGAGATGTGGAAACTGTTAAGGTGCATTTGTGTAAGAAGGGTTTTGTTCCTGATTACTATGTTTGGTACTGTCATGGTGAACCAGAGGATATTCCAGCAGCTGTTATAGGCCAACAAGAGTCAATTCCCGTAGATGAACCATTTGTGAATTTAAACACATATGAACAAATGGTGATGAATGCATCGGGTAATGACTTCAATCAGAATACATTTATGGAAGAACCAAATCCAGAAGCACAACAATTTTACGATATGTTGCGTGCTGCAAATCAAGAATTGTATCCTGGGTGTGAGGGTCATTCCCAGTTCTCTACAGCTGCTCGAATGTTGAATATTAAGGCAGAACATCGATTATCAGAAAAGGCGTTCAATTCTGTAGCTGAGTTAATCAAAGAAATTCTGCCAAATGATAATGTTGCCGCAGACAGTTTTTACGCAACAAAGAAGTTGTTGTGGGCTTGGGCTCCCAGTTAATAAGATCGATTGTTGCTTGAACAATTGTATGATATTTTGGGGTGAAGACTCAGAGCTGAGATGGTGTAAGATTTGTGGGCAATCGAGGTTCAAAAACACCGAAGGAGGAGCCGGTACAAGTAGGAGGAAAAGTGTGCCTTACAAGAGGATGCATTACTTTCCTCTTACCCCACGCCTGCAGAGATTATACAGATCTGAGGCAACAGCTGCTGATATGAGATGGCATGCCGAACATGAATCTAAAGAGGATGAAATGCGGCATCCATCAGATTCAAAGGCTTGGAAGCATTTCAATGAAAATCATCCTGATTTCGCTGAAGATATAAGGAATGTGAGATTAGGTCTTTGTACCGATGGCTTCCAACCATTTGGTCAAGCGGGGCAACAGTATTCATGTTGGCCTGTGATACTGACTGTATATAACCTTCCTCCGTGGAAGTGCATGAAAGATACTGCAATGTTTTTAACCGTTTTGGTTCCAGGACCATCAAATCCAAAGGAAAAGATTGATGTCTTTCTGCAACCGTTGGTGGCCGAATTGAAAATGTTGTGGGAAACAGGTGGTAGCCTACGACATTTCTATGAAACAAAATTTCTTAATGAGAGCTGCTTTGATGTGGACAATAAGTGATTTTCCGGCATATGCAATGTTGTCTGGTTGGAGCACTGCTGGACGTCTGGCATGCCCTCATTGCATGTATGATTCGGATGCATTTACATTGCAGAAGAGTGGTAAGCAGTCATGGTTTGATAACCATAGGAAGTTCTTGCCCCCAAATCATCCTTACAGGCGTAACTTGATCGCCTTCCGGAAGAACAAAGCAGTCACAAAATTTGCCGAACCGGTTAGGTCCGGCACGGATCTATTTGATTCTATAGAGCATTTGGGGTTGATGTATGCATGGGAACCGGATGCAGATAGAATAAATAGCCGTATATGTAAAGAACATAACTGGAAGAAGCGAAGTATATTTTGGGATTTGCCTTATTGGAGCACAAATCTCATCCAACTTGGATGTTATGCATATCGAGAAAAATTTCTTTGATAACATATTTAACACGGTGCTAAACATCCCGGGAAAAACAAAAGATACTGCAAAGTCAAGAGAAGAACTTAATCAGTACTGCAGAAGAGGTGATTTGAGAAGGAGTGCCGATGGGACCTATCCTAAAGCATGTTACACTCTTGACAGAAATTCACGAGAAGTTTTATGTAACTGGCTAAGAGGGTTAAAATTTCCAGATGGTTATGCCTCAAATATCGGTAGGTGTGTGGACATGCATAAGCTCAAGTTGTTCGGCATGAAGAGCCACGACTGCCATGTTTTCATGCAACGATTATTACCTATAGCTTTTCGTGAGTTGCTTCCGCAACATGTCTGGAAGGCAATTACGGAGCTCAGCTTATTCTTCAAGGAGTTATCTGCCGCAGTCATTACTTCTGCATCCATGGCAAGGCTTGAGGAGGAAATTCCAATTATTTTATGCAAGCTTGAGCGAATATTTCCTCCCAGTTTTTTTGACTCAATGGAGCATTTACCGGTTCACTTGCCATACGAAGCGAGCATAGCTGGTCCCGTGCAGTATCGCTGGATGTATCCTTTCGAGAGGTAAATATATACATCATTAAGATATGTTGACATTTCAAATATTATTTCATTGCTTGAAAAATTCGTTAATTTTTTGTTGCAACTTTACATATAGGTATCTTAAGAAGTTAAAAAATAATGTGCGTAATAAGGCAAGGGTTGAAGGTTCTATATGCAATGCACACTTGGTCGAAGAAGTTTCAGCTTTTGCCTCACATTACTTTGAGGGTCACGTCCACACGAGGAGCCGAAATCATGGTCGTAACGATGACGTATGTGTGGACGAAGCAGAAGCTAATGACGGTAGAATATCAATTTTTAAAGCTATCGGCCGTTCATTTGGTGGGCAGAAGTCAAGAAATCTTAGCGATATGGAGTATAATGCAGCACATTATTACATCCTAATGAACTGTCGAGAAGTCGATCCATATATTGAGTAAGTGTATACTTCAATGCTAAATTAAAATTTAAATTTATATAATAATATACCATAATATTTAATTTCTAACAGTAGTTTTCATCCTTTTCATCCCATAAGGATGTTTTGTGATAGACAACGACAGATGAATCCCGACATCAGTCAAGTTGCAATTGGGCAGAAATTAGAAACGGAGTTTGCTTACTGGTTTTATGAATTTGTGAGTAGTATCACTCAATCAATTTTGATAATGGCTATTATTTTTTGAATTGGATGTCAATAGCTTATTAATTTATAGGTCAACGGTCCATGGTCGACAACCGACAATATTTTCATTAAATGTCTATCGCAATGGCCATTGAAGACCGTAACAACCTCTACTGGCTATTTTGTAAATGGGTACAAATTTCAGATTGAACGATTAGCAGCTTCAAGAGGCACGCAGAACTGGGGCGTGTGTGTAAAAGGAGAAAGTGTTGGAGCAAATATGCAGGATTATTATGGAAAGTTAGTAGAGGTGGTTGAAGTTGAATATCCCGGTTGGCCTATGAAACGAACCGTATTGTTTCGTTGTGATTGGTTCGATCCGATAGTTCCTGTGGGCAAAAGGGTTCATAACGACTATAATTTGGTTGAAGTGAACCATCGACGAAGATTGCAGAAATATGACCCATTCATCCTTGCATCCCAAGCTCAGCAAGTCTTTTACTGCGGATATCCAAGTTTGCGCAACGACAAGCGAGATTGGTGGGCCGTTTCTAAAATCGTCCCACGTTCAACAATCGTATTAGAGGAGAGTTCATCAAGTCAATCAACCGAGTGCCCTGCATTTCAAGAGGATGAGATGGAAATGCATGCAATTGAGGATGACACAAGGGCTCCTGAAACATCACTTAGAGATCCAAGTGGTGATGTCCAACAAATTGCGGATGCAAATGTTCGGTTTCCTTCCGATGATAATGAAACTGATTCGCAATCCGATACGGCATCGGATGTTGAACCAACATTTCACGAAACAAATGACACCGATTAAACATAAAGGTTTTTTAAAATTTAACTTTTTTTTATAAGTGTTAAATTCTTACATAGTCAATCATTAATCGTAATTTAATTGTGTGAATCTTTAGTATTTTCAGTATGAGGGGCAGAGGTAGATCTACCGACGACAGTTTGGGTGAGCAGAGACGTAGTTTGGATCCTGTGAGATCAGATCACATGAGCGTCGGAGATGGAGAGTTTGGATCTCCAGCAGAGGCGCAGCCTTCGATCTCTGCACCAGTATTACCATCCAGCCGATCGGCACAGACCTCCGAGAGTTCTTCCACGATCGGCGGCCGCACTGTACTTAGACTTGATGCTCAGGGGATGTAAGTATATACTAATTAAAAATATTTTATTTATGTTTTTAAGTCATTTACTTATAAACTTGCATTTTTTTAACAGATTCATTGAGCAGCATCATGTCTCCAGCCACATCAGCGCCGTTTTTCAGAGGCGTGCAGATCCCAGTGGCTACGATTGGCGCCACGTATCGCCAGCCACGAGGGAGTTTTATTTTTCTGAGTTTCAGGTAAACTTATTAAATATAATTTATCAGTGATATATAATTCTTTAAAGTTAATAAATTCAGAAACTAACTATTTATTTTAATGCAGAAAAAGTTTACGTGGGATCCTGCCACCCATGATGCCATTAGGGCAGCATGGGAGGCTCTGACGCGACGCCGATACTCCGACATGCTTCATCGTTGGAGGTCATCGGGTCAGCGTCCTGCGCACGTGCCAGAGGGTATTTGGCACGAGTGGCAGCAGGCCTGGAGTCCGATGGCTGGCGCAGGAGGTCCGCATCAGCCAGCACGAACCGCCGATCTGAGAAGGGCGGTCCTGGCACGGGTCTCTCCCGTCATACTTCGGGCTCCATTTCGATTCAGGAGCACAGACGGCGTATGGTAAGAAAACATAAATATTTTAATTACTATTTTAGTTATTTACAAATATTTGTATTAATATCATTTTTTTTATTGTTATAGACTGAGCAGGAGGGCGGAGATCCTGGTGAGTTTCGTCTATTCAGGGCGACACACACCAGGAGGGACGGCTCCTGGGTCGACACGCGATCACGGAAGGTTGCGGTAAGAAATTAGATTTATGTAGTATCTGTTTAATTTCTAAAATTTTATTTTGAGAAATTTATTAACTTATTTATTATTGATTTCATAATTTCAAGACACGAGTCGAGGAGCTTCGCTCCCAGGCATCGCAGGTCGACTCTACTGATGGGGAGACGCCCGTCGAACTCTCAGCAGAGGAGAGTCGACGTGTGTTTTTGGAGGCTGTTGGTGCCCAGCCACGAGACCGCAGGGTCTATGGTATGGGCACTAGAGCTTCTACATTTTTTCCCCATCAGGCCTCCAGCTCGCGAGTTCCTGCTGATCTTCCTTCCGAGCGTTTACAGAAGCTTCGCAGATCTATTGCAGAGGAGATTCGCCAGGAGGTCGAGCAGGATTTTGAGGATCGTATGCGAGGCCGGGATCAGGAGGTTGCAGACATGCGAGATGAGATGCATTATTTGCGGGATATGGTTAGCCGCTTTTCGCAGAGTCTTCAGCCTTCACAGCCTCCATAGCCTCCACGTGATCGTTCAGATTCTTGATGTATTTTTTTTTCTTTTTTATGTTGTAAAAACTTCAAAATTTTAATATATAAATTATTTTTTGAAATATATTATTGTGTGGATTGAGTGAAAAATGTTTATATCAATATTTTGATTTAGCGAAATTGAATTAACCGTTTTAATTTTTAATCATTTAGATATTTTTAAAAACAAAATTTGCGATGCATTAGCGACTGATATTGGATCGCTAATATTTTTAAAATATTATTATTAAATATTACGATGTAATGACCTGGCATCGCAATAATTTAAAAATAAATTTATTAGCGATGCATTAGCGACTACAATTGAGTCACTATTTTATCTTAAAAATTATTTTAAAATATTGCGACGCAATTACCTTGCGTCGCAATATTTTAAAATAATTTTTATTTGCGATGCATTAGCGACTCAAATTGCGTCGCTATTATATCAAAATTATTATTATTAAATATTGCGACGCATCTGGATGAGTCGTAATTTTGTGACCCAATTTAGTGCGTCGCAATATTTAATAATAAATTTTTTTAAAAAAATTAATTTTAAATATTGCGATGCAAATTATTGCATCGTAATATTTAATAATAATTTTTTAAAAAAATTTATTTTAAATATTGCGATGCAATTTAGTGCGTCGCAATATTTAATAATAATTTTTTTCTTAACTAAATTTATTTTTAAATTTAGCGATGCATTTGCATGCGTTGCAATATTGCGACGCAATATGGCGTCGCAAGAGCATCGTAGAGAGTCGCAATATTACGACGCAATTGCGACAAAAGGGTATTGCGACGGACAGTTGAGCGACGCCCTCGTTGCGTCGCAATTGCGTCGCAATCATATTTAGCGACGCAATTGCGATGCATTTGGGCGTCGCAATATTTAAAATCTCTTGTAGTGATTGGTGCGTCACTAAATTAAAAATAATTTTTCTAATTTTCTGGTTTATTGCATCGCTAATGCATCGTTATTTAATATATTTAATTTTTTTAAAAATATTACAACACTGAGTTGCATCGCAATATTTTTTTCTAATATTTATAATTTATAAAATTTAATTTTATTTAAATTATTTGCGATGCAATTGGTGCGTCGTTAAATTAAAAATATTTTTTTCTAATTTTCTGGTTTATTGCGTCGCTAATGCGTCGCTATTTAATATATTTAATTTTTTAAAAATATTACGACGCACTGAGTTACGTCGCAATATTTTTTTCTAATATTTATAATTTATAAAATTAAATTTTATTTAAATTATTTGCGACGCAATTGGTGCATCGCTAAATTAAAAATAATTTTTCTAATTTTCTGGTTTATTGCATCGCTAATGCATCGCTATTTAACATATTTAATTCTTTTAAAAATATTGTGACGCACAGAGTTGCATCGCAATATTTTTTTTCGATATTTATATTTATAAAAAATTAATTTAAAAATATTACAATGCATTATTTGCGTCGCTAAATAAAAAATTAAATTTTTTTTTGATTTTCTGGTTTATTGAGTCGCTAATGCGTCATTAATTGCGTCGCAAAGTGGTCGCAATTTAGCGACGCATAATTGCGCTAAATTTGCATCGCTATTTCAGTATTTTCTTGTAGCGAATATTAGGAGAGAAAATAATAGCTAGTAAAAGATAATTCATAAGCAAAAACTAGCAAATAACTGTCAAACGCATTTATTGACCTTAATAGAGTGACAAAGTCACATATACCAGCTGCAAATACTTCAATTAGAATTGTTGTCCCTGAAGGACAACCTACCACTGCTAATGAGATAAAGGGACAGGTAAAGTATGATAGACCAATTGGTTCCAAAGATAAAAATCTTCACAAAAGAAAAGGAACAAAGCATTTAGATGATCCGATTGAAGATATTATGATGCAAGAAAAGATCTTCAGTATAATAACAAAAGTAATTGAGACTCCAGATGAGTATGAGAATAAGGTACCTAAAATCGAAGAAAATAAAGAGATCTCTATCAATTGTGTTATAACTGGAGAAAGATGGAACCGACCGATATAAGATGATCATCGACGATAAGTTTGCATATTATGTTGTGCAAAATATTGAAAATGAAAATGAGAATCATAAACCAATGTGTTGGGAATTATGTCCTAAAGCCAATCAACTAACATGTAGATGATTGTGTAAGTTATATATATATATATGAATATTAATTAATAAAATACTTATTTGGCAGTTCATCACATCACATCTTTCTGAAATAAATTCTTTTATGATGGAGTCCTTAGAACCATAATCTATTCAATAAAGAAAGGGTTTATTGAGTTATTCTTAAAATAATTGCGATCAAATGATATATAGTTATAGGACAACTATGTATACGTAAAGGTCATTGTATGTCATATGGGTTGATTGTCCTCTTTACCAAGGAGTGTGGTGATACTGGTATCACTTGCAGGTAAGGTGTATGACAACTCACTGAACATGACCAATCTGCAGAATACTCTTTTGCAAAGAAGTGTTCATGAAGGGATATGGATATAAGTGTCCTTCTGACATGAGATCATCATGGTAGCTTGCAAGCAACATACTGTACTTTGGTACCGGATTATCTGGATTTTTAATCCAGTGACAAAAGGTTTTTGGGTGCAGTAAAGTACTTGTGGAGCAGTGAGTGGATCAAGATAGGATTGACCCCTCCAAATAGTTTGGAATAAATGTCTCACTATATTTTAATTTAGTAAAACCTTGGCCAGAGTAGTCCTTGTGAGGAGTCATAGGACTTGTAAAATTGAGACACTTTAGGGATGAGCTGATTAAGGGTTGGCGGTTAAAACCAAAGTCATCTTGAGCATTGGAGGTCAAAGGGATGAATTAGTAACCATATGCCAAAGGTTCTTGATTGTTGCTCTGCAACCTTCGACCTATCCGGATGTCGGGTGTCATTGCTAGATGGCGACTTCGATTAGTATTGGAAGTGTTCCAGTGCTATCGGCTTAGTGTTCGAACTTATGGGGTCACGCACCATAGGGGATTCTACTTGACTGGATGATTGAGAAACTAAATGTTAGTAAATTAATTAAAGGATTAAATCTATAATATGATTGCTAGCTAGCTCAATTTGATTGAGCTATGAATATCTGGGTCAAATCAAATGGGATTTAGTTTGGGCTCAAATTTAAGTAAGCCTAATGTTAACATCCTTACCCATTTATATTCAAATTATGAATTTGAATTTCAAACTAATTTTAATTTCAAGTTTGAAGTTTGAATTTTAAATTCAAAATTTTAAGTTTGAATTTAAAATGGATGTTAATGATCTTTCCCTAATTACCCCTCATTCATTGTCTTCTAACCCTTTTTTTTCGATTTTTAACTGAAAAAGTAGATGAAGAGTTTCTTCTTTAACTTCTAACCTTTTTAGTTTTTAAGATAAATGATTTCTTCCTCATCTTTCAAGAAACATTGGAAAAGGCAAGAAGATGAAAAGTTTTTAGGATGAAAGGGATTTGGCTATAAAGCCTGGGGTAAAATGTTTCCTCAACTATACACATCCTTTTGACAATTTCATGAGCACCTTGGTGTTGAAAAGAAGAAATCTCATCGTCGAAGCCTAGGAGAGGAGCTAGCACTCCGAAGAGGCTAGTCAGGATCAGAACCCCAGTATGGATCATCCATACACCTTTGTGTGGCTTGCAGAAGTTGTACCTACTACTGCCTTTTATTGCTGCGTGAGTTATTGAGCATCCAAAGGTAAAAGATTCAATAGTTACTGGTGACTTAGATATGATCTAAGACACTAGGCCACAAATATAGATATGATCTATGTTATTTATTTTTACATAGATTTGATCTGTGTACTTCTCTTGTATATCTTTATATATATGATTTTTATATATTGATCCTGTTGTAGGCTAATATTAGATTAGATCCAATATCTTATTGCTTCCGTTGCATATTTATTTTAGAAAATTTTAAAAGCATACATGTAGCCTACAAATAGATTAACTAACATAATGTCTATGGCAGAATATAGACATCGATAAGATTGGCCAAAATGGAATGATACAATCGATTCTAAATTAAAATCGCTAGCAAAACGTAAAGTTTTTGGACTGGTTGTCCAAACTGCTGGTGTAAAACCTATAGGATATAAATGGATATTCATACAAAAGCGAAATAAGGATAATAAAATTGTGAGGTATAAAGCACGACTAGTTGCCCAAGGATTTTCACAAAGACTCGGTATTGATTATGAAGAGATGTATTCTCCTATGGTGGATGCAATAACTTTTTGGTATTTGATTAGTCTTGTAGTGCATGAAAAACTTGAATTGTGTCTTATGGATGTAGTGATAGCCTATCTATATGGCTCACTTGATAATGATATCTATATGAAAATCTTAGAAGGATTATAATTGCCTGAAAAGTCTAACTCTAATTCGAGAGAACTTTATTCGATAAAGTTGTACAAGTATCTCTATGGGTTAAAACAAGTCGAACGTATGTGGTACAATCATTTAACTGAATAACTGTTGAAACAAGGCTATAACAATGATCTCATATATTTTTGTGTCTTTATAAAGAGATCTGGATCATAATTTATGATCATTGCAGTATATGTTGATGATTTGAACATGATTGAAACTCCTGAAGAGCTTCAAAGGGCAGCAGATTACCTAAAATAGGAATTTGAAATAAAAGATCTTGGAAGAACAAAATTTTGCTTTGGCTTGCAGCTCGAGCATCTTAAGAATAGGATTTTTATGCATCAATCTGCTTATATAACAAAGATACTTAAAAGGTTTTATATGGATAAAGCATACACATTGAGTACTCTGATGGTCGTAAGATCACTTGAAATCGATAAGATCCTTTTCGACCTAAGAAAGATGACGAAAAACTATTTGGTCCTGAAGTATCATATCTTAGCGCAATAGGTGCATTAATGTATCTTACGACTCATACTCAACCTGATATATTTTTTCAGTAAACTTGTTAGGAAGATATAGTTCTTCGCCTATAAGGAGGCATTGGACAGGTGTTAAGCACATATTCTGATATCTCAGAGGTACAATGGATATAGGTTTGAATTATTCAAATTTATCCAAATCCGAGTTGGTAGGTTTTGCAAATGCAGGATATTTGTCTGATCCTCATAATGGTCGATCACAAATGGGTTATGTCTTTACATATGGTGGCACTGCTATTTTATGACATTTTGCAAAGTAAATAATTGTGGCTACATCATCTAACTATGCCAAAATTCTGGCAATTCATGAAGCAAGCCGAGAATGTGTATGGCTTAAATCGATAATCCAACATATTCAGAAAATATATGGATTATTCTCTTAAAAGGAGGTACCAACTATTTTGTATAAGGATAATACAGCCGGCATAGCTCAATTAAAAAGAGGTATATTAAAGGTGACAAAACAAATATATATCCCCAAAGTTCTTTTTTACTCATGACATTCAGAAGAGTGGTGCTATTAATGTTCAACAAGTTCGATCTAGTGATAATCTAGCTGATTTATTTACGAAAGCATTATCTACAAAGAGTTTTGAAAATTGGACTACGATGACTCAAGGATTTCGAATGATAATTTTAAGGAAAGTATATCAAGAGATGCTATCAAAGAGAGAGCAAAATAATGTACTCTTTTTTCTTAGCTATGGTTTTGTCCCACTGGATTTTTTTTTGGCGAGGAAGTGTTATAATATTGCTAATAAAATGGATGTCCATTAATATTCTAAGAGAAGGTTATGTCAAGTTATAAAGATGATGTCCATTGATATTTCAAGAGGTATTACCTATAATATCTTTTATCATTTGCATGGCATGGAATTATATTTGAGAATGATTGATGAAATAAGATACGGATTAAATAAGAAAAGATGAAATAAAAGAAAACATATTCAATACTTTCTTTTCTTAGTCTTTTTGTTCTATTGTTACTCTTTAATTATATAACATAAACCACTTTTTTGCTTCAAAAATTTGAACCACATTTTACGTGCTAGCGTCAAAGGAATATCTTCTCTTTTTTTCCTCTCTTCTTCCTCGTATCATTCCCACTAACAGGTGCGGTGCTCCTTTCAAACCATTATATTTTGTGATTTATTCAAGAATGGCCCTATGTTTTGAGTCCTCATAGAGAATAATTTGCTCAAAGCGATTGTTATTATTATGCTTTATAAAAAAGGGCACCAAAAGGACAAAAGATTTACAAAGTCAAATTCTCAATAAAAAAAATATTCAAACCCATATAAAAAATACATTTGATTATTGATTTTGTAGGGGAAAAAAATTCAGAATATCCCTTCTCTTTTAATGGCAATGTAAGATCATGGGTTTTCAATCAATTTAGCTCTGGATCTAGGTTTCATATGGGTTGATGGAGCCAATTAACCCCATAAGATACAATGACTGCGATCCCGATCCCGATCCCGATTGCGACTTCCTAAATGATCCTCTTAGGCGGCCGCTCTTTTTTTAGGCGGGCCCTTTCATTCTCAGACGGCCCCTCTCGCGGCCTCCGGACTCCCAGCTCCAAACGGCGGTCCCGATCTTTCCCAGAGCCACTCATCTGCACTAGTTGATGATGATGCATGGGATAGTTGCAGACGTGAAGGACGTAAAGAATGCCTTGCCCAGGATGGTAAAGAGATTATATGCCATGTGTCCAGTAATAATAAGGCATGTGTCCTATGTTGCGTGTGAAGCCATGCATGCTTTATACATTCCTCTGCGTGGAGGAATAGGGACACCCCCGACTCCAGGCTTCGCCTTCTGAACGGCTCCTGCGATCGGCTCCACGTCTCCGACATCACGATTCGGCTGCCAGCTTCGTCCCCGACTTCGTTCCGGCTCTACGGATGTCCAGACTCCAGCGGACCAAACTCCAGCCTCCGTACAAGAAACCATGGCGACCAGCTCCAGCCATCCCAGTTCTGGCCACGATCGTTTTTGGACGGCCTCTGATCCCAGCTCCCAAAGTCGGCCGTCCCGTCCCGGCCACGGACGGCCCCTGCTCCTAACCTCCGGCTTCCTCTCTCAGCTCCAGCCGACGCCCTGTCTCGGGCTCCTCTGGCCTCCAAGGCAGTCGACGACGTCAACTCGTCTCGGGTGTCCAAGCTCTCCTCGGACTAGTCTCTAGTCTCGGCTGAAGGCATCAAAAAAGTGGAAGACAGTGGATTTCGATCTTGGTGGGAGGGGGCCATAGAACCTCGCGTGATGGTGGCATGGGTTACGTCAGAGCGCACCACCAGTCACCTCAAGACTCAGGACGTCCTCCACCAAATATGATGTCATCCACCTCCTGTCAGCCATGCCTTCAATGATCATGGCGGTGGTGAGATTCCATTGTATGGAGCTGCCACCACTTTCCGTCCCAAGCTGGTCAAGGGAGCGGCCGCCTCCCGGCTCCCATCTTCTCCCAGATCCGGCCGCGGCTCCAATTTTGTCTCTGCTTCTCCGCCTGTCCCGTCTCTGCTCGAAGGCCACGAGGTGTTCCGACGGCTTCACCGATATCTCTCTCTCTCTCTCCCTGCTGCACCCCGGAGGTGGGCCCCTAGCCATCATTTTGGAGGAGAGGTACTCCATGATCGACTCCCTACTGCGGTTCTATATATGCCGGCTCCTCCCGCGGACGTCCCCGACTCACGGACTCCCAGCCACGCCGCCTCCAGTTCCGTCTCGGCCGAGTCGTCGAGGTAGAGGAGGGGGCTAGGCTTGGAAGGTGTCAGCTGTGTGGAGTACCCCTTGGACTGATCCCGACCCAGTGCCTTACCCCACATGGGAGATTGAGCCCATTTGACTACTCCACAAGTTCGTTCGCACCCTAGAATCCCAGCTGTCAAAGACCCATGCAAGGCTATTCATGCATACCAAATGAAAAAATGTCATACTTTTCAGGAATTAGAATATGAAAAACACTTTGTATACCGCCTTCGGTGCAGCAATGCTTATGTGTGCTGCACTGTATCTTTCAATTGGTCCACGTGGCTTTGACATGGATGATCTGACGGGCGGTATGGGCTGTGCTTTGACGTAACGTTCTGAACGTGACGGCTATTTAATGCTGTTCGCTTTTTTTTAAATTTGCGTACGAACGAAAATACCCTTTCCCTCCTTCATGGCACCATTTTAAGTTTTATGTCATCTGTGCAAGAAGAACTCTGTTTCTTCTCCGGTCGAAAGAAAATATTTTAGCATCGAGCGCTGGAAAACCTGGCTACTTGAGTCTCTATAGAAAAACTCCTGGAGGAAATGTCATCCGCAGCACAAAGTAAAAACTCTTTCTTCCCACTTCTTTATTACACCAACAGTATTTTTCTGGTTAGAGTTAGTTAATGAGTTTAATGCGCGGGTAACTACCTTAAAACGAAATATTTATGACACTCTGAGAGTCATAACTGTTTTGTAAGCAGTATTTTAATGCGGCCCTTTCCCTCCATCCTAGCGCCAATTTATGTTGGATTTTATCTCTGCAAGATGAACTCTTTCTTCCCCTCCCTTGCTCTGAGAGTCTGGATGCTAAGGAATCAGTTGAGCACGAACCTACGCCCTCGCTTTTAAAGTCTGGTCGACAGGAAATATTTCAGCTTAGAGGTTGAAAAATTAGGCTACAGGAGTCTATTGGAGGCTTCAAATATAAAAGTTTATCCAATGAGATTTTTCTTTCCAAAACCTCACGTAGACGTTCGCTTCTCTCTCTGAATTCGGCCAGGTCTGTAAGATGGGCCTCAGCTTCCTTCGTTATCTCTTCGTCAATTGCTTTTAAAAAGCTCCTATTTTCCTCCATCTGCTTAGGAATGCTAGTCATGTTCCTCCATTTGTTTTCCTATCATTACTTTCGTTCGAAGATCAAATGGGAGTCTCGAGAAAGATGTGTCTGAGCCTATTAAAAGCAATTGACGAAGAGATAAGGCAGCTTAGGCCCATCTTACAGACCTGGCCGAATTCAGAGAGAGAAGCGAACGTCGACGTGAGGTGTTGGCAGGGAAAAACTCATTGGATAAACTTTTATATTTGAAGACTCCAGTAGACTCCTGTCGACCGGACTTTCAGACGAGGGCGTAGGTTTGTGCTCAACTGAATTTCATCTATGCAAGAATAACTCTCTTTTTTTCCCCCCCTCCCCCCCCCTCGCTCTGAGAGTCTGGATGGTAAGGAATCCCAGCGACACCCTAGTTCGAATTCGGCCATAAAAACTTCGCGACACCCCAGTTGAAATCCCATGACACCCTAGCTTTAGGGCGACGACACCCGTCTTATAAATGTGCACATAGAGAGAACCCGGCGACACCCTAATTGAATTCGGCAGAAAATCAATCGCGACACCCCAGTTGAAATCTCACGACACCCTAGCTCTAACAAGACAAACCCGTGCTTTAAAGAGACCACGGAGATAATCCCAGCGACACCCTAGTTCGAATTCGGCCGTAAAAACTTCGCGACACCCCAGTTGAAATCCCACGACACCCTAGCTTAAGGGCGATGACACCCGTCTTATAAATGTGCACATAGAGAGAACCCGGCGACACCCTAATTGAATTCGGCAGAAAATCAATCGCGACACCCCAGTTGAAATCTCACGACACCCTAGCTCTAACGAGACGACACCCGTGCTTTAAAGAGACCACGGAGATAATCCCAGCGACACCCTAGTTCGAATTCGGCCGTAAAAACTTCGCGACACCCCAGTTGAAATCCCACGACACCTTAGCTTTAGGGCGACGACACCCGTCTTATAAATGTGAACATAGAGAAAACCCGGCGACACCCTAATTGAATTCGGCAGAAAATCAATCGCGACACCCCAGTTGAAATCTCACGACACCCTAGCTCTAACGAGACAACACCCGTGCTTTAAAGAGACCACGGAGATAATCCCAGCGACACCCTAGTTCGAATTCGGCCGTAAAAACTTCGCGACACCCCAGTTGAAATTCCACGACACCCTAGCTTTAGGGCGACGACACCCGTCTTATAAATGTGCACATAGAGAGAACCCGGCGACACCCTAATTGAATTCGGCAGAAAATCAATCGCGACACCCCAGTTGAAATCTCACGACACCCTAGCTCTAACGAGACGACACCCGTGCTTTAAAGAGACCACGGAGATAATCCCAGCGACACCCTAGTTCGAATTCGGCCGTAAAAACTTCGCGACACCCCAGTTGAAATCCCACGACACCCTAGCTTTAGGGCGACGACACCCGTCTTATAAATGTGCACATAGAGAGAACCCGGCGACACCCTAATTGAATTCGGCAAAAATCAATCGCGACACCGCAGTTGAAATCTCACGACACCCTAGCTCTAACGAGACGTCACCCGTGCTTTAAAGAGACCACGGAGATAATCCCAGCGACACCCTAGTTCGAATTCGGCCGTAAAAACTTCGCGACACCCCAGTTGAAATCCCACGACACCCTAGCTTTAGGGCGATGACACCCGTCTTATAAATGTGCACATAGAAAGAACCCGGCGATACCCTAATTGAATTCGGCAGAAAATCAATCGCGACACCCCAGTTGAAATCTCACGACACCCTAGCTCTAACGAGACGACACCCGTGCTTTAAAGAGACCACGGAGATAATCCCAGTGACACCCTAGTTCGAATTCGGCCGTAAATCCTTCGCGACACCCCAGTTGAAATCCCACGACACCCTAGCTTTAGGGCGACGACACCCGTCTTATAAATGTGCACATAGAGAGAACCCAGCGATACCTTAATTGAATTCGGCAGAAAATCAATCGCGACACCCCAGTTGAAATCTCACGACACCCTAACTCTAACGAAACGACACCCGTGCTTTAAAGAGAACAAGGCGGGAATTTGACGTCAGCGTAGTACTAATTCGACGACACCCTAGTAATTGAGCCATGCCATATTTCCGAGAAAAGTTTGTAAACGTGGGCAGTTCCTATGGGTTCGCGGGTCTCATTGATGTGATCGTGGCGATCCGGGTGTCCTTTCGTATTTCTCTTAGGTTGGCATAAACCCTAGAAAAACCCCTCAATCGTCTGTTGCTCGAGAAGCCACTGGTCTCTTTTTCCCTCCTAAACTTGTTCCATAGTTCATTCTTCCGAATACTTCATTCATGGAGATGAGTGCTTTCGTTTGTGCACGAAGACCGCGAACAAAGAAGAAGCAGACAGAGAAAATGGCGGAACAATGCAAGGACCTGGTTCTTCCTTCGACTGAGGATGCGGCTCCTTCAGGTATGTTTATCACTATATTAAATATTACGACATTCTATCTTAAAATTTCATGACATGTATGTCTTCTGTCTTACCCCCAGTTTTCGTTGACAATAAAATTGTTCCAGTCCCCCCAATGAAGGCTTCTCAGCTGTTTAAGAATAGCTGCAGGCCGGCAGTATACGTTCAGAAGGTTTGGAGGATGGGGTTCTCTAGACGTCATACAAAACTGATTCGAAGGACCCCATTTGGTGCCTTCGTCGATATGCAGACGTTCACAGTCGACGGGCGACTGCTAGCAGACATCATAAGATGTCACAATGGAGGCGACGAGTTCATGTTTTGCGGAAAGCCAGTTCTATTCAGTGCCGACGAAGTCGCACTCATTTTGGGACTTCCAGCTCATGGGAAGAAGATCGACACGTCCAGCCAAATGTTCAACGGAAGGTTGTTCAGACGGTTTGGCCAGGGTTTAGATCTTCGCCAATCAGGTTTGGAGAAGTTGATATTTCAACTCCGACCATCTAAAGTACAGGAGGATATCAAGGACACCGTCCGACTTTGGATCGCATACATGTTGGCCATGTTTTTGGCTCCAAAGTCTAATCAGAGATGTCCACGGTATCTCATCCAGCACTTGGATGACTTAAGTCAACTGGTAGCATCGACTGGGCATCGGCACTGAAGGAATTGATTGTTCTGGCTCTCCCAGAAATAGCTGCTTGCTTGCGTTCCGAGGAGCCGGTGCACTCAAAGAATGCAAAAAAGGTTAGGAGGCAGCCTACCTTGTTCGGATGCTCGGCAGCACTGGTGGTAAGGATTATTGAGACAAATTTTTAGTGTTGAGAAACTCTTTTTTTGTAATATTACTTTATTTAATATCCAAAAAAATATCATGGTCAGGCGTGGTTCCTCGAGCATACATCAATGCGAGAGCCAGCATACCCTGATAAACGGCCCCGTCTGTTGAAGTGGTATGACCACCAAATGAAGAACCAATCGGTTCGGGTTGCCGACTTGCAGCCTTAGGACTTGGTAATCTAGTTCATTGCTCCATTGCTCTGACCATTTTTTTAACTTAATGCGTCAATATGTTCAGTTAATATTAATTTGTTATCATCTTGTGTTGCAGATGGAGGGAGCTACTGAACCATTGCCAGAAGAGCGATGGCTTCTTCCTCAGCAGATAAAACTGTCCCCCCCTCAACAAACAGATACCTGCGCCCCTCAACCAATGGATAGCTGCGCAGGATGCGCCGAGTTGAGGAATGAATTGGAGTGTGTTAAGGAGCAACTCGAAGATGTCAAGCACAGGCTGTCCATTGCTGAGAGCCTCCTCAATTCACTTGTCAGAAAGGAAAGTTATGCAATAAATGAGGAGGACAAGGGGGACGAGAAAACAGAGAAGGTGCATTCCTTGGAGTTGGTCCTTCGCGAGCCTGGTAACGTAAATAGTGCGGAGAAGAAGATGGAGGAGGACCATTCATCCGAGTTTCCAATTGAGACAGGGAATGCAAAATCAGAGGAGAACATATTGGAGGGGGATTCATTGGCTGATAAAACAGAGCAGGGGAATGAAAATAAAGAAGAGTCCATATCCGATAATAAACTTGGCACCCCTGCGCCAAAGGATGACAATATGGACTTAGAAATAATTGGAGTGCCGTCGCTTGTTAGGAGGATCAAAAAACAGCCGAGGAAGCGTAAGGCATCCACGGTCGTCGGCGAATGTTATGAGACAACCCGACCTAAAAAGTCGTTGAAGACAGTGGGCATGTCAAAGCCCAACACAACGGTCGAAGATGACCAAATAATTATTCAAAATTTTTTGAGCGAGCGACAACAAACCGACGAGATCGTCTACACAAATATGTTTAATGGAGTTGTGACAAGAAAAAATCTTCAAGATCTCATTAACAATGAAATGATAATAGATGATGTAAGTATATCAAGGAACATGTTCAAGTTGTTGATTTTAGAATTATATTAATCGTTTTACATTCCATTGGCAGATAATTGATTGCGGCCAGGAGTTTCTGATGCGTAACTGGGCAGAGCATCCTGACCGATATCATAAGTGCATAATTGCATCAGTTTTCGTATCTGCTCTATGTCTGAGTTCCTCATCACCTGCTCATGAACTTGCTGGATCATCTGGGGCTGCGATATTTGACAATGTATCGGACGAAGATAAGGCCCAATTCCGGTTTCTTTTCACCATTGTAAACTCTGATAACTCGCACTGGCATTTGGTTGCTGTCGACATGGAAAGGAAGGTGTTCATGCACCTGAATTCAATTAAACGCAACCCGAAGTACAAGGCCAATGCAAGGAAATGGCATACAATTCTAGGCCACATATTCCATATCTACTGCGATAAGAAGGAAGTGATGGAGTGGCCGATGGAAGATATTTCGGATTGCCCAAGCCAACCGAGCGGATCGCTGGATTGCGGCCTGTACTGTCTGAGATACATGGAATGTCTTGCTCGACGGGACAATCCTGATATGAAGCTGGATTTCATGGATGATGAGTCAGAGATTACCGGCGACACTTAGCTGCGACGATATTGAGAGAGGGCCTGAACAAAAAGATTAGCGACATTGTCGAAAAATGTTCTTAATTTTTGTATTCGTCTTTGAATGAAAATTGTATGTAATTTTTTCATATTAACACTGATTAATATTTAATGCAAATGTTAAAAATTTTATCATTGCGAGCAGGAGTGTCCTCGATGTATTCATATGTTTGCCTTCGTATGTTTCCGCCTTTCTGGTGTAACCACGCAAGAGCTAGGGTGTCGTTTGACAAGAACTAGGGTGTCGTTTGCCATGTGCTGGGGTGTCATCGTATGTTACCGCCTTTCGGGTGTCGCCGCGCAAGACTAGGGTGTCGTTTTCCATGAGCTAGGGTGTCGTCGCGCTAAAATCTTCGGAGTCGTTTCGCGAGCACTGGGATGTCTCGTATGCTTCCGACTTTCGGGTGTCGCCGCGCAAGACTAGGGTGTCGTTTTCCATGAGCTAGGGTGTCATCGCGCTAATTTCTTCGGAGTCGTTTCGCGAGCACCCTCGTATGTTTCGCCTTTCGGGTGTCGCCGCGCAAGACTAGGGTGTCATTTTCCATGAGCTAGGGTGTCGTCGCGCTAAAATCTTCGGAGTCATTTCGCGAGCACTGGGATGTCTCGTATGCTTCCGACTTTCGGGTGTCGCCGCGCAAGACTAGGGTGTCCTTTGCCATGAGCTAGGGTGTCGTCGCGCTAAAATCTTCGGAGTCGTTCGCGAGCACTGGGATGTCTCGTATGCGCCTTTCGGGTGTCGCCGCGCAAGACTAGGGTATCGTTTGCCATGAGCTAGGGTGTCGTCGCGCTAATTTCTTCGGAGTCTATCGCGAGCACCCTCGTATGTTTCCGCCTTTCGGGTGTCGCCGCGCAAGACTAGGGTGTCGTTTTCCATGAGCTAGGGTGTCGTCGCGCTAAAATCGCTTCTTTAGAGTCGTTTTGCGAGCACTGGGATGTCTCGTATGCTTTCGACTTTCGGGTGTCGCCGCGCAAGACTAGGGTGTTTTGCCATGAGCTAGGGTGTCGTCGCGCTAATTTCTTCGGAGTCTTCGCGAGAACTGGGATGTCTCGTATGTTTCCGCCTTTCGGGTGTCGCCGCGCAAGACTAGGGTGTCCTTTGCCATGAGCTAGGGTGTCGTCGCGCTAAAATCTTCGATGTCGTTTCGCGAGCACTGGGATGTCTCGTATGCTTCCGACTTTCGGGTGTCGCCGCGCAAGACTAGGGTGTCGTTTTCCATGAGCTAGGGTGTCGTCGCGCTAATTTCTTCGGAGTTGTTCGCGAGCACTGGGATGTCTCGTATGCTTCCGCCTTTCGGGTGTCGCCGCGCAAGACTAGGGTGTCGTTTGCCATGAGCTAGGGTGTCGTCGCGCTAAAATCTTCGGTGTCGTTTCGCGAGCACTGGGATGTCTCGTATGCTTTCGACTTTCGGGTGTCGCCGCGCAAGACTAGGGTGTCGTTTGCCATGAGCTAGGGTGTCGTCGCGCTAATTTCTTCGGAGTCTTCGCGAGACTGGGATGTCTCGTATGTTTCCGCCTTTCGGGTGTCGCCGCGCAAGACTAGGGTGTCCTTTGCCATGAGCTAGGGTGTCGTCGCGCTAAAATCTTCGATGTCGTTTCACGAGCACTGGGATGTCTCGTATGCTTCCGACTTTCGGGTGTCGCCGCGCAAGACTAGGGTGTCGTTTTCCATGAGCTATGGTATCGTCGCGCTAATTTCTTCGGAGTCGTTCGCGAGCACTGGGATGTCTCGTATGCTTCCGCCTTTCGGGTGTCGCCGCGCAAGACTAGGGTGTCGTTTGCCATGAGCTAGGGTGTCGTCGCGCTAATTTCTTCGGAGTCTTCGCGAGAACTGGGATGTCTCGTATGTTTCCGCCTTTCGGGTGTCGCCGCGCAAGACTAGGGTGTCCTTTGCCATGAGCTAGGGTGTCGTCGCGCTAAAATCTTCGATGTCGTTTCGCGAGCACTGGGATGTCTCGTATGCTTCCGACTTTCGGGTGTCGCCGCGCAAGACTAGGGTGTCGTTTTCCATGAGCTATGGTGTCGTCGCGCTAATTCTTCGGAGTCGTTCGCGAGCACTGGGATGTCTCGTATGCTTCCGCCTTTCGGGTGTCGCCGCGCAAGACTAGGGTGTCGTTTGCCATGAGCTAGGGTGTCGTCGCGCTAAAATCTTCGGTGTCGTTTCGCGAGCATTTCATTTACGACCAAGCAACCATATTCAAAAGTTACGACACTCGTGTTTTATATATGATCTTGTGTAAGTTGACTCAATACATAAGCATCAAATTCATCCATTAAAGTTTCTGACGGCGGAACAATTCTCTCCAGGTCCTCTTCAGTATTAATAGACTGCAAACAAGTCTGCCTGCTACTTGAAGCAGCTCTTTCCTTGGCCTGATTTTTCCTTGATCTTTTTGCCTTCTTCTCGACTGCACTCTTTAATCTGTTCTCTCTCGGGCGACCTTTCGTCCTAATTTGTTCAGGATCTTGAATTACAAGCTCTGAACGTGGTTTAGCTGCGCAGTTGGCATCCACGGCAGTTTTGAATAGAGGCGTTAGACCATCCATCACTACATTAAATGCATCTTCAGACATGGAGGCTATCTCTGCGAGCTTCGTCATCCGATGAGACAGCAAACTATATCTACAATCATTAACATAATATTAACGATAACAAATATTAGACATTCAATTTAAAAATTTTCACTGCGTACCGTGAGTTTCGTGTGCTTTTATCATAATCTATTGCAGTCGAATTCGTCGAATTGGTATTTCATGTCCTTGCACCATCTCTTCAAGAAGTATTTATCTGGTAAACGAAATACGTCATTTTGATGAAGAACCAACAGGGCATGCCTACACAGGTACCCCTTGAACTGAAAGGATCGGCACTGGCATTGGACATCCTCAATATTTCTATCGTATGACACGATATAATCTTTGATCATCTCCTTGCCAATTCCATCGACTTCAATCCTTTCATACGACTTGACGGAATATATACACGTGTTGCCAGCTTCGTTGATCAATTTTGTATTTGATGCAGCCATTTCAAGGATCTCATTCTGGAATTTTTTGAAAATGCTCCGTGTATACATTCCTGCAGCTTGTCTCTCAAAAGGTGATGATGTCTTTAGGAAAGCTATCGTTTGCAAAGTCCTATTATCTTCCTCATTTTCGGCCTCGTATCGTTTTTCCAAGGCATCTTCGTACTTACTTATGAACTCCGTTAGTGTTGTCTTCGAATTTATAAACCCATCGAAGAAGTGATTAATGCCCTCGCTCCTTTGTGAAGATGACATCCCTGTTAAAAATTTTGTCAACCAAAAATAAAAAAAAAAGCGTTTAACTGGAACATGAACCAAAGACAATGACATACAAACCTGCGAAGAATGTATCCTTGAGGTAAACTGGGACCCATTTTTCCCGACATTCGTAAAGGACATTGAACCAATCTATACACTTGCATTCTTTATATTTATCCATAACATGTGCCCACCTTTCCTCGAATGAATTTATGGTCAATGAATCATATATTGCCTCATCGAAATCAACCATAAACTTGGGATTTGCCGTGCAAATGTGGCCAATCTTTTCCGGTATCTTCTTCAATATATGCCAAAGACAAAATCGATGTCGTGTGTTAGGAAAAACTTCTTTGACAGCAGCCTCGATTGCCTTATCTTGGTCAGTAATCATGGAAATAGGTGCTTGACCACCATTTGCATCCAGCCAAGTCTGAAAAACCCATTTATATGTCTCAGTGCTCTCATCAGACAACAATGCGCATCCAAGCAATGTTGACTGTCCATGATGGTTGACCCCAACGAATGGACAAAAAGGCATTTGATATCTGTTTGTCAAGTAAGTTGAGTCAAAGCTTAGAACATCACCGAAGTATGTGCATGCCAATCTTGACCTTGGATGAATCCAGAAGACAGACCTCAGTTGACCATTATCATTGAGGTCTAAGGAATAGAAGAAATTGGGATTTCTGAGTTGCATTTCGGCGAAATGAATTACCATCGACTGAGCATCTCCTTCTTTCAGCTTAGACTGACGTTCGCGACAAATGAAGTTACGAGCATCCTTCTCGGTGAAATCCAATTGTCCTCTGCCCCCTTTTCTCCTTGCTATGGCAGAGTATATCTGAGTCGTCGGAACATTCACGGCATAAATTGCTTATCTCTGCCTTCTCTGGTGTGCTGATCCTCCTATGCGATCTTAGATAACCACATGATGTTATGGACAGCCCATGGTTATGTTCTAGAGAAACCTCATCCAAAATCCACTTACCACTTGTAGCATTCAGTCTTGCTTTTATGGATGCCATACAACCAACTTTCCCAGTATCCCTATGATTCATACTCTTCTCTGATTTTCTAGATTTTCCTTGCCTCCAACACGCCAGGTGCTTGAAGCAAAGTTGTTTTTTGTTGTTGGCCCTGCTACACAATGTTGTGATTCCAAAGCCAACTCGTTTCGCGTATCCATTGTAGAACGTATATACATCATCTGCTGAATTGAATTCCATCCCAGTTTGAGGAACAACAATATCATCCACTGCATTTCGAGCGACGGGTGAAGGTGCACGGCCGGGAGTGTTATCTTCTTCTTTCCGTTCTACAATTTCAGCATCAACTGTGAAAATATAGGCACGCAGTCATGAACAATGATATCCATAGATTTAGTTGTCAATATATGCTGACAAAGGATTAGGATTGAGGACACGATTGTTAAAAGAATACGACACCCCATTTATCATCACATTTCAGCAGCAACTCCTTCGCGACACCCCAGTTGAAATCTAATGACACCCTAGCTCCAATGCTACGACACTCGTGGCTTAGAACTGACCGCGCAGAGATTCCCTCCGACACCACAGGAGAAATGGATTTCGATCGATACTCCTACGAGACACCCACGTTGAAAGCTCACGACACCCTAGCTCTAACGAGATGACACCGGTGCTTAGAACTGACCGCGCAGACAATCATCGTGACACCCTAGGAGAATTGTTTTTCGGCCGAAACTACTTAGAGACACCACTGTGGAAAGCTCACGACACCCCTAGCTTAAGGCGACGACACCCGTGCTCAGAACTGACCACGTCGAGAAGGCCCGCGACAACCAAGTTACTAAAATTTAATTTTATTAATCAAAAAAAAAAAAAAAAAAAGTACATTAGCCCTCACTGGGGCTTCTCATCTCCTTCGGTCGCTGCGTCGGCGATCTGACGCTGGAGGGACGCTACTTGCCCCTCCAACTGGCTTTTGGCCCGACGCAGGACCTCTATCTTTCTCGTTGAAACGGCCAGGTATTCCTCGACCGCCTTGCTGAGTCGCTCGCTGATTGCGTGCGACTCCGCATATACCTCCGCGTCGATGGTGATCGTTGCGCGGCGGCTACCTTGGCTGCTAGTAGATCTCACCTCGCCTCTGGAAGCCATCTCAGTGGTCAGTTCAAGCTGGAAAGATGATTAACGATGGCATTCCCCCATCCATATTTAAGGTACTCCTGGCGGGTGTTTCGATTGCCACGCGCCACCATCTCAGTCGTTGTTCACAGGAATCGAATCGGTGCGCCACCCCACGTTGAGTTTCGAGGGATGGGGAACAGAGCAGGGTTTCGGGAAGCCAACCGTCGTAAGTTTAACGTCGTCCCAAGAGTAAATTAACGACATCCAAGGATGATTTGGAATTCGGCCGAAACTCCTTCGCGACACCCCTGTTGAAAGCTCACGACACCCTAGCATCAATGCTTCGACACCCGTGCTTAGAACAGAACACGGAGAGAATCCCCGCGACATCCCTGGGAGAATTGGATTTCGGCCGAATCTCTTTCGCGACACCCCTGTTGAAAGCTCACGACACCCTAGCTTTAAGTCGATGATACCTTAGCTTGAGGAACTACAATAATCCCCGCGACACCCCTGGGAGAATTGGATTTCAGCTCACGACACCTAGCTTTAAGGCGACGACACCCATGCATTAACAGTGAACCCACGTTAATTACCTTTTCAGGGGTGTCGTCCCCTTAAAGCTAGGGTGTCGTGAGTTTTCAACTGGAGTGTCACGAAGAAGTTTCGGCCGAATTCGACAAGGGGTGTCGTGGGGGTTCTCTCCGTGATCTTCTAAGCACGGGTGTCGTCGACTTAAAGCTAGGGTGTCATCAGCTTTCAATAGGGGTGTCGCGAAAGAGATTCGGCCGAAATCCAAATCATCCCTGGGATGTCGCGGGGATTCTCTCCGTGTTCTGTTCTAACTACAATAATCCCCGCGACACCCCTGGGAGAATTGGATTTCAGCTCACGACACCCTAGCTTTAAGGCGACGACACCCATGCATTAACAGTGAACCCACGTTAATCACCTTTTCAGGGGTGTCGTCCCCTTAAAGCTAGGGTGTTATGAGTTTTCAACTGGAGTGTCACGAAGGAGTTTCGGCCGAATTCGACAAGGGGTGTCGCGGGGGTTTCTCTCGGTGATCTGTTCTAAGCACCGGTGTCGTCGACTTAAAGCTAGGGTGTCATGATCTTTCAACAGGGGTGTCGCGAAAGAGATTCGGCCGAAATCCAAATCATCCTTCGGATGTCGCGGGGATTCTCTCCGTGTTCTGTTCTAACTACAATAATCCCCGCGACACCCCTAGGAGAATTGGATTTCAGCTCACGACACCCTAGCTTTAAGGCGACGACACCCATGCATTAACAGTGAACCCACGTTAATCACCTTTTCAGGGGTGTCGTTCCCTTAAAGCTAGGGTGTCGTGAGTTTTCAACTGGAGTGTCACGAAGGAGTTTCGACCGAATTCAACAAGGGGTGTCGCGGGGGTTCTCTCGGTGATCAGTTCTAAGCACGGGTGTCGTCGACTTAAAGCTAGGGTGTCGTGATCTTTCAACAGGGGTGTCGCGAAAGAGATTCGGCCAAAATCCAAATCATCCCTGGGATGTCGCGGGGATTCTCTCCGTGTTCTGTTCTAACTACAATAATCCCCGCGACACCCCTGGGAGAATTGGATTTCAGCTCACGACACCCTAGCTTTAAGGCGACGACACCCATGCATTAACAGTGAACCCACGTTAATCACCTTTTCAGGGGTGTCGTCCCCTTAAAGCTAGGGTGTCGTGAGTTTTCAACTGGAGTGTCACGAAGGAGTTTCGGCCGAATTCGACAAGGGGTGTCGCGGGGGTTCTCTCGGTGATCAGTTCTAAGCACGGGTGTCGTCGACTTAAAGCTAGGGTATCGTGATCTTTCAACAGGGTTGTCGCGAAAGAGATTCGGCCAAAATCCAAATCATCCCTGGGATGTCGCGGGGATTCTCTCCGTGTTCTGTTCTAACTACAATAATCCCTGCGACACCCCTGGGAGAATTGGATTTCAGCTCACGACACCCTAGCTTTAAGGCGACGACACCCATGCATTAACAGTGAACCCACGTTAATCACCTTTTCAGGGGTGTCGTCCCCTTAAAGCTAGGGTGTCGTGAGTTTTCAACTGGAGTGTCACGAAGGAGTTTCGACCGAATTCGACAAGGGGTGTCGCGGGGGTTCTCTCCGTGATCTGTTCTAAGCACGGGTGTCGTCGACTTAAAGCTAGGGTGTCGTGAGCTTTCAACAGGGGTGTCGCGAAAGAGATTCGGCCGAAATCCAAATCATCCCTGGGATGTTGCGGGGATTCTCTCCGTGTTCTGTTCTAACTACAATAATCCCCGCGACACCCCTGGGAGAATTGGATTTCAGCTCACGACACCCTAGCTTTAAGGCGACGACACCCATGCATTAACAGTGAACCCACGTTAATCACCTTTTCAGGGGTGTCGTCCCCTTAAAGCTAGGGTGTCGTGAGTTTTCAACTGGAGTGTCACGAAGGAGTTTCGGCCGAATTCGACAAGGGGTGTCGTGGGGGTTCTCTCCGTGATCTGTTCTAAGCACGGGTGTCGTCGACTTAAAGCTAGGGTGTCGTGAGCTTTCAACAGGGGTGTCGCGAAAGAGATTCGGCCGAAATCCAAATCATCCCTGGGATGTCGCGGGGATTCTCTCCGTGTTCTGTTCTAAGCACGGGTGTCGAAGCATTGATGCTAGGGTGTCGTGAGCTTTCAACAGGGGTGTCGCGAAGGAGTTTCGGCCGAATTCCAAATCATCCTTGGATGTCGTTAATTTACTCTTGGGACGACGTTAAACTTACGACGGTTGGCTTCCCGAAACTCTGCTCTGTTCCCCATTTCTCGAAACTCAACGTGGGGTGGCGCACCGATTCGATTCCTATGAACAACGACTGAGATGGTGGTGCGTGGCAATCGAAACACCCGCCAGGAGTACCTTAAATATGGATGGGGGAATGCCATCGTTAATCACCTTTCCAGCTTGAACTTACCACTGAGATGGCTTCCAGAGGCGAGTGGAGATCTTATGGCAACCATGGCAGCCGACGCGCAACCGTCAACATCGATGCGGAGGTTTATGCTGAGTCGCTCGCATTCAACGAGCGACTCATCAAGGTGGCCGAGCAATACCTGGCCGTTTCCATAAAAGAGATAGAGGTCCTGCGTCGGGCCAACAGCCACCTGGAGGGGCAAGTAGCGTCCCTCCAGCGCCTGATTGCCGACGCAGCGATCGAAGGAGATGAGAAGCCCCAGTGAGGGCTAATGTATTTTTTTTTCTTTTTTTTTTGATAAATAAAATTAAATTTTAGTAACTTGGTTGTCGCGGGCCTTCTCGCCGTGGTCAGTTCTAAGCACGGGTGTCGTCAGATGAGAGCTTGTGTGTCGTCAATTTTCAACTGGGGTGTCGCGAACGATGACAGCACCGACTCAGGCAGTTAACGACACCCCAGTTCTCATCTTACGACACCCTAGCTTTTAGGCGATGACACCGATGACGTGACTGTTAAAGCGGGGTGTTCTCTATACGGGGTGTCGCGGGCCTGCTCTCCAGCGTCGTTTATAAGCACGACACACCCTTTATAGCATTTAAAGCCACCGCATAGAACAAGCTATGACCAGAAAAATACTGCTTACAAAACAGTTATGACTCTCAGAGTGTCATAAATATTTCGTTCTAAGGTAGTTATCCGCGCATTAAACGCATTAACTAACTCTAACCAGAAAAATACTGTTGGTGTAATAAAGAAGTGGGAAGAAAGAGTTTTTACTTTGTGCTGCGGATGACATTTCCTTCAGGAGTTTTTCTACAGAGACTCAAGTAGCCAGGTTTTCCAGCGCTCGATGCTGAAATATTTTCTTTCGACCGGAGAAGAAACAAAGTTCTTCTTGTACAGATGACATAAAACGTAAAATGGCGCCATGAAGGATGGAAAGGGCATTTTCGTCCGCACGTAAATTTTAAAAAAAAGCGAACAGCATTAAATGGCCGTCACATTCAGAACGTTACGTCAAAGCATAGCCCATACCGTCCGTCAGGTCATCCACGTCGGAGCCACGTGGACCAATCGGAAGACGCGGTGCAGCACACGTAAGCGTTGCTGCACCGGGGCGGTGTACAAAGTGTTTTCCTTAGAATATTCATGCACATCGTAGGAGGCCACGTATTCAGTCTCACCTTTCATCATGGTTTACAAGGCAACTAACACTTAAGGTGAAGGACGTGTCATATGTGCACAGGAATGATCACTCATTTTTAACAAAATTGAGTCCACCAACTATCTATGTAGCCGCCCATTTTTTATGGGACACGGCGTACATCTTCGATATATTACTAAAAAAATAAATTATTATCATCCTCATAAATATTCTGATAAATGATCATGCTCTAAAATTGACAGATCCCAAGCTTCTCAAACAAGTCTCACATACTCTGAGCCTCTCAAATCAGAGGGGATAAATTCTACTAATTATGACATTCAGTCTCAAAAGTTATTATCTATCCATAAAGTCACCATCTATCATAAGGCTCCACATGACGCTAAATGACGAGGAGCATCAATAAAATGAATAAGAGGGACCTCGGGTAACCATAATAACTCACAATACTCCTAATAGCTCATTCTTGCTCACATAGAGTTAGTCTCTAAGCTTTCTTTCTTTCAAGCTTTTTCAAGCTCATGGTTGTTACTCAGAGTACCCTTTCTTTCTTTCGAGCTTTCTCAAACTCATGGTTGTTACTTAGAGTACTGGCTTAAGCGTCAGAGTATCCTTGTCGGAATCTTCGGTCTCTGAGACTTTTTACAGACTTCCAGGTGCAAGAAGCTCACCGAAAGATCTTGGGCTCGCTGGAAAGGGCGATCGAACCCTCGCGGACGTTTAAGAGGGGTGATCTGATTACAACATGGGCAATAAAATTTTACTTGATATTTTATTTATTCGATATTTATATATATTAAATATTCAAGATATTTTTGCTTAGAATATTGCTATTATATATATATATATATATTATTTAGATTATTGCCATCCTGAACACAGAACCGGGAACAAAATTACCAAGAAATCTTCAATATGCACCAGCCTCTGACATAAATAAAATATCCGATCATTTCTTACAAAATATGGATATTTTATTCAAAAACCAAAATCACCTTTTTATCTGATCTGATCTGATCTTGGAGTTCCCCTGTCAAGGGTTAGAGTAGATTTATCAATCCCAATTACATCTCAATTTCATAGGAATCGCAGGCGACATTTTTGTAGATGTGCCTTTCTTTTTTTTTCTTTCCCCTCTGCCATGACTGCGTAATGTGTTATCACTCAAACAAAAAGCAAAGCAAATAAACCAATGATAATTGCAGAGTTACCAACACGATGCAAGTAGTCACGTGAATTTACAGACATTATATAATCCAATTTGCTTAAAATTCTCAAGTCTCTCAACCTTGCAAGAGCCTGGAATAAAGAACACGCAATCACAAAAGATTTGTACTGACCCGCATTACCCATTCTGAAATAATATCAGAGAGGAATGACAGGATGGGATTGTATATAAATACTACAACCAAAAATTTTAGGAACCAAACAATCACGATCTTCTGCCAAAGCCACTAGTCATGCCACCATTGGCTCTTTGAGGGAATCGAGCAGAGGATTCTACAGAACCAGTAGCGTGGGAGTTGGAGAGGGGAGGAAAAGACAGGACAATTAACAAGCATGTTATAACCTAATGCAGGAACGTCCGCAAGTGAACTGAGACATGTTTTCGATTGATTTGTGTATTAATAGTGCCAAAATTTGAAGCATCAAATTTTCATCTCAAGTTCTACACATATACAGCCACAACATTCTGTGAAAGCCAAAATATGAAATGCACGTAATTCTCTAAACTAAATGCTTCAATGCAAACTACACGTAATGCCCAACAATTTCCTAAGTAATGGACTGCAAACTAATATATAAGGATATGAACAATACTAGTATGCCTAAATTTGGGGACAATTTACAATGTCGGTTGCCGCAACGTACCGAGCAGGCAACAGCACCAATTCATCACTTCAGCAAGCTTCAAGAAGAAAAGTTGGGAGTTGTTCTAGTCTGCTCAGTGTTGGTTAACATTTGCTGTCCGTGCTGAACAGTTCAATGCTTCGTTAATTCTACTGAAAACAAGTCTGAGAGGGACGTATGCAACAGCAGGCCCCTTTATCTTTTCAACCACTGGCTTTCCCTCCACCTCTTTGTCTTTCCGATCAACAGCAATGGATGATAGCCTGCGAATCTTCCTAGGAGAGAACCCTGATTTCTTATTGTTTGAAGACTTCTTCTTCAGCAAAGGAGACTTGATCCTCATATGATCAGCTTTCTTCCCTTGAATATTGAGATGTGATTGTGTCGTATGCTCCTTTGGCTGCGATTTACCAATCATATTGATCCCACTCTTGAGTGACCAGTCAATGTTGCCTGTAGTTGGGCACCACTCACTTCTAGTCACCAAAGCAACAGTGGCTCCATCTTGAAGAACCTCTATAGAAATAGGGTGGCCCACAATGGCTTTACCATTCAATTTACTTACGAGAGAAACAAGAGGTACGTGTGGACCTTTGTAACTTGCTCGAACATTCAACTCAACATCAAATAGAAGAGAATCCATCAACATGCTTCTGATTGGCTTTGGGACCTGGTGCTTGGAGAAAGCTGAGAGATGAACTTGGTGATTTGCAAATGATTGTTGGGGTGGGATGGTATAGACAGGAACATCAACTGTGAATGGTGTACTTCTATCCCTTGCATATGATGATGAGTTGGATGGTCTGCATCCAGCTTCAGCTGACAAGGCAACTTCTTGTCCGATAGGAAAACTTGGTCCCATATCATTCATGCAAGACAATTTGGTACATTGTGTGTCTGAGCTTCAGGAACATCACCTACATCTGAAACCAACTCGCATTTCACAAACTGGCCATGATTGTCCAATGTCAGGGACTTGCCATAAGAGCTGTTGCCAATTTTAGTTTCAGAACCTAGAAACAACCTATCCTTCTGCATTTTATCCTTCAATGAATGCCTGCGCTGATCAGCCTTGTCACCAAAGAATTCTGAATCTGTCTTTTTGCTCGGTCTGAGATATTTCAAATTCTTTTTTCCATTTGGATACCATTCTGAGTTCCTTTTGTCTTTTCTCTGTCTGACATGATTATCCTGAGTTCCAGATCCACTAAAGCCACTCTCACCAAGTAAACAGTGAAATTACCCCATCCTGACAGCAATGATTATATTGCTTATCTGCTACATTAAGCTGAAGGTTTCTGGATCCATAAGATTTAAATGTGTGTACATACTCTGGAAAGGTGGAAACATTAGGTAGATATCAGTGAAATGTATCTGCTAATATGAACAATGCACTAGTTAAATGACAAGCATAAGACCACTAGCTTATGGCATCCTTAATTTCTTGTCTCTATATCATCTTTCTCAAATTTTTAATATTTGTAAAAGAAGATGCAAGAAGTTATTCTTGGGGTCATTGAGTTCCCATAAATTAATTCATTTATGATAGATGAATTAATTTCTGAGTCTCAATATCTATGAAGAAGCCCAAAATTGCAAGCTATTTACTAGTTATGAGACAAGACTGAGACAAGTATTACAATGGAACTAATGATGGAATGTTTTGAAGTTCAAGGATCAATCAAACTAAAACATAGGGAATGCCATGTAAATTTGGTATATATTTACCAATCAGGTACCAATCAAATGATTAATTGCATCAGTTGAACTTCAATATATAGGAAATAACTAAAAGAACTCCTAAAAGAGAGAACATCTGGCAGATCAAGTGAATGTTGTGATAACAGTAGTGTAAGAGGGATGGCATTCTATGGACTGCGACACATGCTGACATAATTACAACAGAAAGCTCGTCAGTATCAACCAAGATAACGTAGGCTAAAGACCCTAAGTTAGTCTGACAATCATAAAGTGCATGCCTAATAACATTTCAACAAAAGTCGTCAATAGGAAAGGTCTTTTTGACCATGACAAAAGTAAGAAATACAGTTTACAAAGCCCACCTAAATAGCCAGGGTACTGCTTGTCAATTAAAGTCTTGATCACGTTTATGCAAGCTCAACAAGGTTGAGCCTGCACCCCTCCTTCACCCCCCCTCCCCTCCCCTCCTCCTCTAAAAAAAAAAAAGAGACATTATTAATCTAGAGAGAGTTGCAAATTTTACAGTTGCAGATTTCAACCAAAAAACTATAAACTTAATATTTATGCAAGCTGTTTTTCTTTTCACATATTCAAATTTCATTGCTTTCAATAATCAGTATCTGTTTTACAATGTTGTTCTTTGAGCCTTTATTGAGAAAGTTGTCATCTCCAATAAAGCATTCATTTTCTACTTGACTACCCGTGCCAAAAACTGTACAGCTGATTTCCTCGCCAAAGATAGTCCATTCAATAGTGATTTATTGCATAGGACCACTTTACGTTACATCATTAAAGCCTCCCTACTATTCTTTTGAACAAGTAAAATTTGTTTGCATCTAATCTCTTTTGTAACTTTTTTATATAATTTTATTCAAGATGAAAGAATTCCCATGAAAGACCCATGCAACTTCTAATTTATAAACAATGCCTTCCAATACTCAGAAATAAAATCCAAGAGATCAAACCCCGTAAGAAACTCTATGGATCTGAAACCTGCACTAAGCTGGTAACAACAATCAATTAGATATCATATGGAATACTGAGTTTTAAGTTCAACAAATATTTCTTCAGAAGGCGTATGGCTATCATTTATTTATAATGTGTAAAAGAAGCAGGGATCTGTAATCACTTCACAAAATATTAAATACATCTTCCATGTCATTTTAATCTTTTGAAAATTTCATGCCAAAACCCTTTACTATAGAAGCAAAAAAAATTCATTTGAGGCAGCTTTGCAATGTTTCTACTTCAGTCTAGGAAAGTCTAGAATAAATGTAATACAAGTTAAAGGAGATGAAGAAGAAATCCACTATATTGAAATGACTATATCATCAAGTAGAGCACAAAACTGACCTCTATTCAATCACACAATGAGCAAAAAGGAAGTCTTATAAAGAATAAAACCTTTCATCATAGTAATCTCAACCATTTGCTAACCTGATTATTAGGTATAACCTACAACTCACGTTAAACATCACTGATCACCATACACCAATATCTATCTGGTAAGGTGGGGCCAAGTACCCATATAGTTGTTTCATAAAACGAAGGCCCATACAACTCATTTCCTTGACCAATTAAAAATGGGCTTTGCATATAATCCACTTGCATATATAACCACATAACAATTTTATTTATGTTTAATATGAATAAAAGAATTAATAATAAAAAGCCATAGCAACTTTTATTTGACGATAGATACTTTTAATATTATTAAATAGATTCAACAATGACATACAATATACATACAGCCAAAACTAACAACCACAATGAGCAAGCCTTCGTAACCAGAACAATCTGCACTTCTTGAGATAATATCTGTCTATGATCTTTATCAAGTTAAGCTCTATAACACATATTAAGCATGCACAAATGCAAGCACAACATTTTTATATAAAACTTGCATTTTTTATACAAGCATACATGCATATATGTACATGCTCGTGTGTGTGGTATCCTTACAAGATGTACACATGTAGTAAGTATAATAAGATGCAAAAGAAGATGAGGTAGTTCTGCTGAATGTTCTACACCATGGCCCATTTTCATCTCTTTGGAGAGATTGCCTGAAGGTCCTTAACGTTGAGGGATTTGAGTTTCCACTTTCCAATATCCCATTTCCAATTTCTGTGCTTACCAGTCTAACAAAGTCAATGATATTGATGATAAAGAAATTCCTTTGCTATATTATCAAGCAGAGAAAACAACCACCCCACACTAATCAATCATCCTTACGGATAAGAGTTTTCAAGTCAAAAATTAAAGCGTCCACCATATTGATCTCTATGTACTTGAATTCCAGGTAACCCACATCTCTTGTTGCATACATGACTTCAACCACCAATTTTCTATAAAATGAAGTCACAGCCTACACTAATGGTCCCCTTAGAAGTGTAGGCGCACATACTCGATACTAGTTTAATTTATACTAATTAGCTTAAGTAATCTGGGTAGCATCACTCTCAAGAATATCATAAAGTTTGGACATTAGGTCATTTAATAATGTTCAAATATGTTAAGTTTGCAAAGAAGAGGAAAAGCAGGTCACCTTTCAGAACAAAACATGAACAAGGTATTTCACATGAAAGGAATTTTTGAAAGCATACCTCCATTGATGTTGTCTTCCATGAGAAGAGGAACATCAATAAGGCCATCAGAGCAGTCATCATCAATAAATTCTAGCATGCTTGAAAGTTCACTATCCTTAATTTCAGATGGAAGATGGGTTCCATCCACAATATTACAAGTGTTCTCACAATCATCCAATAAGGCCTCCTCGCATGAAGTGCCTGAACAGTCTGGACTGTTATCAGTTACTACTGAAAAGTCTCCCTTTTTGCAGTAGATTTAAGTGCCCCTAATATATTTCGTGCCTCTCCCTTGAGAGATGACTGTCCAGCAATGCCATCACCCCAATGACAATATGATGGAATTATAACCCTTGTACCCTTGCAAACCTTGGTTAGCAAGCGATGACGATTTTTCTTTCTCAAATTTCCAGAAGATAAGAGCACATGAGATCCATCTTTTTTCAGAGAGAAGCAAGAATCTTTAGTGCTCTTTGTGTGGCAAATTCTAGAAAAACCATTATCAATGTTTGATTCACTGAGAGATGAATTGTCAGCAAAAGCTAGATCACTGAACCCTTTTGCATGAACACTAGCATTCAGCTTTCTTTTAGATACCATCCCTGATCCTATTTCCTGAAGATCTCTCATTCGCTTTACTCCTTCAGTGGTATCGTCCTCTGAATCATTTGGGGTTTTCCATCTCTTCTTCGGCATGAACTGCAGGTCACTAGAGGCGCAGTTATTTGATTGTTCAAATGACAACACAGACTGAGATAGCTCCTGAGCAGAGTTTTCATTGAGCACACTGAGTTTTGTGGCAACATAACCTGGCTGTTTGTTAAGACTCTGCATATTTTTTGCTTGCATGGCCAAACAATTATTTGTTTTAGCTATAGAGTTATTCATCCCAGAGATAATCTGATTTCTGTTGGAGAAATAAGTCTTTTCAAGCTCAAGGGCATGCAGGATAGCATCTTCCCTGCGAACATACTTTCCTGCATTGACTGGCTTTTTTTTGAACAAATTGCAGAAGCTTTGGCCCTTTCAATGCACTCATCGTACTCCCCACAGCGAAATGCTTTCACACGCTTAGATTTTTCAAGATTATACCAGTCCCTGGTTGGAAGTTCAGATAGAAGTCAGAATAGAAACAGCTGCCTGGCTTTCTAAGCATATAAACAAGAATAGAAAAGCAGAGGATATAAGCAGCTAAGATTTCATTAAAAACAAGTGAACAGTCCTAACTCATCAAGAAACCAACTCCTAAATGCAGTTCTCTTAAAAAGAAAATCCTTATGAAAGCTGGTTCTCAGTCTATTTGGAGAATTAAAAAACCATAATTTAATAATTATAGAGAAGAGGGAAAGCCACCACCCACATCACTTCTAGCTACAAAACGTAAACCCAAGAAATATTTTGAATTGATTCTAGTCTATTAGAAAACACAGGTCTTTCATGTTGATACTTCTATTCACCTTTAAGAAATGAACATTGATAACTATCATCTTGCCTCCTGAATGTGATATGTAAAACTGATAAGAAACAAGGGGTCTTATTGGTGAGGGCACTCGGGAAACATAAATGCACTTCGAAAGACAGTCTCAGAGGGTAGGTGATGCTTCAGAGCAAGGCTTAGTAACTTGATTTCAAATCGGACCAGTGGAGTTTTGTTTTTGCAGTCTCACTTCAAATATCAGAGTTTTAATATAAAAATCAGAAAAAAATCAATAAAAAGGACAACGAAGAGGGAGAAACCTAGACAAGTCATCATGCAATATTTTAAAGTATTTTGCATCGTATATGTTCATTATTTGTGTAATTGCAGTAGTTTTAAGTTTAAGCTAATATCGTATGTATGTGAAAATTATATAATAGATGGATCTGTTGATTGTGGACATATAAATGATTTATTTATTAGCTTTCAATAATTCAAAAATTCATTGTATTTGCTGACTGTTAAGTTTTCAGCTGCTTAGTGCATTATTTTTAGAGTGGAACTAGCTAATTTATTGAATTTAGGTTTTTCTTACATATTTATGAGATAATATGGCCAAATCAGTCAGTTTGGGCTGAAAAAGAAACCAAGTGAAATTGAAATCAAAACAACTAATTTTGGCTGAAACCAACTAAAATTGAAAAGAGGGGTGCTTTTGAGTCACTTCCACCCAAAACAGGTTGATTTCAGCAAAAACTTTAAATTTTACTTGGCAAAACGGCATAAATCAAAAAGTGGTGCATCAAGAATAAATTACAAGGATTCTTTGGCTTAAGATAACTAGCCAAGTAGGAAAGTGCACCCTATGTTAAATTGGAAGTATTTAAATTATCTCCAGATACGTTAGGATTTAATCAAGGAAACTAAATCAACAAAAACAATGCCCAAAAGCTTCAATAAAATTGCTTTTAATGATAATGAAAAAAAGAAAACAAATAAAATAGAAAACAAAGATATTTCACAAAATTTTGTGACTTACCCAAATTAGGCAGCGAACGAAATCTGGAGGAACCAAGAACTTAACACCAAAAGACAGCCAGAAATACTTGCACAGAAAAATCCCCATAGCCTTATAAGGAAATCACTTCTTTTTTGCCCAGAGATCAACTCAGAGAACATTACTTAAGGGAACATCTTTAAACAACACCTAGTAAGACCTACTGATGAAGCACGCTTTCGCTTAGACCAATCCATAAATGACAAGTGGACACCTTCTTTTGTCATTCTTCTCCTTAAAGCTTTGCTTTTTAACCCCCTCTCAACTTCTATATCTAATATATGTAATTATTCTCTTCTTCAACTTCATTTTTCAACTCTCCCACTCTCTCCATAAACAAGACAGAGATCCACACATGCACCACCAACACAAACATGCACCCATTCATCCAAGCATATCCTCTCTTCAACCCTTCTCATTCCTTTCTCTCTACAACACTCCCCCTTTTGCTTCTTGACTCCAACACAACCATTGGAAATCTCTGTTCCCAACCTTTGCATTGCCACTAAGATAAAAATGTTGATTCAAGACAGATCCAAGAAACATGGAGATGCAATGATTAGGTATTGTACCCTTTAAAAAAGCTATAGTGGGGTTGCAATTTAAGTATCTAAAAGCTACGGACAACCTTTTTCAATATGTGCCAACATTCCTAAATGAGAAATATCACATATAGATGGCCAATAGAACTTCAACATGAAGCCTTGTAATTTCTGGTTGATGGGACACATTATTTTAAAACCTAAATGTGACATCAAAGATTCAAAGCGTTAGAATGATTGGCGAGTGATTGTGGTGTGGAAAATCTTCGCCTGTCAAAAGTCTAGATCTTCAAAAGTATGGGCAGTTAAACAATGGCTTGCATTGCATTATGACATATTTCCTCATCATTTATATTTTTGAGCATATAAGGTGTTTCCTAGGAAGAATATAAGTTGGTGCTAAATAACCTCTCACTTGGGAGTGGGTGGTATTCCCCTTTTGATGTGAGCACTTAAGAGAAAAACCACTTAGCTTTGCACTTGACATCATCATTAGAGGGAGTATAAAAGTAGGGTAAGAGAGGAAGACAAAATTTGGCACTTAGAAAACCCCTTAATCGCAACAATATGTGTAAAGAAAACAAAACCCTTTTCTTAAGCAATAGACAATCCATCCTGGTCTAAAAAGAGTATCCCTGACCACCGCATCAACCTCCAAGAGCTCAAAATAGGCTACAATGGCTCTAACCTGGTACACCTCCATAAACAGTTGTGTTGGAAAGACCTAGAACAACCCCCAACTTTAACCTCATGCATGATTACTTTTATGGTTCATGAGCATATTGATTTGTGTCAAAGGCATCAACATTTTTTCATTGTTATGCGTTCAGCCGTACAACAGCTACCCTATTTTTTGTATATAGGCAATCCAAAAGCTACACAATAGTTACCATGTCCAAGACTACACCTTAAAACATAGTTCATCACAAAATCTTAATCCTTATATATTTTTAATATGATCATGCTCCCAGAAACTATTGGTTCTGTGGGTTCAGAAGTGATGATGATAGAAATCTTAGGATCCAACAATCAATTAAGCAGCTCCTTTCCAACATAAAAATGTTTTCTCTTGATGTTCCATTGGTTGGAAGGTGCAACTCTAACCCGTATTTGTAGCAAATTCAAGTATGCTGCATTACTGAATACTTGAATTTGATGTGTGGTGGCCATAAAATGCTACCAAGAATTTCATAAGCTGTGTGCAACCAAACCTCATCCCAAAATCAATTACCAAGGTAATGACCTTGATATCGTTGTACCTTTGGTATCCACATCCAGCTAAGATTATCTGTCACAATTGTGTTAGTGCACCATCGTCAAATATGTTTCCTTCACTTGGCAGACATGAGATCTATGAGCTGCCTCCAATAATTGAAGGAATTCTTCTTTTTCCATCATTTTCTGTCTTCTCATTTAGAATATTGCCACCTGTACAGTCATCTGCATTATCCTTGTCATCTTTGTCACCATGTACATCTACTCCTTGCTCCCTTTTTTTTTTGGCTAAACTAGTATATCTGAGCTTGTAATGCCATTCAATTCACATTGATTTGTGCACTTTCACTTTAAGAACTTTAAGACATTAGCTTCCTTATTTAACATTTTATACTGTCACTTTGTATCATGATGATGAAACATCACTTAAAGCTTTAGCTTTCAATCAAGTCGCATAAAATTAAACTACTATTAAGTTTTCCTTAAATCCTGCAACCATATAATACAGGGAAGTATTGTCATAGCATGTGGTATTATCATAGCGAATCAACTTATTTGCATCCATGTCTCGTTCACCACATATATATAATGTTCCTATGAAGTTCATTAAAGCAAATCACCTAGCTTTAAGTCGCTGATGCAAACAGCAAACAAGGACCTGTGGGTTGTGAATTGTGCATATATAGCTGCAAGCATCTACATATATCCATAAGTTGATTGATACATGACCATGACTAGATGGGCACGAGTCCACTGCCCCCTGTAGTCCAGCAGAGGGCCACTTCATTTACTTTATTATGATGGTACATGTCATCTTGTTCTCATTTTTACATGTGCAGTCTACATGAGATCCTCCAGCAGTCCTCTTCAGACCAAGTTAATATGACATGCCGAAACAAATATATGCAAATTTACAGATAGCCATCTATAAGCGATTAAAATGACCTCCAAACTAGTAATAAGAAATCCTCAGGGAGCTCTGGCTTGTCAAATGTAAAATCTAATTGGACCAAACATTAAATACTGAGATGAAAAAGCAAGATGAACAACAAGAAAAACAAAAACATCCCATGTCACATGCACTACAGGCTCATGGCATGGGATATAAATGGATACTCACCAAAATGATAAAAATAAAAGTACATCCAACTCATTAAATTTTGAGTTACTTTTCAGTATAAACATAAATCTGGCTTTCAAGCACTATTGAGATGAACAACAAGGCAGTCCTTGACTTCAGGCAAAATCAAGAGAGAGTTGCATCTTAAAGCAGATTCTTGCATCACCTAAAGAGTAGGAGATCAGCAGGGAAGAATACTCACATGCTCCCATCTTCCCTTCCAAGAAGCTTGATGGGGGTTCCAGATCTCGGTGGAAGTAAGCATTTTTCCGGCAGCTCATCTCGGCCAAGAATCCGGCCAGGCCACCACGATCCATTCCGACGGCGGACCCAAACCAGTCCCCAAGCTGATGCATCGATCCCCTTCAAACACCTATCTTGATCACTGCCCATCTCTAAATCCAAATCCACGAGAACACAAACAGAAGAGACTGATCATGGACCACCACTCTCCCCTCTTGGTGGCATTGGGCTTCCCGCAATAAACAAAGATCCCAGCCTTCCACCTACAAAAAAGATCAAGAAAACAAACAGAAAAAAAAAAAAAAGAGAAGAAGCGAAATAGCAAGCATTCAAGAGGATGGGTTTTCTTCAAGCATGTATAAAAGATTACTGGGAGGAATAGAGGGTTTAAAAAAGGAAAAAGAAAATGAAAATGATTTTTTTAATGAAAAAAAAAGAGTATAACGGAGAATGTGCATTGAAATCTCGTCTGAAAAATAAATAAAATAAAATAAAAACGAAAACCGTTGAGCACGGGGGAACGGGAGAAGACAGACAGAGAGAGAGAGGCGAAGAAATCTACCTTCAGAAGGAGACGGAGTGAGGTCTGGACGCAGAGGCAGGAACAGCGACTCGTATGAGTGATCGAAGAAGAAAAGGAGAGAGAGAGAGAGAGAGGGGGGGGCAAGTTAGAGGAAAAAACCTAGCCCTTGAAGAAATTATCTTAGCAAAGGCAGAAAGGAAGCGCTCCGATTTTAATTATTATTATTATTGGATTCTTGGCTTACGAGTCCTTTAATCCCCACTTTTTTTTTCCCGGATGGAGCGGAGAGAGGTCTGAAGAAGGCGAGAAGGCTTCAGATTTCCCTGAGAGGTGGAAAGCCTTGCCTGATGTGTCGCGTTATAGAGAGAGAGAAATGGGCGAGCGGTCTGGAGGCGGTGTTTTGACTTGCGTGTGGGTTGGGGTGCGGGCGAGCGGCCTCGGGACGGGACGAAGCGGGGGGTTCGGGCAGCGCTTGACTCGGTTCCGGCTTCTTAGGGAGGAGAGACTGTGGAGATGCTGGTTGTATGGAATCGAGGAATTCCAAGAGGTCTCTCGCCCGTTCATCGATCCGATCGGTGGCGCTGCTTTTCCGAAGAATTTAAATAAAAATAGCTTTTATTCTTTTGTGACACGGGGCGGTGGATTTCTACAAAACATTTTTTATGAGAAACGGGTGCTTAATGTCAGAAGTATTTGCTCCCAACGCACTGCATGGAGATGCATTCAGATTTCAGAGGTAAATAAATTTAAAACAAAAAAAAAAGGAAGCAAGGAGGCCAGCCGCGCGAATGTTACTTTAATTATAGTATGAGCCAATCGTACCAGGTGGTGAGCTTGAGCTTCTGATTAGATAAATATTTTATTGGTGTTACTGATTTTTTTATTTATAATTATTATTATCATCAAATCATCTGCCTACTGATTTTTTTTATTTATAATTATTATTATCATCAACTCATATTCTTCAAACATCAGATAAGATCAGAAACCCGATATCATGTGAGGATGGGCTTAAGAATACTTCGATACCTTTGCTTCAAATTGGGATCCTGCAAAAGGTTTTTGTGGATCGGTTGTTGCCAACGATTACTCTTCGATGCTCAAATGAGTAATCTAAAAAATAGTAGTGTAATTTTCCTTTTCAAGAGTCAACTAAGGACTTAAAAAAAATTTAGAAGTTGGAAAAGTTGAACCCCCTCTCTCATCATAAGCAAAGGTTCTAATGCATGGTCGGAAGTTTCTCTTACCCTTTTTTGGACAGTTATTGATTCCGAGACGCTGCATCCTAACATGGAATAAGCGATAAGGCCAGCAGCGATAGATGATGTCCACCCCATGGCCTATCAGAACTGGCAGGCCATCTTTTTGTTTGATATGGGCGGCTACAGCTGATTGGTGGGTACGTCTTGTCAAGCGCGGCATTGCAGACGATTGGTAGGCCAGGTCTTGTCAAGCGTGTGCCACGGGCGGTAGGTGGGACACATAGGGCCGCAGGTGGGCCACGCGGGGCCACAAGCGGTAGGTGGGTCATGTGGGATGGTAGTGGGCCACGTGGAACCGCAGACGGTAGCAGGCCGTATGGTCCTGGGTCCGACGTTGGAGTCGGTGCTGGGCCAACTCTGGAGTCGATCTTAAGGCCGACTCTGGGCTTGGTGCTAGGGCCGACGCTAGAGTTGGTCTTAAGGCCGACTCTAGGGTCGGTGTTGAGATCGGTTCTAGGGCCAGTGTTGGGACTGATTTTGGAGTCGATGCTGAGGCCGACTCTGGGGTTGGTGCTGAGATCGACGCTGGAGTTGGTCTTGAGGCCGATGCTAGAGTCGGTCTTGAGGCCGACTCTGGAGGCTAACTTTGGAGTCAGTGCCAAGGTCGGAGGAGATATATTAGATCATAGCAGACAACTTTAGTTGTTTGATTTTTACCTCCATCAATCAACCTCGTCCGTTAACTATAACATGGCTTGATCAGCCACGTCAGATGCCCCCTTCCCCGCTCCTGAGCTCATGCAATCACATCCCTCGCCGAGTGAAAGGAGAGTAGACTTCTGACGCCCTCGATCCTTGCCTATGATTGATTATGGGCGTGTGCCTCAGGGAGTGCAAAGAGAAAGTGGCCAGGGTCTTTAGCATCATAGGCCTTGATGACCTCGAGCTTGATGATGAAGAGGAGCCAAAAGGGCCATCGGCGACAGGAAAACTAGTCGATGATGGGTCAGCACTAGCCGATGACGAACCGACAGCTGCCGAGCCCCAAAGACCTTGCCTTTTCTCTTTATTTTGTCATTGTACCGAAGTCCAACTTGAGTCGGCATTTTGTAAACTTTTTGACGGTTAATGAAAAATGAACTTTCTTTTAAGTCTTTGAATACTTAGCTTTTGTAGTGTGCCCTATCGTTCCGCATCTTGCACTTGTGCGAATCCGCGATGGGGCTGTATCATTTGATGGTTGTTGGCCATATGCTTTCGGTTGATGTTGAGGCCGACACTGAAGTTAGTCTTAGGGCTTGTTGACCCAATTATTGATTTTGATGATTAACAAAAGCCATGAGTATATTTCTTGTGTTACTAATGAAATTAACAAGTGTTTCAGGAACTTAGAAAGGTTAAATTATTCAAAAGTTATATAAAAATCAGTTTGAATTAGTTTTTAATGAAATATATCAAAGTTTAGAACTTGGAGCCGACATCCATAGTTATTGGAGCCGACTCCAGAGCATATCAGAACAGTTTAAAAATTTCGGCACGGTTTAGAGTCGACACATGGATACTTAGAGCCGACCCTAACCTGAGATACAGAGAACTGTTTTCTGAGTCAATTTTTGGAGCCAACACCTGAAAATTTAGAGTCGACACCTAAAATTTCGAAGCCGACACCTGGAAAGTTAGAGCCGACTCTAACATGAGAAACAGAGACTACATTTTCGGAACAATGTTAGAGTCGACACCCTCAGAGATTAGAGCTGACTCCAGATCGCGTCGAGCCGACACCACAGTTTATCAGAGCCGACTTCCCGACGGACGTTTTGTTACTATTTTTGGAAACCCGATTTGGAGCCGACACCTTAAAAGTTGGAGCCAACTTCAACCTATCAGAAATGATTTTTGAAATCTGTCAGAACAGATTCCAACGGTAATATTTCTTCACCTAACCCCTAACGATCTATTTCTTTGCGTGAGAAAGTAATCCAAGTACATTTCAACGGCTATTTCTCACCTAATCTTGGATTAAGAAAAATTATAAAAAGGGGTTTGTCCGCTCAAAAACAAAAAAAAAAATAGAAGAGAAGAGAAAAATCTCGAAAAAAAAGAGAGAAATCTATTAGTTTTCAAAGAAGAGAATTTCTATGCTCAAGGTCATCTATTGAGAAGAGATAGAAGAGGAATCTAACAGCCTTCCAAGTTCAAATTCCAAGGATTTTCACCGATTTGAAGAAGAAGAGCAAGTGCCCTAAATTTCTAATCCTCCCTTCATCGAGTCTTTTCAAGAATCGGAGTTCAAGTGTTGATAGCCCATTCAGAAAGAAAAGGAAAAGAAGAAAAGCTCAATTTCAAATCGCTCCAAAACAGGCTTTTCTACTCTTATTTATTCATATTGTTGATTTGCTCATTTGAGGAGCTTCTAATCTGTTGTAAACTTAAATTTGAATTGTTTGTTTACTAATTCAATCAGGGGATTGAATTAGTTGAGGTAGTTGACCTCAGGGTAAGCTAAGATTAGCTTACGTTAGGTTTTATGCTGGTGAACCTGTGAAAACCAGCTGGGTTCGTTGTGACCCCAGTGTAAAACAACAAGTTTGAGTTGTGATCTTGAAAAATAACTCTGCTGTAATCAGGGTGATTATAGTGTGGACCCAAGAGTTGCTTAGGAGTGAACGTAGGTGTAGCTAACACCGAACCACTATAAATCTTGTGTGTTTTTCGTGATTATTTGTCTCTCTCTATCTTCTTCTATATTGTGCTTAGCATCATTGCATCACTTCATTTGTGCACACTGATCTTGTGAAATTATTTTTAAGTGAAAATTTTAAAAGAACCCAATTCACCCTCCCTCTTGGGTTGCCATCTGATCCAACAACTGGTATCAGAGCTTGTGCTCATTTCAGCTTGATTTAACAATCAAGAGCTAAAGATCCAAATGACAGCTCAAGCTGGATCATCTTTTTCTGAAGGTCAATCCACAAATCGACCTCCTTTGTTTAGTAGCACAAATTATTCTTATTGGAAAGCTAGAATGAGAATTTTTATTCAAGCTTTAGATTATAAACTATAGAGTATCATTATTAATGGTCATAGCACTCCCACGTACATTGTAGATGGATCTATTGTCCCTAAGCCCGAAAGGGATTGGAATAAGAATGATAGTAAAATGGCTCAGCTTAATGCCAAGGCCATGAATGTCTTATACTGTTCTTTGGATGCAAATGAATTCAATCGAATATCCACTTGCATTTCAGCCAAAGAAATATGGGATAGGTTGGAAGTTACTCATGAGGGTACCAACCAAGTTAAGGAATCCAAAATTAACATACTAGCGCATAAATATGAACTTTTCAGTATGGATCAAAATGAATTAATTACATGCATGTACACTAGATTTACAGATATAGTAAATGGATTAAAGAGTCTTGGTAAGACTTATACTAACTCTGAATTAGTGCAAAAAATTCTTAGGTCTCTTCCAAGATCATGGGAAGCAAAAGTGACAGCAATCCAAGAAGCCAAAGACTTGAATGTTCTACCTTTGGAGGAGCTACTTGGATCCCTTATGACCCATGAGCTGACAATGAAACAACATCAAGAGGAAGATGTGAAAAAGAAAAGGACGATAGCACTTAAAGCTGCAGAAAATGAAAAGAGTAGCAGTGAAGATGATGAAGAGATGATGAGACAGCTCTCCTTGCAAAGAAGTTTAAAAAATTCATGCAAAGAATGAGACCCTTCCACAAGAGAAAACCTAGAATCAAAATGGAAGGAGAAAGAGAAAAAGAAAAGGATAAGGATAAGGAAAATGATCCCTTAATATATTATGAATGCAAAAAACCGTGACATTTTAGATCAGAATGTCCTCAATTAAAAAAGGGATACAAGAAAAAGAAGAAAGCTTATGTTGCAACTTAGAGCGACAGTGAAGTGTCTTCATCCGAAGAAGAACAAAAGAAGTTGCTAACATATGTTTCATGGTGAATGACGACAATGAGATAAATTCTGAAACTCTCGATGATGATTTTACTTTTGATGAATTATATGATGCTTTTAATGAATTAGTTAGTGATTTTAAGATTTTAAAAACCAAAAACAAAACTTTGAAAATAGAAAACTTAGATCTTCTCAAAATGAAAAATAAACTAGTTTTTGAAATTAACAAACTAAAATCTGAAAAGGATGATATATTGAAAGAAAAAGAGTCAATTTCTAATGAAAATCTTAATTTGAATAAAGAAGTTGATAAGTATAAGAATATTATTGATAAATTTACAAATAACTCAGAAAAACTTAATCTACTTTTGAATAACCAAAGAGCTGTTTTTGATAAAGCTGGTTTAGGATATAGACCACATATGAAACAAAATATTAAAGAATTTTTTATAAAAAAATTAAAAATATACTTGTTTCATGTAATGAAAAAGGGACATAAATCTTTGAATGCAAATTCAAAATAACTCACAATTTAAAGTTAAAGCTAAGAAAATATGGGTTCCGAAAGGAACAATTTTATTGCTACTAACCATGAAGGACCCAAGAAAGCTTGGGTACCTAAACATAAAGTTTGATTGTTGCAGGAATGTCTTGTAGCCAAAAGATCAAAGAAAAAGTGGTACCTTGATAGTGGCTGCTCAAGACATATGACGGGTGACAAAGATGAATTCATCACCCTAGAAGAAAAGAAAGGTGGAGTTGTACGTTTGGCGATAACGGTAAAGGTCAAATCATGGGCCTTGGTAAAGTTCGTATAACTCCATCTACATTTATTGAAAATTTTGTATGATAGATTAAAGCATAATCTAATTAGTATAAGCCAATTATGTGATAAAAGGTTTTAATGTTTCATTTAAATCTTCTATTTGCACTGTAACTAATTCTATTGATGATAGCATTGTATTTACGGTTATAGACATGGCAATGTTTACTTAGTTGATTTAAAAATTATCTTGAGTGATCATTGCTTAATTGCTGACAATGCTAACATAAATGAAATTAGTTGGTTGTGGCATCGTAGATTAGGTCATGCAAGCACACACCTTATTTCAAAATTAATTAAAATGGATTTAGTTAAAGGATTACCTAAACTAGATTTTGAAAATAATAAAATATGTGATGCATGTCAATTTGGAAAACAAACTAGAAGTTCTTTCAAATCTAAAAACATTGTTTCAACTTCTAGGGCACTAGAGCTACTTCACATGGATCTTTTCGGACCAACTAGAACCACAAGTCTAGGAGGAAAGAAATATGGTCTAGTGATTGTAGATGATTATTCTAGATATACTTGGGTATGTTTTTAGCTCACAAAGATGAGACTTTCTCGATATTTCTGAAATTCTTCAAGAAAGTCACAAATGAGAAAAAAACTACTATAGTATCTCTAAGAAGTGATCATGGAACAGAATTTGAAAATCACTTATTTGAAAATTTTTGCATCTGAAAATGGAATTAATCATAATTTTTCAGCCCCTAGGACTCCACAACAAAATGGTGTAGTTGAAAGAAAAAATAGGACTCTAGAAGACATGGCCCGTACCATGCTATGTGAAAGCAACTACCAAAGTACTTTGGGCGGAAGCTATTAACACACATGTTACATCTTAAATAGAGCCTTAATAAGACCAATTCTTAAAGAAAACACCTTATGAATTATGGAATGAAAGAAAACCAAATATAAATACTTTCATGCATTTGGATGTAAATGTTTCATTCATAATAATGGTAAAAACAATCTTAGGAAAATTTGATGCTAAATCTGATGAAGGAATTTTTAGGATATTCAACAACTAGTAAAGCCTATAGGATATTTAACAAGAAACCTTAGTAGTTGAAGAATCCATTCATATAGTTTTTGATGAATCTTTAGCATCTAGTTCTGAAAAGATTGATGATGAGGAAGATACAAACATAATTGAAAAAGATCTTGAAAAAATTAATATTGAAGTATCTTCTGATCATGAACAAGAGGCTAAAGATGATGATTCACATAAGGACGATGATGTCAATATTGATCATAATGATGTAGATCTTCCAAGAGACTGGAGATATGCTTATAGTCATCCAAGGAATTGATTATAGGCGATCCATCTCAAGGATAAGAACTAGATCATAATGAGAAATATTAGTAATCATCTTGCATTTGTATCACAAATAGAACCTAAAACTATAGAAGAAGCTGAAAAAGATAATAATTGGATGTTAGCAATGCAAGAAGGAAATCAAATTACTAGGAATAAAGTATGGACCCTTGGATTTAGAAATAAACTAGATGAAAATGGCATAGTAATTAGAAACAAAGCTAGATTGGTTGCTAAAGGATATAATCAAGAAGAATGATTTTGATGAAACCTTTGCACCTGTAGCTAGATTAGAAGCCATTAGGCTATTACTTGCATTTGCATGTCATATGAACATTAACTTATTTCAAATGGATGTAAAAAGCGCATTTTTAAATGGATTTATAAATGAAGAAGTTTATGTAGAACAACCACCAGGTTTTGAAGATCACGAATTTTCAAATCACGTTTTTAAATTGCACAAAGCTTTATATGGTTTGAAACAAGCACCTAGAGCTTGGTATGATAGGTTAAGTAAATTTCTAATAGAAAATGATTTTACAAGAGGAAATGTTGATAAAACCTTGTTTTTGAAAAGAAAAGTAAAGATTTACTTGTAGTACAAATATACGTAGATGATATTATTGGTGCTACTAACGATCTCTTTGTCAAGAATTTGCAAAGTTGATGCAGGGAGAATTCGAGATGAGCATGATGGGAGAACTCAACTTCTTCCCTTGGACTCCAGATCAAACAAGCAAAGAGGGAATCTTTCATCAACCAAACAAATACACAAGAGAACTACTCAAAAAGTTTGGTATGGAATCAATGAAACCCCTCGGAACTCCAATGAGTCCTTCATGCAAGCTGGAAAGATGAAGAAGGTAAAAAGGTTGATCAAAAGTATTATCGAGGTATAATCGGATCCTTCTTTATTTAACAGCAAGTAGACCAGATATTATGTTTTCAGTATGTTTATGTGCTAGATTTCAATCTGAACCTAAAGAATCACATTTAATAGCTGTTAAAAGAATTCTAAGATATTTAAATGGAACTAAAAATGTAGGTTTATGGTATTCTAGAGACTCAACATTAAATCTAATTGCATATTCAGATTCTGATTATGCTGGATGTAAACTAGATAGAAAAAGCACAAGTGGTGCATGCCAATTTCTTAGGTAGTAACTTAATCACATGGTTTAGCAAAAAGCAAAATTCAGTTGCATTATCAACTACTGAAGCTGAATATGTAGCAGCTGGAAGTTGCTGTGCGCAAATCCTATGGATTAAGCGACAACTTGAAGACTATGGTATCACACTTGATAAAACTCCAAGATGTGATAACACTAGTGCAATCAATTTAACTAAAAATCCAATTCAACACTCAAGAACAAAACACATAGAAATAGATATCATTTTATAAGAGAACATGTAGCTAATAATGAAATTTGTCTTGATTATGTAACACTGAAGAACAATTAGCTGACATATTAACAAAACCTTTAAGTGAAGAGAGATTTTGTTATCTTATAGGAAAATTAGGAGTCTATGATCCATCGGAATGATTTTAAATCTCCTAGGAATGACTATCTAGAGTTCAAACATTTTTTAAACTTTTTGTTGAAAAATTTCTTTTGTGACTCTAAGGATAACTTATCTAGAAAATTGAACCTCTTGATTCACCACATTCCAAGAAAATTTATCCAAAATTTATTGATTATTTTGACAAGTTTCAGATTCTTTGAAACTCTCATTTTTCCACTAAAACTGTCTTGGAGCCAACACCACTATTGGTGGAGTCGACTCTAGTCTGTGTTGCTCTCTGTCTGACCTCAGAGCCGACACCTGCCTTTGCAGAGCCGACTCTATTTCGGGTGCTGACTGTGTTAGCGACTTAGAGTCGACACCCGGCTTTGCGGGAGCCGACACCTTGTGGTCCCAGGTTGACTATATTAGGGCAGAGTCGATACCTATTCATTCCCAATTGACTCCAAACTCTTCCAAAACCTTATCCACACCTTCCAAATCCTAGAATACTTTTAATTTGCCCCTTCCTAGCTCTCTATGGCACCTAAACGTCGCGGATCAGTCCTTGGAGCACCAGTGACGATGGAAAAATGTACGGCGAGGCATTCGGCAAGACAACCTTCGCCCAGCTCATCCTCTACGTCATCGTCCTCTACTCCGAGTGCTATCCCTGGTCCACCCTCTCCTCAAGTTGATCTTTTAGCCAGGAAAGTCATTACAATGGGTAGAAAGGTGGATTTTGGTTTCTTTGAAGCGGAGGGCTTCACTTTAGGGAAGCAGCTTAAGGAGATGGGATGGAAAATGTATGTTCCCTAAATGTTCCTACTTACCCAGCTTTAGTAAAGGATTTTTATCACAATTTGGTTAGAGGAGACGAAGGAATTGTTAGTTATGTAAGAGGAACTAGAATCCATTTAACTTTGGAATTTTGGGAAATCTGTTAGAGATACCGGTTATTGGTCCAATTGCTAATTCTCATAATGAGAGGGGTAAGGCATTATCAAGAATACTTGGTAGAAAGGTGGCTGAATTTGAGGAAGTAAGAGCAAATCAACTGCCACTAGAATTGAGACCATTGCATAACATTTGTAGCATAATTTTATTCCCCAAGACGGGAGGATTTGAGTATGTGTCCGAGAGGGACATTGTGGTAATGGACTGTGTAGTGACTGGTCAACCAATAAATCTATCTGGAATGATAATTTGGTACATGGCGGAGGCAGGAAGTAAGAATAGATCTACATTACCCTATGGTATGATTTTAACAATGGCCTTTCAGAGTCAAGGAGTGAATATATTAGACAATGAGCCAATGAAAAGCCTTAGACATACGGATTACTATAATAAGGCTACCTTGCACCGTATGGGCTTTGTGAAGATTAATGGACATTGGAAAAGGAAAGGGCAATCTAATGATAGAGTAGCTGAGGTGAAAACTGTGGCCCCTGGTCCATCAATGGCAGGACCATCAATGAGGCACTCGTCACCTGGTTCCAGTAGTCCTGCACCCCCAGCACCAGTACCGGCCCCTACATCATTCACTCATGTATCTACTGGATTTTCTGAGAGTCAGTTGGAGCAGCTCAAATCCCTATTTACAGATCATGGAATCAAAATGAAGAATAAGATTAAAAGTCAACTTATGGGATTCAGGCAGCTTTTTTATTCTTTGGAGGACAAGATCAATGTGATAGAGTCATCCCTGAGCTCATCTTCAGTAGCCTTGAAGAATGATTTAAAGTTGATATTTGATAAAATCAAGTATATAGCAGGTGACTCGGATACTTACTCCAAATGCAACGCTGAGCTTCAGGAGAAAGTTATAGTTGCTGCTGGTTTAGTTGAGAGAATGTTAAATAATTTTATGAAAATTCAAGAGAAAGGTATGGGACAAAATTTAGAAGAACTAAAAAGAATTCTGAGATGATTCAAGCCTTGTCAATTTCAAGTTTTCTTTTGTTTTTTAGTTTGTAACTAGGATTAATGATGTATTTTGATATTTTGATGTAATTAATACTTTGATGAAATGTATTTTGATGTAGTTTGCAATATCTTAATGGATATTTTGAATGACTTTATATTTAATGAATGCAATATGAAGTTAAACTTGTTACTTAAATTTTGAACTTTGGGTTACTCAATTCTTTTTTTTTTTTTAAACTTTGATGTTGATTTAATCTAGATGCACCCTCTTCTTAATCTTTTGTTGATAACAAAAAAGGGGGAGAAAGAGTGTTTATGTATGTATATGCATTGGGCAATTAAAGAGAATATAGAGAAAAAGTGTTTATATATACATAGAGATATGGAATCAATGTTGAATGGAATTAAAATATGTATGAAGAAAAATAATGTATACGTATGAAACTAAATGATCTTTGTATGCACTTACATAGGGGGAGCTACCTTATTCAGAGGGAGCTTAACTATGAAAACTTATTTATTTTAAAAATTTTATTAATTAATTATGCATATACTCAATGTTTTTGTCATCATCAAAAAGGGAGAGATTGTTGACCCAATTATTATTTTGATGATTAACAAAAGCCATGAGTATATTTCTTGTATTACTAATGAAATTAACAAATGTTTCAGGAACTTAGAAAGGTTCAATTATTCAAAAGTTATATAAAAATCAGTTTGAATCAGTTTTTAATGAAATATATCAAAGTTTAGAACTTAGAGTCGACACCCACAGTTATTGGAGCCAACTCCAGAGGACCAAAGCGTATCAGAATAATTTAAAAATTTCGGCACGGTTTAGAGTTGACACCTGGATATTTAGAGCCGACTCTAACCTAAGATACAGAGAACTATTTTTTAGTCAGTTTTTGGAGCCACACCTGAAAATTTAGAGTCGACACCTGAAATTTTGGAATCGACACCTGGAAAATTAGAGCTGATTCTAACCTGAGAAATAGAGACTGCATTTTCAGGACAATGTTAGAGTCGACACCCTCAAAGATTAGAGCCGACTCCAGATCGCATCGAGCTGACACCACAGTTTATTGGAGCCGACTCCCCGATGGATATTTTGTTACTATTTTTGGAAACCCGACTTGGAGCCAACACCTTAAAAGTTGGAGCCGACTCAAACCTGTCAGAAATGATTTTTGAAATATGTCAGAACAGATTCTAACGGTAATATTTCTTCGCCTAACCCCCAACGGATCTATTGCTTTGCATGAGAAAGTAATCCAAATACATTTCAATGGCTATTTCTCACCTAATCTTGGATTAAGGAAGATTATAAAAAGGGGTTGTCCGCTCAAAAACAAAAAAAAAAAAAAAAGAAGAGAAGAGAAAAATCTCAAGAAAAAAGAGAGAAATCTATTAGTTTTCAAAGAAGAGAATTTCTGTGCTCAAGGTCATCTATTGAAAAGAGATAGAAGAGGAATCCAACAGCCTTCCAAGTTCAAATTCCAAGGATTTTCACCGATTTGAAGAAGAAGAGCAAGTGCCCTAAATTTCCAATCCTCTCTTCATCGAGTCTTTTCAAGAATCGGAGTTCAAGTGTTGATAGCCCATTCAAAAGAGAAGAGGAAAAGAAGAAAAGCTCAACTTCAAATCGCTCCAAAACAGGCTTTTCTACTTTTATTTATTCATATTGTTGATTTGCTCATTTGAGGAGCTTCTAATCTGTTGTAAACTTAAATTTGAATTGTTGTTTACTAATTTAATCAGGGGATTGAATTAGTTGAGGTAGTTGACCTCGGGGTAAGCTAAGATTAGCTTACGTTAGGTTTTGTGCTGGTGAACCTGTGAAAACCAGCTGGATTCGTTGTGACCCCGGTTTAAAACAATAAATTTGAGTTGTGATCTTGTAAAACAACTCAGCTGTAATCAGGGTGATTATAGTGTGGACCCAAGAGTTGCTTGGGAATGGACGTAGGTGTGGCTAACACCGAACCACTATAAATCTTGTGTGTTTTTCGTGATTATTTGTCTCTCTCTATCTTCTTCTATATTGTACTTAGCATCATTGCATCACTTCATTTGTGCACACTTATCTTGTGAAATTATTTTTAAGTAAAAATTTTAAAGAACCCAATTCATCCCTCCCTTTTTGGGTTGCCATCTGGGCCAATAGGGCTGACGCTGGAGTCAGTCTTGAGGTGAGATCGAGAGCCCATTGTAACCCCTGAGGGTGACTTGGAGGTCTTTGAGACCAAGCCAGAGAGCCTTTTGAATCCCAGAGGATGACTCGGGAGTCTTTGAGACCAAGCCCGAGAGCCTTTTGAACCTCGAAGGATGACTTATGGGTCTTTGAGACTAAGCTCAGGAGCCTTTTGAATCCTGAAGGGTGACTCGGAGGTCTTTAAGACCAAGCCCGAGAGCCTTTTGAACCCCAAAGAGTGACTCGGGAGTCTTTGAGACCAAGCCCGAAAGCCTTTTGAACCCCGAAGGGTAACTTGGGAATCTTTGAGACCAAGCCCGAGAGCCTTTTGAACCTCGGAGGGTGACTCGAAAGTCTTTGAGACCAAGCCTGAGAGCCTTTTGAACCCCGGAGGGTGACTCGGGAGTCTTTGAGACCATGCCCGAGAGCCTTTTGAACCCTACCTTGCAAAGCTGATCGGATGAGAGGAAGGGATACTCAAACTTATCTTTATTTTAATTAGCTGAATGTATACATCACTAATAGTACTGGCGGAGGTTGTCCATATTTCAGGTGCGGGGTATTGGCCTCTTGTCTAACCCTTCAATCCGGTATGCTTTGTGATGAAGTGCTTCGGTGACCCGGTAGGGCCCTTCCTAGATTGGGGACAGTTTGCCCCCCTCCGTAGGCTTTGAGACTTCAGCTCGTCTGAGGACCAGGTCCTCGAGAAGAAATACCTTGGAGCGGACATAGGCATTGTAGTACTTTGTAGCTCTTTGGTAGTAGGCAGCTATCTTGAGTCATGCCCGATTGCGTGCCTCCTCGATGAAGTTAAGGTTGGCCTGTAGTTGATTAGGGTTATCCTTCTCATTGTACGACTCCATCCGGGGGCTAGGGATGCCGGTCTCCACGGGGATGACTCCCTCTAACCCGAATACGAGGCTAAAGGGAGTCTCTCCAGTAGGAGTCCTTGGCGTCATATGATACACTCACAGCATGTTCAGAAGCTCCTCCACCCATCTTTCTTTGAACTCATCCAGCCATGTTTTGAGCCCCTGAAGGATGGTCCGGTTCATAACCTTAGCCGCCTCATTTGTCTGTAGGTGGCTGACGGAAGTAAATCGCTGGCATATGCTTAGCTCGATGCAGAATTTCTTGAAAGGAGCGTTGTCAAACTACCGATCATTGTTGGTAATGAGGGTATGAGATAGCCCAAACCGACAAATAATGGACTTCCAAAAGAAAGATCTCACCTTGCTCTCAGTGATCTTTGCCAGCGCTTCAGCTTTCACCCACTTAGTGAAGTGGTCAATGGTGACAAGTAGGAACTTTCGCTGGCCAGAAGCCGAGGGGAATGGCCAAGAATGGCCTCAGGATGTCCATTTCCTATTGGGCGAAGGGCCATGAAGATGATAGAGGACTCAGTTGGAAAGTTGGCTGCCGCTGGATGTTGGCATATCGTTGGCAGCTATCACACTTTCAGATCAACTCTATGGCATCCTTCCGCATGGTAAGCCAATAGTACCCTTGGCGCAGGGCCTTGTATGCCAGTACTCTGCCCCCCAGGTAGTTCCCACATATGCCTTCATGAATCTCACGGAAGATGTAGCCGGCATCCGCAAGGCCAATGCACTTAAGAAGGGGATATGAAAAGGATCTCCGATATAGTCCCCTATCCAGCACCAAAAACTTGGAGGTTCTCCATTTGATTAGTTTGGCCTCTGCATGATTGGCAGGAAGGATGCCGTCGGTGAGGTAGTGGATGTAGGCATCCATCCACGTAGGTTTCTGGACGATCGACAAAATTTCTTCTACTGCATCAATGTTCAAAACCTCTAGATGCTCCACATATGTTCTCCCCAAGGCCCCATCTGCTAAGGCAGCTAATCAAGACAGAGCATTGGCCCTGGCATTTTCGGCCTTGGGGATGTAGCTAATGCTAAAGTAAGAAAAGAATGAAGTATGTGATTGGACCTTACTCAGGACATGGTGGGGTCCCGGGCTTCGTACTCTTCGGTGATTTGTTCGGAGATAAGATGAGAATCAATGAAGGCTCCGAGGCGCTTGACTTCGAGCTCCCTTGCGAGTTTCATTCTCGCCAACAAGGACTCGTACTCAGCTTGGTTGTTGGTGGCTCTGAAGAGAAACCAGAGGGCATACTCCACCACCGTCCCTTCTGGACTCGCGAGGATGAGGCCTGCTCCGCTTCCTTAGGAGTTTGATGCACCATTCACATGGAGAATCTAGTCCTCTCCCACCTCTTCGGGCACAGCATCTGAGTGCGCCATGTGGGGCTCTTCCGACTGCTCTTTGGTCCAAGTGCACTCAACCAGAAAGTCCGCCAAGACTTGGGACTTCATGAACGACCTTGGTCGGAATGACAAATCAAACTCCTCCAACTTGACCGCCCACTTAGCCAGCCGACCGAGGTGTCAGGACAGGACAAGATTGCCTTGAGAGATTGGTCCGTGAGCACCACGATCGGATGGGCTTGAAAGTAAGGCCTGAGATGTTAAGCGGATACTATTAGTGCAAAAATAATCTTCTCAATTTTGGAATACCTGGTCTCTGCATCATGAAGCACTTTGCTAGTATAGTAGATCGGCCTTTGCGTTCCGTCAGAATCCATACGGATGAGGATGGAGCTGACCGCCTCCAGAGAGGTAGCAAGATAGAGGAAGAGGTCTTCCCCTTCCATCGACTTCGATAGCAGTGGCAAGGTAGAAAAAAATTTCTTCAGCTCCTTAAAAGCTTTCTGATACTCCTCTGTCCACTCGAAGTCGTTTATCTTCCGCAATGCCTTGAAGAAGGGCAGGCACCGCTCGATCGACTTGACAAGAACCGGCTCAGAGCTGCCACCCTCTCGATAAGCCATTGCGCCTCCTTCTTGTTGGCTGGTGGTCTCATGTCGAGGATGGCTCGAATCTTCTCCGGGTTCACCTCGATCCCTCGCTGGATTATCAAGAATCCCAAGAACTTGCCCGTCGTGACCCTAAATGCGCATTTGTGAGAGTTCAGCCTCATCTGGTAGCAGTGAAGGTTGTCGAAGGTTTCTGTTAAGTCGGCAACATTGTTAGCGATGTGGACTCTTTTGGTTAGCATATCGTCCATGTACACCTCCATGTTGCACCCGATTTGACTTTCAAAAACATTGTTCATCAACCTCTGGTATGTGGCCCCTGCATTCTTTAGTCTAAAGGGCATTACCTTGTAGCAGTAGACATCCTTCTCAGTCATGAAGAAAGTAGCCTCTTCATCCTTTGGGTCCATCTTTATCTGGTTGTACCCCGAGAAGACGTTCATAGAATTGAGGATCTCATGGCCGAACGTGGCATCCACCAACTGGTCAATTCTGGGTAGTGGGAAGATGTCTTTAGAGCATGCCTTGTTGAGGTCGGTGAAGTCAATGCTGATCCTCCAGCTCCCATTGGCCTTGCGGACCATCACCACGTTGGCCAGCTAGTCTAGGTAGTGTGCCTCTCAAATATAGCCAGCGGTGATCAGCTTGCGGACCTCCTCATCGATGGCCCTCTGCCGCTCGAGGGTAAAACTCCTCTTCTTTTGCCGGACTGGCCGATACTTTGGATCATGTTGAGCTTATGGGTGATCACCTCTAATGGTATGCCTGGCATGTCTGATGCTAACCAGGCGAAGATGTCTGAATTGGCCCACAATAAGAAGAGAAGTTGGTCTTTTGCATTTGCAGGGAGAAGTGCGCCGATTTGAACCATCTTCGTCAGGTCCTCCCCTAATGGGAAGGTTAACAGGTTCTTGGCCGGCTCTCTCCTTCTCTCAGATTCTCTGGGATCAAGCAGCTCTGGAACCGATGGAATAACCGCCTCTTAAGGATTGGGAGCCGTGTGGTAACAGAATGGCACTAGGCTCCACTCTCCGCACATCTATTCGATTCCTCCATTGGTGAGGAATCTAATAAGTAACTGCTTAGTGGAGATGACGGCATCCAGGAGATTTAAACCGGGCCATCCGAGTATGGCATTGTAGGCCGGGGGCACTCAGACAACCAGGAACCTCATGAGAACCATGCTCTAACACAGTAGCATTCATGCTGTGACCAGGAGGATGATCTCTCCTTTTGCCCTTACGGAATCTCCGATAAAACCAACCAGGGGCGTAGTCACGGGTCGAAGGGAGCTAGGAGATAGGTTCATCCAAACAAAGGCATCGTAAGTAAGAATATCGGCCGAGCTTCCATTATCGACAAGAATCTTTTTTATAGGGTGCTTAGCAATTGTCATAGACACGACAACGCTATCATCATTAGGATTATCTACCCCCACTAGGTCCCCTTTAGAAAAGGGGATTACAGTATCTACTCCCTTGCTCTCCCGTGGCCTTTTGGAAGCACCGCCTGCCCCCTAGGAGATTATGGCAACCGTCTTCTCGGTCGGGGCATTGTCGATGTTGACTTGGGTGGCCAGAAGTGCCACCTGGCCTGGAGCTGCTGGGTTTCCCTTCTGGACGAACTTTCCAAGGTAGCCTCGCTGGATGAGCTCCTCGATCACCCTCTTCAAGTGACGATAATCCTGCATGTCATGGCCGTGGTCCCGATGGAAGCGACAATAGAGGTTTTTGTTACGGGAAGCTCCCGACTTCAGAGGAGCAGGATGCCAAAAGTATGGCTCACCCTCAATCTATATTAGGATGTGGGACTTAGGGCGAGTAGAGGCGTGAGATGCTCTTTCTTGGGGGAAAAATTTTGGGGCCGGTTATCCGGTCGTCGAGGAGGCTCGAGCCTCTTGGGGCGAGGTCCGCTTGGCTCTGTGTGGACCTGCCTTTTGATGGACCCTCCATCAGCCTCCCTTCAGGTGGAATCGGCCTCGTCGGTGTGGATGTACTTCTGTTTGCAATTCAGAAGTTTGGCATATGAACTGGAGGTTTCTTGTCAAGGGAGTAGATAAAGTGAGAGGGGCGGAGCCCTCGCTTCAGGGCCAGGGTGGCCACGGAGTCATCGAGGTGGTAGACCTCGAGGGCGGTCACCTTGAAATAAGCCACGAAGTCCTTTAGTAACTCGCCATCCTTTTGTCGGACGAAGAATAAGCTATCGGCCACCCGAGAGATCTTCCAGCAAGCATCGAAGTGCGCCAGAAAGGTCCTCTCCAGTTATCGAAAGGAGTTGATGCTGCGCGGCGGTAGGCAAAAGTACTAGGCATGCGCATCCTTCTGGAGGGTGACCGGAAAGGCGATACAGAGGAGAGTATCGATCACCCTCTGGATTTGCATGAGGATCTTGTAGCTTTCCAAGTGGTCCAGCGGATCATTGGTGCCATCGTAGGGATCCAGCTAGGGAAGACGGAACCAGGTCGAGATCGATTCCTCCATAATACGACGAGTCAACAGGGGATGGCTGTCGTAGTCCACCTCCGATTGATTAGAAATTCTGCGACTAAGCTCCTCTAGCCACTGATTATATTCATCAAGTCATCACTCCGCCTGGAAACCGATCTGATTGTCGAAGGACCCCTCCTTTGAAGATTCGAAAGATGAGTAGGGGGAGGGGTAATGCTAGTGGTGGTATCCCCGCTCGGGCTTCTTCCCGTGCTGCCATCTAAGGAGGCTATTAGAACGGCGGGTGGAAGATCATGGTCTCGGCGGGTGGAAGATCATGGTCTCTTGGGAGCCTCTTGGCAATGAGAGTTTGGCGAAGCACGACGATAGGACTCTTGTGAAGGGAGTCTACCATGGGTGGACTACTGGCTGGCTTGGGGGTTTACTGCCTAAGGTGGAGAAGACTAAGGTTATTGCTGCATGGCTATGCAATATTGCTCTTGCAGCTTCCGAACCACAGCCACCAGGTCTTGAACTTGCTGGGCAAGGGCGGCAAGCTGGTCGAGTTGAATAACCAGTGGCGGTGGTGGAGGCGAAGCAGGGAGGTTAATCTCCGGTTGCTCAGCCAGCGGAGGATTCCCCCCAGCATGGCTGGTGGAGACCTCCTAAGCACGTGTAACCACTATTTCTTTCTTGGAGGGGAATGGAGATATGCTATTAGCCTTCGTAGGTACTTTACCTCTCGTCCCCCTATCTGGCGCGCCAATTTGTTGTCGCCAAATCACCTTCCTCGAATGTCAGGTAAGATCCGAAACCCAAATCCGGTGAGGATGGGCTTAAGGATTCTCCGATGCCTCCGCCTCGGACTGGGATCATGCAAAAAAGTCTCCGTGGGCCGGTTGTTCCGGCAGGAACCCTCCAACACTCAAGTGAGTGGTCTGGGAAAACAGTAGTGTAATTCCTCTTTTCAGAAGTTAGCTAAGGACTTAGAGCAATTTTAGAAGTTGGAGAGCAATTTTAGAAGTTGAAGAAGTTGAACCCCTCACTCATCATGAACGAAGGTTTTATACCTGGTCGGAAGTCCCTCTTATCCCTTTTTGGATAGTTGTTGATTTCAAGACGCTCCTGACATAGAACAAGCAGTAAGGCTAGTAGCGACAAATAGTGTCCGTCCCATGGCCTGTTAGAACTAGCAGGCCACTTCTTTGTTTGATATGGATGGCTACAGCCAGTTGATGGGCCACGTCTTATCAGGCGCGGTGCTGTAGACGGTTGGTAGGCTAGGTCTTGTCGGGTGTGCATCGTAGGCGGTAGGTGGGACACGTGGGGCTGTAGGTGGGCCATGCAAGGCCGCAGGCGGTAGGTGGATCACGCGGAACCACAGACGGTAGCAGGCCGTGTGGTGCTGAGGCTGACTCTGGAGTTGGTGCTGGGCCCGATGCTAGAGTCGGTGTTGAGGCTGACATTGGAGTCGGTGTTGAGGCCGACTCTAGGGTCGGTGTTGAGGCCGACGCTAGAGTCAGTATTAGGGCCGACACTGGAGTCAGTCTTGAGGCCGATTCTGGGGTCGGTGCTGAGATCGATGCTGAAGTCGGTCTTGAGGCTGACTCTGGAGACTGACTTTGGAGTTAGTGCGAAGGTTAGAGAAGATAGGTCGGATCATAGCGGATAGCTTTAGTTATTTGATTTTTACCTCCATCAATCAGCCTCGTCCGTTAACTGTAACGTGGCTTGATCAGCCACGTCAATATATATATAATTATTATATATTTGATTATATTTACATATAATTAATTTTAAATTCAATAACTTTTTTATTTTTTATTTTTAAATTATTTTTTATTTTTATTTTATTTTTAATATTTATAAATTATATAAATTTAAAAATAAATTTAAGCATTGACTTAGTCTTGCATAAAGAAGAATGAAGAAAATAGATTCATGTGAGTAAATTTAAAGACGAAGAAATGACTCTCTCCTCTAACTTTTATAAAATTGATGAGAAAACAGTGTTAGATTAAATTCAGTATAAGCCAACTTGTAGGACATTCTCTCGACCACGTCTAGACCCAATAAACGGTTTGAAAGCAACATGTTTCGGGCTTAATATGCTTTTTCGGGCTTAATAAACTGTTTGAAAGCAAATTTAAAGAGTCAAGACGCCGTCGGTTTCAAATGGGACGGGGCTTCACATTCTGGCAATGTTGATACCCAACAAACTCTTTCATGACTGAAGTGGACTCCCAACCATTGATTTTAGATCGACCCAGGATCTGCGAGCAGTTTTATTATTGTCTTCAAATGGGGTCTACATACAGGACAGTTAAAATAACATTAAACCATGAAAATGATTCGCATATAGCGATGCCGGTATGGTTTAGAAACGCAAGTTATTGGAATCCAGGATTTATATTATATCATCAAATTTCTCACTGGTAAAGAATTAAGGCACTTTATTCTTTAAGCACCTTTACGTTCTTCCAATGACCAGCAAACATGCAAATAGGATCGTTGCATAAATTGACTGGCAACACATCTCCCAATGACTCCTTTTCTTGCCAAATTTACCGTACATTTATGTCTATGTTACAACGGAGTCTTAGCCACTTCTTGCAGCATCTTCCATTCCGTTGAGTTGAAAATAAAGACTTTCGGCAACGAGGAGAGAGACACAGGACTCCTTCCCGTGTGCACTAAACATCCAGTGGAGTATTTACATGTTGAGCATATGCCTGTTTCTCTGTGGCTGAATGCACCACTTTGATATAACCTCATTTGATGGCTATGAAATCACATGCAACCTTGGTCAATCATAGCCTGAGCAAGATTCAGGAATGCACAGATGTTTCCCCCATGCACCAAAGCTCTGCAACAAAACTAGAAACTGAGTCTGGGCATTGACAAGCAGGAACTGAATACAAACCATCTACAATTTGCAGAGCAACCGTAGGCCAGAATTAACCAGCAAAATTGCCAAGAGAATGAAAACACTATTGTGATGCCTATAAATGTCCCATCGGAAATTTGGAAAAAGGGTTAGTGGTTTATATTAGTTTAAAGCAAGAAGGACAAATACCAAAGGGATCCCGTTTTGGACTGTAGTGGTTCAATTTGGTGTGGACTTTGTCCTTCTTATTTTTCTGTAACGAAACGGATCCATACTGCGGGTCCGAATCGTTACAATATGCTATTAGAGCCAGTCAGAAGTGCAGGAGCTAAATGCCACATAGGGCAAAGTGCTACATCCATGGGATGGATGGGAGCCACCTCTTGAATCTGTGAGGGCCACCTCTTGAATTCTGCATGCCTGGTGGTTGCCTCTGGCGATGAGGATGTCCACTCTTTAAGAACGGTAGATTGTGATGCCCATAAATGTCCCACATCGAAAATTTGGAAAACGGGTTAGTGGTTTATATTAGTTTAAAGCAAGAAGGACAAATACCAAAGGGTTCCCGTTTGGACTGTGATGGTCCAAATTGGTGTGGACTTTGTCCTTCTTACTTTCCTGTAATGAAACAGATTCGTACTATGGGCCCAAGTCGTTACAACTATTAACATTATAGCGGCTCTATTACAAGATGAAAATCATGAATTCACAACCATCTGGACAAGACATCTTAACATCCAAGTATAGGAAGATAATCAGCTTCTATACCATTATTGGGATAAATTTTTTCCTTTTAACTATTTTTAGCCATCCAGAGCAAGGTTATAGCTTAAGTGAATTTACAGAGTATGTTCTATTAATGACACCAATCAAAGCAAGGGCCAGAATAACTCCCGCAGGCCAAAATTTATGGCACTACAGAACGACAGATTCAGCAATCATGTATCCAAAAAATGAAGCAGTTAGAAATTTACAAAGAGGAAGTCAGTAAACACTTACTCTGGGTTGTCCTTTAAAAATCCATAATCACTTGCAGTTTTAAGTGCTCTCTCATAAGTCTGCCTCATTGCGTCCTGTAATCAATGACAAGAGAAGAGTCACAAGGGGAAAAGGTATGCAATTACCAAGACAACAATCAAAAGATCATTCCAGCAAATATTATACTAGTTGATTGCCTATACATGAACTGCAAAGGTCACTGATTAGCGTTGAACTGATGAATGCTTATAGCTGAGAGGTCTGTGAAATGTTGAGATGTGAAGTTCCGAAGAAACAACTTCCAGCACAGGATGTAACTGGAGGATTATGATATTCATCCTGATGCTATAGCAGAAGTATGATAATGAGTTCTATATGCATAAATAATTTCTGCACAATAATAAATGAACAGACATGAAATGACTGGGTTAGAGTTGATAAGTGACTATAATTTAGTGGCTTCTGGGCAATATTACCTCTGAATAAAGGTTTTATTTTAGTGCCATATTTATTAGGAATCTGAACAAACAGCATGTGGCCAGGGGGCAGTGGTATTGACCAACTGTTTTCAACCAAAAAAGTCATGACACTAAATGGAGAGAAGAATAAGGCAGCACAATCACCGTCTAGTTTTTAGTGGCCAAAGGCTGAAAAGAATAATTTATTTTGCAACAACACACACAAATGATTTTGTGAAGCCAGCCTTGCACTTGCATATATAGTTAGTTTATAGTTTCTTACCTCGGTATAATTTGAACTTCTCGCAATCAATTTTTGAAATGCAGCTCAAAAAAAAAAAAAAACAACCAGAATCCCTATGCAAATTCTAACATTTTCCAAAATAAATTATCAATTTATGAAGGAATCCGAAAACTGCTCTCATACTAGGGCATGATGAACTCTTAATCACTTTGCATTCTTACATATTGTTCAAGGTACCAGTCTAACATATTGTATTTTGAAATCTTCTATGGTTATTTAAACTCGGAGCTGTTTACCATGAATTTGTGCTGCAGCTTATTGATCAGTGTTTTTGAAAAATAATAGCACACAATATCATTAGCACACACCAGGCATTTTGAAAAATTGTGCTTTTCAAGGATCTGCTCTTCTTGAAAATGTGATTTTAGTGTTAAGGGTATAAAATGGCATAGCACGTGTATTTGCAAGTGGTGTTTGTCAAGAACACATTCATGAAAATTCATTTTGTAAATGTTGATCTAGATTCAAAACTAGGGTCATCTTAAAGAACTCATTTATCACTGCCTTTTTGCGTCAACGCATACCAAGTGTGAAAACAGTACAACAAAGTATATGTAATAGTATACTGCTCACCAACATGCACATGTTCACCTACTGGTATTGGGGCTGTTTGATTGTTAGCAAGCATCCAATAAGAAACAGATTATCAAAGAGAACTTATTGGCTGAACATTATGGGTGGTCCAATCAAGTAATAAAGCCTAGGTACTGTACAGAAAGTAAAGCCCAGGCAGACCAAATAAGATCAGGGTACTTTGGGTGGCCAGCTACCAGTTGGATGTTCGGAAACAAAGTCACTGACATTCTTTCATAATTACTCTTTGGAGACCATGAGATGTCCTGTTTCAGTTGGCAGCATTCTGGCATCTATGTTGCAAATTGCAATTGAGAATTTGCTCTGTGATGACAAGAGAAAAAATTACGGAGAAGATCACACATTGATGGTGGAAAGGCATTTGCTTCTCTGGACAACATAGGATATGCGAACAGTCAAATGATCAAATGAAGTGAAAAAACTACTACACTTTGGTGATATAGAGCCAAGAGCAACCTACAGCCTAAGTGGAAGGGGAATTACACAGTTATAGAAGAAGGATAGAAGCCACCTGTAATTTAGTCTCAAAATCATCAGCTGACCACTGCATCAAATTGTATTCATGATTAAGTTCAAGTTCCCCCACAGCAACCTGCTAGAAGAAAAAAAGGATGGAGAGAGAAGATAATACATAGCACTACATTATATGCAAGTAAAATCACTTGTTTAATACCAAAACACAAATCATTAAATTTATTATGCCCTTCATCTTGAAAGAAAATCTACATTTCATCATGTACTTAAAGATCCACATCAGGCAACAGCATCACATATATGGTAGAAACTAGAAAGAATGTAGACTTTGTATGCAGCTCCTAATGATTCAGAAATTATGTTGAGCTCGAGGCTATCAGACAAGTGAGCTGTTTGTGAGCAACAAGAAGTTCAGGCTTAGCTCAAAATTCAGCTTGATGTTAGCTCACTCAATTATTTAACTAGTCAAACTTGATCCATGATTTTAAGAGTGTGAATGGATCAAGCAGCCCAAACGGCCTGAAGATCCAACCCCACCCCCCCCCCCCCCCCCCCCCCCCCACACACACACACTAAATTAAAAAAAAAAAAAAGAGGCTCAAGCACAAGTTTTAGGGCTGCAGGCTGATGCAGATAAGCATCCCCATATTTGCCGCTTGACAAAGTTTACAGATTTAAAGTCCCATTATGGAGTCTCACCAAAGCAACTCATACAAAGGAAGATTGCCAAAGCTTTAAAAGTTCATAGTTTTGAGATTTATTTCCAGCCACATTAGAAAAAGCAATTCAACACATCAATTTTTTTTTTAAAAAAAAGCTTCACCAGCATTGATATAATTAAAATTTTCATATCAAGCCACTTCCATGACATTTAGTATTGATTTAGCTTTCCACATATCTTGAATCACCTAAAATGGAGGTCAGATGAAGAGGTTATGAACAATTTTTTGAAGATATATCAGTGCTAGAGAACATCCAAAGAAATTACAAAAAAGCCATTTCATGGTCCATAATTTAAATGACTATTTTTCTTTTATTTTTGCCCAAGTTTTTCTCTTCTTCTTTTTTCCTTCTAGAAACTCCATACTAGAAGAGTTAGAAGTCTAATAGGAATTAGAAATCTTTGTAACAGAAACATGTAAAAAAAAAATATACATCTAAATATATACGCAAAAGAAATAATTTGTAAGAGATACATGTAAAAAAATAATAATTTATAAGGGTATACATCTAAATAGCAAACTTATCAAAGTACACACGAAATTTCAGATATTTATAAGGATATACATATAAAAAGAAATAACTATAACACTATACACAAAAATAGTAAATTTGCAATGATAGACATACAATTCCAGATATTTATCAAGCTATACACAAAAAAACCCCTTTTAAAAACTACATAAAATGAAGAGTATCAAAATAAATAAGCTCATTGTATCGTTATTATGAATAATGAAAATCTATATGCAGCTATAAAGAGACCCAAGTGCATAGCACATTACCCCTCCAGCACTTGCTGCCTTTCCTGGAGCAACCAGAACTTTAGCCTTTCTCAGAACATCAATTGCTTCAGGGGTACAGGGCATATTCGAACCTACTCATTAAAAGGGAGGACTTAGTCCACAGCAAGAAAAAGAGGAACCATGGCACCAAGATCTAGCACCCAGCATTGAAAACTCATACCCTCTATCAGTATGCGGCAACCAGAATTAACTAAGGCAATGGCATCAGGTTGGTCTATTTCATTTTGTGTAGCACAAGGCAATGCAATGTCACACTGTTCATTCCAAGGCTTTGCATCCTCAACAAACTTAGCCCGTGCATACGATTTCAAATAATCTCTATCACATTTAAAAAAAAAGCAATGTCATATTTTCTGTGAACTGACATGGTAGGAAAATGCAAAATATACATAAATTAAATATGTTCACACCTCAAACTTCTTTGTTGAGCCTTGATGTCCCTGAGCAGTGATAATTTTACATAATCAAATCCATCTTCATCTAATAGATAGCCCTTGGAATCTACAAAAGCATTACATAAACATTTAATGGTATGAAATCCCTGCAAAAACTCCTAAGCTTTTCATAAATTAGTATTTTGGAAAAAAAAAAAGGTATGAGGAAGTATTATCTTCAATCAAACTCTGAGGTTAACTAGGCGAAATTTCACAAAGCACATATTTCTTTAACTACTTCCAATGGTGACATGATATGGATGCCTAAACTTCATTGTAGGAAAAGACAAGCCATCCTAGGACACTATCTAGTCACCAGCTGACAATGGAATTATAGTTCTCAAGCTAATAGAAAGTAGGACTACTGCAGAACTTAGAAGCTGACGAGTTTCTTCCATTCAAGTCCGGAAGTCATGAGGATATAGAGAACAAGAAAATGGAAGGGCATCTGCACCGTTTATAAAATCTGGAGCCTCAGATAACCTGAGAACACAAAGTCAACTTTAAGCAGGATGCCAATTACCAGCAACCTGCAAGAATAATTAGATAGATGTTGGCTTTTACAGTGTTGCATATGCTGCCCACAACTATATCCCCAATAGTGTTGCATATGCTGCCCACAACTATATCCCCATCAGGGCCGTGTCTTCAAACTAAAACAGAAAATAGAAAAGACAAGGAAAAAAGATTAGCAAATAACCAAAGACGATAAGAAAGGTAAAGTCCAGGATGTCGGTTGTAAATATTCCAACACTGGGTTTTTTTCTTGGACAGCCAATGAGTATAAGAAATTTCTTTGTTATAAAGTAAACAGACAACCAATTCAAAAACAATAATCTCTAGCTGGAATAGACAACGTTGTAATTTCAGATTGTTAATGGGGATTTCATTTTAGATTGTTGTAACAATTATGAACATTGTTACTGGGGATTTCATTTTAGATTGCAAAAGTTCTGAAGTTTCATGAATAACACTTTCTCATCCAAGCAATGCCAACAAGTTGTTTGCAGGTACCTGATATAGTAATTGGGATGGCACCACAGGACACAAGCTTCTCCAGGACATGCATTGCTATCTTCCCAGCACCACTAACCACACATCTGTGGTTAAGAAGATTATAATGACAACTATATTCCAAATCTAGGGCATATAGGTGCGAACATAAATACCATCGTTTGACAAGTGATGCATAAAGACAATTCCATGCTTAAAGGAAAAATCATTCAGTCATTTATGGCCACATCAAATATGAAAGTGAACCTCATAGAAGTGCTGCTACTAATAAAAAACACCTTTAGATCATGGAAAGACGGTTTTGACCTGATTACTACTAAATGACTACATTATCTTAGATATTCATGCTATGCTTAGAACAATCGATTGATGAAGTTACTGAAACATGACAGAGTTGATGGGAATACACATAATCAGCTCTCCTCAACTGTACTCCTAAATGCACATAGATTTCATTGATTTGAGGCATAAGATACTGCAGAAGAGCACTCCATCATTTGTTTGCACCTTCTATATCAGCAACACAAAATTTGTGGGCAATAACACACAATTCAGACTGGAATGTGATACAAATCACATCTTTGGCATCTTCCACATTTTCTAGCTGCAGCCTCATTATAACTGGGTCAAACTCCTTTATGCCAGAAAAAAGAATCTTAGAAATGGACCCAACCTAAACACGAACCCACACAAAATTAGAAATTTCATTCAACAATGTCTCACCAAATACTAATCCACACTTGCAGTCCCAAAAACTCATGAAGGCACTACCCTTCGTTGGGGCATCTAATAGTAGTAAACAATACCACAAATAAAGATGCCTGATCATCTTGTCAGCCAAAAAAATATATTCACCACTTTGTTTCTCACTAATATGTTTTTGCATTTATCAGAATTTAGTACTTCAATAGAATCATCAGTTACCACCATGAGAAGCTATACACAAACTAAGGTGTTGAAAACTTAACGTTTCTCCTGTCAGTACGCTAGTTTGGTAGGCATCATTCTCTTCAACAAGACAAGGCTTGGTATGCTCTTTCCCTTCTAGTTGGGAAGTTCCCCCTATTAGCCAGCCTACAAGCCAAGACTGAAATGCATGGACGCTTACACTAAAAGTTACAAGAAGCAACTCCGTTGAAGGAATGCCTTTTGATTTTCAGAAATTATTTGCCTTTAGCCGCCATGACTATCACCATTTGTATGAAGACGTTCATGGCTGCAAGCAATCAGTGGCTATGAAATCAGCATAATGTGAATAAAGCAATTCTTCACAAAGCAACATATATGCTAGCTCCACTTGCTCGTATCCTTAATGTGCTTGATGTATTTTGTGTTCAATTGTTGTGAGTGAAGTTCAAACAAGATTGTTTGCTAGCTGGTTTTATTTCCAGCTCACACAGTCATGGTGTATCTCCATGATTCTCGCTTTGATGTACCATGCATTAGACTCCTCTAGAATTAAGCTCCAAGAAACGCTCTATATAGCTATGAAGCACATATACTTCAAATTACATACCATTCCATATCATGTGTTGAATACTGATATTAGTCAGATAGGATGTGTGTCCGACACTTCAACATAACTATTCTATTTTTCAAACTAAAAAAAAAAAAGTTCTCTTATCTCAATGAGAATTAATCTTTTAATGATGACTGGTTAATTTTAGAGTTTACAAACGTTGATATTACAGCATGGAGCATGGATTATGGTCCATGGATCTGAATGATGACTAAATGATGAGTCTGTGGAAATTGATGCTAATATAAATAGCATGGACTGTTGTTTTTATGACCTACCATACTTTACATATGCTTTTTTTCACATACACACACATGTATATGGTACACATGTTCGTTGTCATATCTTAGCCATATCATATCTCATTTTTTAAGTCTTGTTATATCAGCATACCAATATCGTGCCATATCCATATCTTATATTCATGCCCATGCTTACTAACTGTAAAAGACATGGATGAGGCCAATCAATACCATCGGGTTGCTGGTCAATTGAACCATCAATATCCCCAATCAAATACCTTCTCTTGCACGTGCTCGAAGCTTCTTGCCATGCCCAACTCTTTTCTGAGAGCAGTTAAGCTTCAACCTTTTTACCACATGGAGCTCGCTACCAACATATCATCCCCACGTACTGCAACCACCTATGCGCTCTAAGCCTCAGCAATTACCAAAAATCCAATCTCTCGATGTACAAAGCAAGTTCATACTGGTTTTTGATATTTCTCACCACAAACATATGAAATATGTATCTCCTCCATCTTAAAACATTTTGAGTCATGGACCATGCACTACTCCTCAAACTTAACAAACTATGTACCCCGGCGCACTTCCCTTTATTTCTTGTTATTGTGAAAGCCAGTTCCTCATGATAGTACATGTGGGATTTGGTCATCGAGGTATGATTGTGGGAACGAGTAAAAGGTTCGCTACTAGGAAAAAAGGATTCAATCCAGTCCCAAGCGTACCTGGGGCTACCCTGTTTACCGGATCCTTAGAGGTCTGCCCGTCCGGCGTCGATACCTCACCTTTTTTCATTAGGGTGGCACCCTGGTTTTCTGAGTGCCACCCGTTACACTAAAAAAAAGAAAGTCTTATGGTACGTCGTCCACAGGGTTTGGGAAGTGCCTTTGCTCCCGAGGTAGGCTGTTAGGTAGCATATACTGTTCAGCATGAAACTTGTGCATACTAGGCAAATGGCAAGCTTACCACTAAGGGAGCAAATAACCATATATATGTGCATAGATTCTGAAATTGACTGCACTGGCCATGTCATGTCCGATTGCATCTTAATTTGTCTCACTCTTCGGTAACAAAGATGGTTAAAAAAATGGCATAATAGGAGTATGAAGGTTTGTATTGATCAAAAAACCAACCTCCCGGAGCTTGATGGAGATTTGAGTGGTAGATTGCAGAATCAGCCTAAAAACAAGTTTTAATTACTTTAGGCCTCCCTCCAATTACAATATAAACAAATTAAAATTATTGACAATTTATTTGAATGAGACTTCAATAGAATCTTAAAATATGACAAGGAAAAAATTAAAACAAAACCTTCTAAAGAATGTAACAGTACTTTGCTATTATAAGGGCTTCCCCATCAATTAAAACAACTATGTCTCTATTCCATGGTTTTGCTAGTTCCCAGAAATGTAAAAGATGAGCTTTAGAAAATCACATTTCCAAGGTTCATGCCAATGAATCAGAAATTGAATTTGATAAGTATCAATTTGACCAAAATCTCAAAATTAAGGAAAATGCTAAATGGCCCAAAACCACTTTGATCTTGATTTCCTATGGACTACCCAAATCCAATCTATAATTGATCTGTTATTACAAATAATCTTACTCAAAATGCTTCTTCTGAAAAACCTCAAAGATAAATATTAAAAAGAAAACCCTCAAAATAGGATTTCCGAGTGATTCTGATCAAAAGGTTTTCTCCAACTAGTAAAGCACCTATGACTCTTAATGATCTTCCTATCTCGCCTATTTTGCTAGAGACTTTCAGAGCATCTATAAGTTGTTTTGGAATGCTAAATTTTTTATGAAAACCCAAAACAAACATACCTATTAAATAAAGAAACAAGAGAGTTGTATATATGGGACCATAAGTCATGTGCAAACTATTGTTTATATCATAAACTCAAAATATAAACAAGAGTGAGGAATAAGATATAAAAAAACAAATCCCAGAGCCAATTCAGCTGAAAAGGTTAACGGTAAGGCTAACGTCTCATTGCAATCACAACCAGGAAGTGTGCAAGGTCTTCATCAATTTAAATACATGACAGCTATTACAAAATGAATATGGAGGATGCAGAGAGAGAAAAATGTGTAAAGTATATGTTAATAACATCAAGGTGGTTGAAAACTTGAATTTGGACCTCTTTCTCCCCTTTTATGAAGTTAAAATACCAAAATTTCACTTGCACAAACCTATAAAAATTGAGAATAAAAACTTTTAGCGGCCACGTTTCTATGTATATATAATATATAACAACTGAAGTTTTTTGTCAATGCAGCATTGGTTGAGAATGCTAGAGCAAGGATGAATGCAAACATGAAACGCAATAGCAGGTTAGGATATAAAATTTAGTGACAAATTAAAGTGTACACTCGCACACGCACACAAATACAACTCAACTCATCTAAGCCTTTTCCCAACCATATGGGGTCGGCACACGCACACAAACAATGTAAATAGTTCTCTTGGAGCCAGGATAAGATCTATTGGCTGATAATGAGTTATGGTTCTGCACTTCATGTAACATTTCACATAGTATGCGTATACAAATATTAGAGAATTCTAAATTTATATATATTATTTCCAATAAAACGGTTTGATTCAAATACCTTAATCCTTTGAGTTCCTTGTTCATCTCTGCAAGAATAAGACGTGCAAAGAAAACCTGCAGAAACATTAGGATCTTTTGAGATTGCTAGCCATATAAAATATATAGTATATATATTTCAGTTATTTGAAGAGAATTTAGGAACAAGCAAAAAGACATATAAATTATATAAATAATAAATTTCAAAATTTTGAAGTTGACCAGAAAAAATAAGGTACCAGTCCATATCCAGTAGATTCAGTTCGAAGACTAGAACCTGACCAGAAGATCTTTGGTCCTGTAAAACTTCCCTGCATAAGCATAACAATGAAATCTAAAGACAAGACAGCCAAACATACTTTACCCGAAAGACCACGCAAACACAACGGCTTCATTAAATCGGGCAATTTAGGGAGGGGGGGGGGATAAGCTTTACAAGAAGTATCAAAAGGTGACATGAGCACAAGTTTACAATGCTCCAATGTGCTATTTTATTTGTAATACAATTCAATGTAGGTATTAGAACAATTAAATGACCATATTTCACAATGTGCATTCATTTGGGGATTAAAACTGACATGAGTCATGAAACTATAATGCATTAAAAGAACAATGCATAAACCAATGAGCCTTAGTGCACCTTCCATTTACTCCTGAAGATTCTTAAATACCTGAAAGTGACCGACAATGCGTCTATACTGCCCAAAGAGGTAACCCATTTCCCTTGGACCAACACCCATATCTTCTGCAGGAAGATCCTATAAGGAACATGATAAATAAACATAAAATAGTCCATTTAGGAACCCTTTGATGGGTTCAACATATGGCTTTGCTGACTACAGGATCAAATGAAACAAAGAAAACATGTTCAAGGCATTTCTATTACCTGATCAGGCCCCAGATATCGATATAGCTCGTTTATAAAGCTTTGACAAAAACGCATGATCTGCCATCATGGTATACGCTTGACAATGATCCCACAGAATGAAAAGTACACACCTGCTACAAAAAAAGAAATCCAGCCTAAATGGGTAATACCTCACTTTCACTTTTTCCTTTTGGATCAAAATCACTCCCTCCCCCAGCACCTCCAAGTTTATATGGTGATAAAGCATTCTTCAAAGTCTGCAGAAAAGTAAAAAGTCAGTAACAGTTAAATGTTTACAACATATGAACATGCAATATATCAATAATTTCACGTTTCAAGGTGTATTAAAAAAAGATGTAGAGGTAGACCAAAACTTACATAGGAGAAAGTAATAAAAAAAACTTAATATATTTTCATCTTACAGAAAGTGTAGTTCTAAACCAAGTGGAATGAAAAAAAGAATTCACGTAGCCGACCCCAATTAGTTTGAGGTTAAGGCTTGTTGTTGTAGTAGTTGTTGCTTGATCTTAACAGCTAATATTGGTGACAGTGGCAAAAGTAACCAAAATTATAACTATAAATATTTCTCAACTCAACTCATCTAAGCCTTTTCCCAACTACATGGGGTCGGCTACATGCATCTGCTTCCTCCACTCTGCTCTATTTAGGACCAAGTCGGCATTCGAATTAACTCTATAAATATTTGTGGAGGAAAAAAAATAATGGGAGTGGAATGATATGCAAAAGTTCCTAAAGCAACTACACTTGCATCTAGGCTGAGTCTACCCAATAAAACAAATGTTCCACTGCACATTAAGGAAGAAGGCACCAATGATGTTCGTTGATAGCTTTCTCAAAAACTGAAGGTGAAGATGTGTAGACATTCTTACTTACACTTTTGCCTGGCAACAGACAGCATAGCTAAAGACTAGGATTTTATGAATTCTTCTGCCAATATGTTGGTCTTTCACAGTTAATTTCCTTTTATGAAAGGGGAGGGCAAACGACAACTGCGAAGAGAATACTTGACCATATATCAGGATTAGAAGATACTATATATCACGATTACAAGATGATGGCAGACAAGAAGTTAAAAGAAGAATCTGAAAGGTGGAAAAGGAAAGAAATAAGCTGTCCCTGCCTTGAGAACCTCATTGATCTCCTTCCAAATTACCCACCTTACGGTTGATCAATTGATCATAAGCTTCAATTCTAGGGGTGCGAGCAAGCCCAATTCCTAAATGGAGCTTGGTTAAGATAATAAATCTGAAAGCCAGGCAGGCTGGGCACAGTTCCACCATAGCTTGATTTAGATACTACTCATATTTATTACACTTAAAAGTTAAAATTAATGCACCTAAGGATCTTAGCTTACTGATGGAATTTTTTTATTAGTCTATAGAAAATAAATAATTAAACATGATTTACACCAACATAAAAAATTCTAGGGTAGGTCATACATCATATATATCAAGCTGAGTGAGCTTGAGCACAATAGATAATTTTTTAATGTCTTTGAATTTTAATTTCAACTATTTTACTTCCATAGTTTCCACATGTTTCAACATAGACTTCCATAGGGAAATAAATGCAGAGTTTAGAATGTGATTGGGCTGAAAACTTCAGACAAAGTAATAAGAAATCCTAATCAAGCCAAGCCAGAGCACAGGACTCCATTGCATGAGAAAGCAACCAAAGGTCCGTTTATATTGTCCAAAGCCCGAGCCAAGTCACATCCTAACCAAGTGGCCATATCCTCAGATCATTGACAACCTAATTACTGAACTAAAGGATGCATCAACTGAAAAAGAGATTTTTCTACCAACTCTGATCTACTCAATGTATCCACTAATTTATTGGTGAAACTAAAGCATTAGCAGCAATAACATTGTGTGGAATATCAGCAGCAATAACATTGTGTGGAATATCTACAACAACTATGTATTTAGGGTAGAATAATTTTTGAGCTGCACCTGCTCAAAACCAAGAAATTTGGCAATGTTTAAGTTCATGGATGGATGAAAACGAAGGCCACCCCTGCATGGACCCAGCACCTGGCTGAATTGCACACGAAAACCTCGGTTCACATGCATCTCTCCCCTGTCATCGACCCATGGCACTCTGAAGACTACTGCTCGCTCAGGTTCTAACAAGCGCTCCAAGATTTGAACATACCTGAAAAGGTAACAGGAATTATTTTTGTAGCTTTCAGATATTATAAAACCTTCTGACCTCAAACAGAAAGTCTTGTATTGCATGGTCATCTTTTTCTTCTATAAATTGCACCAGTGGCTTATATTTGAAGAAGAAACTTACTGAGAGTTCTTCACCAGCACAGGTTCTAAAGAATGAACCACCTCTTGCACAGACTGTATAAACTCAACATCATGAGGATCCCTTCTCAAATAGATTCAAGAATCAACCCAGCACTCTTTGACATTAGTGCTTAAATGTTTCCATGCCACAGTAGAAAACAACAAACTAAGATTTAGTATGATATGAGGACAATAGTCAGTCATTTCAATTTATTTAATAAACTAACATCTAACTCTGATATTGAGTAAATTTATGTGCAAATATACTACATCAATTCCTTGATTACTTATAGGACAGATGGTCTTTTAGTTGTTGCATGGTCTTTTAGTTGTTGCATTATGAAGAAGATTATCAAGATGTTGAGAAGATGGGACACTTGGAATCTAGCTTCAATATATAGCTGGCATAGCTGATAGATCATTAGCATAGAGCAAAGTAACTTCATAAATCTTTTGAATTCAAAGCAAGTATTGTATGTGCTCTTCCAAGATGAAGAAAATATTGCAGCAACAGAGAAAGGGGTAATCAAACAACCAGACAGGTGAGCAAAGAAGTTACAACTCATTATAAGGACTAGCCATATATTTGCACAAAGAACTCCAAATTTTTCGCATTGCTAACAAAATGAAATAGAGAGACATCCAAGAGTATGTGTCAACATATGGTTCAGGAACCAACATGATGAATAAAAAAACTTAAAGAATTCTTACCTTTGAAGATAGATAACAGTGTAAGAGTGAAAAGGGAAAATAATAGAAGGGACTCCTCTTGTTGAAAGTTTCATTCAGTGAAGGGTCAGTCTGGTTAGAAGAATATGGCTTTTTTTTTCCAGTAGCATGGGGATAGAATACCATACCAATTTCTGCGCTGACTAATTTACAAGATATATCTATCAGATTTATGTTAACAAGTATCATTTATTGGTCTTGCAATGATTAAAAAAAGTAAATCCACTATTTCATATTAAGTTGGAGCACAGTTTTAATGGTCTAGAGTGGAAAGTGTTTCAACCATCAAAATGTAGGCAGTTATGAACGTATGATTATGGGGAAGATGGGAAGTAGCCATGGAATTTAGGAAGTGAAAAGAAAGCTACTAAAGTTAGATATTGAGTGGTTAAAATGGATGCTGGAGTTAACTTTAATATGTACGCTCAAAAAAAAGATATTGAGAAGGCAAGAGATGTCCCATGTGAGGTTTAGGATTAAGAAAGCTACAAAAGTTAGATTTTGAGAAGACATTAGTAGGAAGAGAAGTTTGTCCTAGTGTTACTTGTATTACACAGTAAGGACTTTGAATAATATGAAAATCAAGAAAGCGAGCAGCTTTCTTTGATCTTGGACAAGTGAGATTTGAAAGCTCAATGAAGGAACAGGAAAATATTCTTCAGTGGATCTTTATGTGTCACTGTCAGACGACTCCTCCTCCTCACTGTTGGATTTTTTTTTCTTTCTTTTTTGTCTTTCTTTCCTCCTCCACCTCCTATGTGACCAGGTTGTGCCTGATTTATCAAAGGATTTGAAACTAAACTTCTGATGAGTAATCAATCATTAAGCCTAAGGCTATGACAACCTAGTTAAAATCAGGAAATTTCTACTATCTGAATTGTCCCTCACCTCCTTCCATCATACATGGTGCATTTAATGTCCTAATCTTCAATGAGTTATTAAGTGAACAATAAGCCTGCTCTTTAGTAACTGAAAATTTAGGGCATCAGTCACATAAGCTGTTCATTTATCAGCTTGGTGGATATAAGCCTGATATTTAGTAAGTAAAATTTTATTCAGAATATCAGCAAATATAGATTCAATTACCAGTAAGCATAACTTACAGAAGCGCTATAGTATCAAGCATAAGTATGGAAATGAGATCATACACAGAAAAAATATACAAACCCTTTACATAGACAGGTCTCTCAAGAGCAGGCAGACCCTTGTCCTTGGATGCCATTTGAAGCCGAAGAGCTTCCTTGTGGAGCAAGCTATTGTTATGTTCTTCCAATGCACTCATCTGCATATTTCTACTTCCCTCGTTCCCATATGGATTCCTTCTGTGCTTCCTCCCATATTCTTTACAAACAGAACAAAATATCCTATTCGTGCCATCGACAGAATCCACATAAGCCCACTTGTAGGTGTCTGCCCACTCCTCCCTCCACCTTTTCACCACCTTTTTCTTCCTCTTTGCTTGTGGTAGCTTCACAAGCTCCTGCTGATCTTCGCTAGGGACCTGAGAGGCCAAAAGAATCTGCTTGTGGTCTTCTTGCTCCCCAGGAGCAGAAGATTCTTGCGTGGGTACACCAACAAGAGTGGTGCTGGAAAACGAAGGGTCATCATCGCCGGGCCCTGTCTCCAAATCAATTTCCTCCCCCATCCCCCTCACCACCAGGTGATGACGCTGGGCCTGGCGAAGGAGATTGATCTCATCCATCGTGGAGTTCATCTCTACACCCCTACCCGATGCCAACATTCAGTTTAACTCACCCACATCAATGATCAATGGCCCTCGTTTTGCCAATATCTCCGCAACCAAAAAATTTACAACCCTGCTAGATAAGTTACCTCAAAAACGCAAACTATCTTTAACAAGATTCAGTCTTGATGACATCCACTTCTTCTCCCCTTGTAACCGCACAATGATGGGTTTATTTGGGTTTATTTGCTTCTGTTTTCTTTGCATACCTAGAAAAAACGAACGGTGAAAATAAGAAGAAGATCGACCTGCAACACAACAATTCAGCCTACGAAACACGAACGATTCTTGACAGCAATTACTATTTTCGATATCCAAACAAAGTAGAATCCCGCCTTTCTTGGTTCAAAAGAAAGAATGGATCAGAATTACCGCTCTCCGGAGCCAAGAACTCACCATGAACTCTCATTCGATTGTTCGCATCTCCCGAAACCAGAAATCTTTCTCGATTCGAAGTTAAGCTTTCTTGCTAGTTATCCAACTAAACAAAAACCAGCAATCATTTAAGAAACCCTGGAAGAACCAAGAATCAAAGGATCAGCAGCAAGAAATTGGAAGATAATGCAAGAATTTGAGCAGGGGTCAGGGAATAGGGGGGGGGGGGCGTCCTCTCCTTGGAATTCAAACACGATAGAGAGAAGAAGGAAACTCGGACCTGGGGATTTTATCGACAACGTCATGGACTACTGAACTCCTCCCTCTCCGATGCCGCCCTCGGATGGGCTCCTCCGTGTTTCCGCCACGGTGGGGCTCCGGGTCGACACCAAAGCGCATTAAATTCTCCCATACAAGAATCCTTTCCGAACTGACCGCTTAGAAAATATTTGCGACATTTCAAATCAGCCGCTCGTTTCTCTTCTCCTAGGACTGTCGGACGGTGATCTGACGATCGCACGGGATTTTTACGAACGGCACCAAGAAATGGTTTACCATCCGCGGAGACAGTGAGTGTGAAATTAAAGAGACGAGATCGTCGGGACTTTGATATGTGACCGCTCATGCCTGCGGCCATAATGTAGGTAGGGCCCAAAGAGGGTTCTGGTTGGGTTTGGAACGGTAGGTCGCACTAGTATTTTACTATCACGGGATGGTAGGGCCCCATGGTAAAAAGGCGGCGGTCCCGTGGTTTGGGGCCGGGTGAAATGCGCTGCGACCGCAGTGGGCGCTGTTGGGTATGGAGCCCAGTTACGAAACCACACGAATGTTGCATGCCATATGGCGTGACGTGAGTGGCCTGGATTATGGAAGGAATCGCTAAGTCCGGCCGAAACGTGGCTCCTGTGAGTTTGGTGACAGGCTTGAGCCCCGAAACAATTTTCCCCAAAAAAAACGTTGGGAGCCTTCCGTTGGTACCATGCCAAAATGGAATTTCAGCCGGTCGATTGCGTTGTAAAAAGTTTGCCGGCTGATTGGCGATTTGTTTAGTTGTAGATAAAAAAAAATATTACATAATGTTTGAAAAAAATAACTTTCTCACCAAGTGATAACATGTCTTTTTTTTTTATATAAAAGAAAAAACTTTTCATAAATTCCTCTAAAAGGTGTAGGCCGTGACTGAATGAACCTGGAGTATTTTGGAGCTGTGCTCCAGCTTCTATGTGATTTTATGCGGTTGGGGATGCCTCTTTGAAAGTAGATCCTTCATGGGAAGTTCGACCAGGCTTATTCCATGGCCCAGTAGATTTGGAAGACTGCTGGAATGGATTGTTAATAATTGATAGTGATGATATCTGATCATTTTGAACCCATATTTTGAACGTGGTGAATATACCGAGGAAGTTTTACCTTCGCTTCGGAATCTATAAGAAGTTTTGGGATCGAATATTCTGATGGGAACCCTTCGATGCTCAAGTTAGTGATCAGAATCACAACATGAGCTTGAAGAAGCCAAGAGAGAGAGAGTTAGAGATGAAAAAATGCTTTCTGAGTGATCAGAGATCCCTTTTACCCATTTTATTGATACTTGAGGTCTCTGTACTTCCTTCGAAAGCTTTGGAATCTCATGATGAACCACGACTTTATGAATGGAATATCAGAATTAGTGGATTTATCCCATTTGAACTGGGTGATTGGTACTTTTATGAAGATGATGACTTTTTGGGCTCATTTGATTAAGTCATTAATGTTTCATGATGGATTATGGCTTCTTAGGCTTGTGCTAGAACCAATGAGTTTATCTTATTAGACATATATAAATCAAAGGTGGCTAATAGCCCACCTTAAGAAGTGAAGGTTTGCCAAGAAAGCTGAAGTTAATCTTGGAGATAAGATAAGATAAGAGCTGAGGCCGCCTTAGCGGAGGCTGCCTCAGGGCCGTTATGAGCTGGGGCCGCCTCAAGGCCACTTGTGATCTGGGGCCGCCTAGGAGCCGAGGCCGTTGGCGCCCCATCTACTCCTGTCGTTAGGTGATTTTGGCCGTTAACCTCCACATGTCTTTTATCAGCCACATCATATGTCCCTCTCTGCTCCTAAGTCTTGGCGCTCACGTGCGCAGCACTTGCCAAGAGCAAGGAGCGCAAAATCTCCTGCTTTTGTTGGGCCTTGCGCGCCATAAATTAGTGAAAGCAAGCACGCACCCCCGAAGAGAAAAGTCTCTTCAAAGTTCTCTCATCATTTAAGGAACGGCGCCAAAGTGATACGGTCCGCGGGAAGATTGAGAAAAATACCCCTCGATCAACAAAAAAGATGGAGCGCTATTATTGAATGTTCTTATATGTGTTCATTATTGGGCGTGGATCGCGCCCCTCAAGTGTCATCGAGGTGTTGTATCTCGAACAGCGAAGAGTTTGTGGACGGCTGGACGATACCTCCATTCATGAATCTCTGCATGGTACTGTAGTGGGTGGGACATTCTAAAATTATGTATAAAGACCATCCCGCCCATCCTTTTGAGCTTCTCACGCCTCCACTACCTCCCTTGTGCTCTCTTCACCTTCTGAGTCTCGAGCTCTTGCCTCTATCCCCTTGATCATCATGTCAATTCCTTTCACTTTCTTTGTTCTTTTCCTTATGGATTCTAACTCCGCAGGAAAGGCAAGAGTCCCATGGTCGAACCCTCCAAGGAGAAAATCCTTTGGGCACGACGCCGGGCTCCTAGTGGTATTTTCATCCGCGACCGCCCCGACGACCGTAGCCCAAACACCACCTAGGGCTTCTTTTGTTAAGAATTGTATCCTAAAGCCAATCAACTAGCATGTGATGATTGTGCAAGTTATAAATGTATATGAATTATTAATCAATAAATATTTATTTGGTGGTTCATCACATTGCATCTTCCTTAAATAAATTCTTTGTGATGGAGTCCTTAGAACCATAATCAATTCAATAAAGAGATGGTTTATTGAGTGGTTCTTAAAATAGTCGCGACCAAATGATATATAGTTGTAAATAACTATGTATCAAGTATAGGTCATTATATATCATATGGGTTAGTTATCCTCTTTATCAAGGAGTGTGGTGATACTAGTATAACATCAGGTGAGGTGTATGACGTCTCACTCTGTGGAACACTCTTCTACAAGAAATGTTCGTGAAGGGATATGGATATAAGTATCCCTCTGACCTGAGATTATCATGGTAGCTTGCAAGAAACTTACTATACTTTGGTGCTGGACTACCTGGATTTTTAATCCAGTGAGAAAAGGTTTTTGGGTGCAGTAAAGTACTGACTACTTGTAGAGCAGTGAGTGGATCAAGATGGGATTGACCCCTCCAAAAAGTTTGGAGGAAATGTCACTGTGTTTCAATTTAGCAAAACTTTGGCCAGAGTAGTCCTTGTGAGAAGTCACGGGACTTGTGAAGTTGAGACACTTTATGGATAAGCCGATTAAGGGTTGGCAGTTAAACCCGAAGTCATCCTGAATATTAAGGGTCAAAGGGATGAATTATATGATAACCGTATACCAGAGGTTCTTGATTGTTGTTCTGCAACTTGGCCTATCCAGACGTCGGGTGTATTGCTAGATGGCGACTTCGATTAGTATTGGAAGTGTTCCAGTGCTACCGGCTTAGTGTTCGAACCTATGGGGTCACATACCATAGAGGATTCTCTGATGATTGAGAAACTAAATGTTAATAATTAAATGTTAATAATTAATTAAAGGATTAAATTGGCAATACGATTGCTAGCTAGCTCAATTTGGTTGAGCTATAAAAATCTTGGTCAAATCAAATAGGATTTGGTTTTGGCTCAATTTAGGTAAGCCTAATGTTAGCATCCTTACCCGTTTAAATTTAAATTATGAATTTGAATTTCAAACTAATTTTTAATTTTAAGTTTGAATTTTGAATTCAAATTTTAAATTTGAATTTAAAATGGATGTTAATGACCTCTCCCTGATTACCCCCATTCCTTATCTTCTTCCCTTTTTTCTCCACTATTTTTGTGGGGTTGATGATGAGGTTTAAAAGAGGTGAATTTTAGCTGAAAAGGAAGAGAATATTTCTTCCTTATCTTTCACTCCTTTTCTCTCCATGGTTTCTATTTTTATGGGACTGATTATTGGCATTAAAAGGGACGGTTTTTGGTTGAAAAAGAAGATGAAGGATTTATTCCTAATCTTCCACCTTTTTTCTCTATGGTTTTCAATTTTATGGGACTGGTGATTATGTTAAAAGGGGCAGTTTTTGGCTTAGAAATGAAAAAGATGAGGAGATAAGAGGTTTTTAGGATGAAAGGAATTCTGGCTATAAAGCCAGGAGTAAAAGGTTTTCTCCACAAGAAATCTTCTTCATCTAATTTGATCCTCCATGTTCTTTTACAACTCTGAGAGAACCTTGGTGTTGAAAAGAAGAAATCTTGTCGCCGAAGCTTTGGAGAGGAGCTACCACTCCGAAAAGGCTGGTCAGGACCAGAATCCTAGTATGGATCACCCATAGAGGCCATACACCTTTGTATGGCTTGCAGAAGTACTACCTACTACCATCTTTTATTGTTGCAAGAGTCGTTAAGCATCCAAAGGTAAAAGATTTTATAGTTACCGATGACTTAGATATGATTTAAGGCACTAGGCACAAACATAGATATAATATATTATTTGTATTTACATAGATTTGATCCATGTACTTTTCTTTTATATACTTTTATATATAATTTTTATATAATAATCCTGTTGTAGGTTGATATTGGATTAGATCCAATATTTTATTGCTTTTGTTGCTTATGTATTTTATAAAATTTTAAAATGCATACTGTAGCTTACAAAAAGATTAACTAACAATGGTATCAGAGCCTGGTTTGTGCTCTTAGTTTCTATCTTGCTATGCTCTAGGATGGTCTAATGGGGAGGCTACTGGTAGTACCCCGGATCATTGTGCCCAACGAACGTCTGGTAGAGATATCAGGGATGCACCAATGAGGGAGGCTACTGTGGTACCTCGGTGCGTGGTGCCCAACTACCCATGACTCGGAGAGTGCAATAGGCTACTAGAGCACTTGAAGGCTAATTTGATAGGAAGCCAAGTACTTGGATTTGGTGGATTCACCAAGCCGTCCGATTATAGGAGAGAAGTAGGGTTTAAAGACCCTTTTCCTCCCATTCAATGGGTCTCCTATGGCGTGTAGGGGTGCCACTTGTGTCATGACCCATGAAGAAGAAAAGTGAAGAGAATAAAAATTAAAACTGTTTTAATCTTATTTTTGGATGGTATGATCATAAACTGTTTTAATTTTTATAAAATTTGTTTTACAAGTTAAATTGAAATTGTTTCAATTTAAAAGTTTGTTGAATTTAATTAAGAAATTAAATTATCTTAAATGACAAAGAGATCTAGAAATGTGATTTAAAGATCTTAAGTCATTTGTATAAGCTTTAAGGGTCATGGGTTAGCTTAAGTTAGATCCTTAATTGGGTTAGACCTATGTTTAGATTAATTGGACTAAAAAGAGAACTTAAATCTAATCAAAAGTTGAGTAAGGTTACCTTCTCTTTAGATCTCTCTAATTAGCTAGATTGATCAGTCTATAAATCTAAATGGATCAGATTTGTGTATAAGATATGTCACACATTTAAGTGAAACCCTCTAAATTATTAGGTCCTTAAAAAGATGAAGTTATGGGGATAACTAAGTCTTAGCCTCCCATTAATTGGATGGTAATGGGTCCAGTAATTGGATGATCATTGACAGACCCAAAGGTCGGATGTTCATCAAGCTATTAGAATTGCCAAGCCTAATATGTTGGCTCAATGCGACTCTGTTAATGGTGGTCAGGTGGGCCAGCCAAAGTCGGGCTTGAATATTCGTTGGTTAGAAGCATTAAATTTTGTCATGTTAATGGTTGGACCTAACCATAACCTTCAATAGGAGGCCCAAAGGCTGACTGAAGTGCACCTTGAGGCAAAATTAAATACTAGAAGTTACTTGGAGAAGTAATCGATTAAAGAACCTACCTTTATATGCACATGGGTGGGCTGGCCAAAGTCGGGCTCATGTACTATCTATTGGATTCTAGTACCCACTAATAGATTTAAAATAATTCCTCGGATTGGAGGTAGAGGCTGCCAGTCTGAATAAAATAGTGGAAGAGCCTTTAGACTAAAGCCCATGTCTTTAGGACAATAATTCATATACAATAATAGGTTTTTTTTTTTTTTTCAGATAATGTCTACCAACTTGTTGCTCAGATCATTGCTTGACAATGAAAAACTCATGGGTCCCAACTTTGATAGTTGGTATCGAAGGCTTAAGATTGTTCTAGAGCATGAACGGATCCTTTATGTGATAACGGATCCAACACCTGAAGTCCCTGCTCCTAATATTCGGGGTTCAATCAGAGATACTTATCAGAAGTGGCTTTCTGATTGAACCATTGTCTGATGCGTAATGCTAGCAGCGATGAACGATGAGTTCAATTGCAAATATGAGGAAGCCTAGCCAGAGAAAATATTTCAAAAGTTGAAGGAATCCTTTGGCACACCAGACGATGTTGAGAGGTACACGATCTCTTGTGCCATCTACAACATGCAGATGCGTGATGGGCCTCGGTCATTAATCATGTATTGTACATGATCGAGATGATTGAGCGCTTGGGCAAACTCGGTTGTCCCTTGCATGAACAGCTTGGGAAAGATGCGATACTAAACTCCCTGCCCCCTTCCTATCTTGACTTTCTCGATCATTATAGAATGAATAGGCCTATAGTAAACTACCATAGTCTACTTGGTTTACTGCACGAACTTATGAGAAAGATCACTAACTCAATAAAGGGGTGGTGAATTTAGTGGGAGGTTCTTTGGGAGGTCATCATCCCTCTATGAAAGGAAAAAAAAAGGAAAATAAAAGGAACAAGGTGCAACATGCTGGGGCTAGTCAGACCAAAAAGGTTAAGCTGATCAGAGTATGGCTGAGTACTTCTTTTGTAAGAAGTATGGTCATTGGAAGAGGAATTGTCCTCTTTATATTGCATCCCTTGACCCAAATAGGTCAACGTAGAGAAAGCAGCAAGGAAATACTGAACAAAATATTTATGATAATGCCTTATAGTTTCTTTATCTATGATACTACTAATTAGGTATTAGATACCAGAAGTCCAATTTACATATGCAATTCTTTGCAGGGACTTCAAGTTAGTAGGAGATTCGAGGACGGTGAGAGATTCTTAAATGTGGGAAATAGAAGCCAAGTTCCAGTCCTAGCGTTGGGAGTTATCAAACTTATTTTCGAGTCTTATACAATCATTCTAAATGAGTGTCATTATTGTTCATCTTTCATTTTAAATATCATTTTTGTAGGCCAATTGGCCATGTCTGGTTATGAACTATCAATAAAGAATGACATTTACAAAATCATTATGAATGATTTTATTGTGATGAATGAATATGAGTAATGGCATATATGTACTATCGCGACCTATTAGTGTAATGTATACATCTAGCAACGCCCTAGGATAAACGGTATCAATAATGCTTACCTTTGGCACTGCCGGCTAGGTCGTATTAACAAGAATAGGATAAACAGGTTAAGACAAGAAGGTCTACTTGAGATTAATGATTTTGATTCATTACCAACCTGTAAATCTTGTCTTCTGGGTAAAATGACCAAATCATCTTTTGGTGGAAAAGGTGAACGAGCCAATGAAATTCTAAGTTTGGTACATATCGATGTATGCGGACCTATAAATGTCTATGCCAGGGGTGGGTATAATTATTTTATTACGTTTATAGATGATCTTTCGAGGTATGGTTATATATTCTTGATGAAACATAAGTCTGAATCATTTGAAATGTTCAAACGATATCGTAATGAAGTAGAAAAACAAACTGAAAAGTTTATCAAAACCCTTCGATCAGATCGAGGTGGTGAATATCTTTCCAGTGAGTTTCTGACATATCTTGAGGAGAATGGGATTTTCTCTCAATGGAAACCTCTAAGGACACCTCAGTTAAATGGACTATCTGAAAGGAGGAATCGAACCATTTTAGACATGGTTCGGTCCATGATGGGCTTTTCTTCTCTACCGATCTCCTTTTGGGTTTATGCTTTAGAGTCAGCGTGTTACCTTTTAAATAGGGTTTCAAGTAAGTCTGTTAACAAAACACCATATGAGATATGGACTGGATGTAAGTCGATATTCTTACACCTTCGGGTCTGGGGCTGTTTGGTTTATGTTAAACGTTTGAAAATAGATAAGCTTGGACCTAGGTCTGACTGGTGCTTATTTGTAGGGTATCCAAAAGAGTCTAAGGGATACTACTTTTACTTGCCTGAAGAACAAAAGTTGTTCGTCAGTCTTAGGGCTATCATTTTAGAAAAGGAGTTTCTTGGTGAAGGAACTGGAGCTACTATGGTTGAACTTAGTGAAGTTCAACAAGGAGAAAAACTGATATACTTAAGAGATAATATAGAAGTGGATTTGATTAGATCAAACCCAGAGCCCATACAAGAACCATTAAGGAGATCTAGTAGGGTACTATATCAACCGAATAGATACTACAGTTTCTTGGTTAGGAACGGCGATCTTATTGAACTTGATAAAAACAATGAGGATCTGATCATCTATATGGATGCAATACAAAGGTCTGGCTCTGAGAAATGGCTAGAAGTTATAAAATCCAAAATGAAATCTATGGAAATCAACAATGTATGGACATTGGTTGATCCATCCGAGGGGATAAAATCCATTGGATACAAATGGATTTTCAAAGGAAAAAGAGGCGCAGATGGGTAGATAGAGACCTAAAGCCCGTTTAGTTGCCAAGAATTATCGTCAATGTTATGGTATAGACTATGACGAGACATTTTTTCCTGTGGCAATGCTCAAATTCATTCGGATTATGGTTGCTTTAGCATCATCTTTGATTATGAAATCTGACAAATGGATGTCCGAACAGCTTTCTTGAATGGTGAGCTGAAAGAGGAGGTGTATACGATATAACCTGAAGGGTTCACATCCACAGATGAATCAAAAGTGTGCAACCTTCAAAGATCCATTTATGGATTGAAGTAGGCATATCAGAGTTAGAACATGTGTTTTGATAAATGTATCAAGACGTATGGTTTTGTTAGGAACAGAGAAGAACCTTGCATTTATAAATGGGCTAATGGTTCTGTAATTGTATTCCTTGTGTTGTATGCGGATGACATTCTCTTAATCGGGAATGACATCCCGGCACTACAGGGAATAAAGGTATGGTTGTCATCTCAGTTCTTTATGAAGGACTTGGGTGAAGCCTCTTATATACTTGGTATGAAGATCTATAGAGATAGATTTAGGAGGCTTTTGAGATTATCCCAATCTATGTACATAGATATTGTACTGAAATGGTCAAGCATGGAGAATTTCAAGAAAGACTATCTTCCAATAGTCCATGGAATTTCTCTCTCCAAAAAGGATTATGCAACAACTCCTGAGGAGAGAGAGCGTATGAGTAGAATTTCATATGCTTCGATAGTGGGTTCTATCATGTACGCCATGACATGTACTAGACTAAACATGGTATATTCACTAGGGGTAGTGAACAGATACCAGTCCGACCCAGATGAAGCTCATTGGAAAGTAGTGAAATCTATCATTAAGTATTTGCAAAATACTAAGGACCAATGGCTAATTTATGGAGAACCTAACTTAAAACTTGTGGGGTGGGGTATACTGACTCCAGTTTTTAGTCAGATAAGGATGACAACAAGAGTGTGTCAGGGTTTGTTTTTATCCTAAATGGATGAGCGATCTGCTGGAAAAGTTCCAAGCAGCACACTATGGTGAACTCAGTTTGCAAGGAGAAATATATTGCGGCATCGGATGCAACAAAGGAAGTTGTATGGTTGTGAAAGTTTCTCGGTGAGCTTAGAGTGACATCCTCTTTAGATTGTTCGGTTTCATTGTATTGTGACAACACTGGAGCCATTGTCGAAGCCAAAGAGCTGAAGTCCCATCAATGCACCAAACATATTTTGCGTCGCTATTACCTTGTGCGAGAAATCATGGAGCGAGGTGACATCAACCTTCAGAAGATCGATGAAAAGGAAAACCTAACCGACCCATTTACTAAAGCTTTTGGAATCAAAAAATTTAATGACCATAAATGGAAGATGGGTATTAGATACTGTTCTGAGTGGCTTTAGTCCAAGTGGAAGTTTTTGAAAATTGTGTCCTAAAGTCAATCAACTAACATGTAGATGATTGTGCAAGTTATAAATGTATATGAATTATTAATAAATTAAATGTTTATTTGGTAGTTCATCACATGGCATCTTTCTAAAATAAATTCTTTTGTGATGGAGTCCTTAGAACCATAATCGATTCAATAAAGAGGTTTATTGAGTGGTTCTTAAAATAGTCGCGACCAAATGATATATAGTTATTGGACAACTATGTATCAAGTATAGGTCATTGTATGTCATATGGGTTGGTTGTCCTCTTTACCAAGGAGGGTGGTGACACTAGTATGACATGCAGGTAAGGTGTATGACATCTCACTGAAAGTGACCAATCTGCGGAATACTCTTCTGCCAAGAAGTGTTCGCGAAGGGATATGGATATAAGTGTTCCTCTAACTTGAGATCACTATGATAGTTTACAAGCAACCTACTGCACTTTGGTGCCAAACCGTGATTGGCATTAAAAGGGGCGATTTTTGGCTAAAAATGTTAGAAAAGGAAAAGATGGAGAGATGAGAGGTTTTTAGGGTGAAAGGGATTCTGGCTATAAAGCGAGGAGTAAAAGGTTTTCTCCACAAGAAATCTTCTCCATCTAATTGGATCCTCCATGTTCTTTTATAACTCCGAGAGAACCTTGGTGTTGAAAAGAAGAAATCTTATCATCGAAGCCTTGGAGAGGAGCTAGCACTCCGAAGAGGCTGGTCAGGATCAGAATCCCGGTGTGGATCACCTGTAGAGGCCATACACCTTTGTGTGGCTTACAGAAGTACTACCTACCATCGTCTTTTATTGCTGCGAGAGTCGTTAAGCATCCAAAGGTAAAAGATTTTATAGTTACTGGTGACTTAGATATGATCTAAGGCACTAGACCACAAACATAGATATGATCTATGTTATTTGTATTTACACAGATTTGATCTATATACTTTTATTTTATATACTTTTATATATAATTTTTATATTATGATCTTGTTGTAGACTGATATTGGATTAGATTCAATATTTTATTGCTTATGTTGCTTATGTATTTTATAACATTTTAAAATGCATACTTGTAGCCTACAAAAAGATTAACTAACATCTCCCCCACCAACTAGGGTTTTTCCTCCACCACCTAGGGTTTCTCCTCTATCACCTAGGGTTTCTTCTCGACTATCTAGTCGTCTGGCATCTCCTCCGGCTACCCTTTCTGTTGAAAGATTATAGAAAAATTATATGATCCAATCCTTTTGATTTTGATGATTACTAAAAGCCATTGAGTTTATTAAAGGATGTAATGAGTGTATGCAAATGAGCAACAACTTTATTTTGAATAATCAATAAGAATGCTCAAGTTTAACTTTAAACAATTTTGAAAGTGACTTTAAGCTTAATATTCAAACTTTCAAAAAGAAATGTTATAATTCATGTTTTAATCAACAAGTTTTTGGATTAGTTTATGAATCAATTCTAAATGTTAATTTTATTGATTCCATGACAAAACATTGAATTAAAATGAATCTGGAACGATTTTAATGTCAATCAGAAAAGTTTCTGATTTTTGATACGTTCCGGAGCCGACTCCTAAGTTTCAGAGTCGACTCTGCTCAATGTACAGAAATGTGCATCTGTGTCGAGTTGACCCATGAAATTGTCGAGTCGACCCCTGATTCTGTCGAGCCGACTCCTGGACTGTGCGAGTCGACTCCGCTCAGACACCAGAAGAGTGTTTTTCTGAG
>UESW01003868.1:2457436-2651404 GCA_900491605.1 Calamus simplicifolius | reverse complement strand
GGATGGTATTAAAGGACTTGGTTTAGTTGGAAGTGGTTCATATTTTATAGTCCAAGGCGGGATGGTGTCGATCTTAGGTGGTTCTAATAACATGTTTATCTCTTTGGTATACTCATCAATATCAAAGTCATCTATTCCAAAATGTGTAAGACATGTTTGTAAAGGATCCGAATCAATCAAACTTTGGAATTTCTTATCTACTACTTCCTCTATCATATTTACTTCATTTAAATCATACACAGGTGGTCCTTGGGAAGCATTAAAAATATTTAATCTCATCTTCTTGTTTCCAAAAGATACATCCATCACACCTGTTCTACAATTTATGCATGCATTAGCAGTAGCTAGAAAAGGTCTTCCAAGGATGATGGGAATTTGGTTAGGATTACTACTAGATTCCATATCCAACACAAGGAAGTCGACAGGAAAATAGAATTCATCCACCTTTACTAATACATCTTCCAATATTCCACGAGGTTCTTTGACTGATCTATCTGCCAATTGTAGTGTTACTGTCGTGGGTTTCAACTCTCCAAATCCGAATAATTCATATACTGAACTTGGGAGAAGGTTTACACTCGCACCCAAATCTAATAATGCTTTCTTGATTGTGAAGTTTCCTATGACACATGATATAATCGGGGTACCAGGATCTTTTAGTTTGGGTGGGGTTATTTGCTGAACAACTGAGCTGACTTGCTCAGTCAAATGTATCTTTTTTGGTATTTGTATCTTGGCTTTCCGTTTTTGTGTGCATAGATCCTTCAAAAATTTGGCATAAGCTGGAACTTGCTTGATAGCATCGAGAAGAGGTAAGTTTATTTGGACTTGCTTAAATAACTCAAGCATCTCATTCATTTTTATATTCTTCTTATCTGAAGGCAAAGGAGATTCTAAAGCACTAGGGAATGGGGCTTTAGGTATGATTGCTTGATCATTGAATTCCTTTTCTTTTTCATTTCTTCTCTCTTCTGGTTTAGCCACTTCTAATTTCTGGGTTGGTTCAGGTGGGTTCAATGTTTTTCCACTTCTGAGAGTCATGACTGATTTAGCATGTTCTGGGAATTTGTCAGGACTATTGGAACCTTCAGCCATGAATTGTCCTTTGGGTTATCGATAGGCTGACTAGGTAACTTACCCTCCTCCCTTCTACTGAATGCTGTGGCTAATTGACCTATCTGAGTTTCTAGTTTTGCAATAGATTGTGTGTGTGAGTGAAGGATTTGAGTATTCATTTCTAGCCCTTTCAATGCTTGTAACACTTTGTCTTCAAAAGTAGGCTGATTATTCGGTGGAGGTTGTGGGATGTTTGGATATTGTGAATATGGCATGCTTCTAAAATTAATTTCTTGGTAATTAGGTCTGATCGATGAATTGACTACAGGTTGAGGTTTCCAAGAAAAATTTGGATGATTTCGCCAGCCAGGATTGTAAGTATTTGAAAATGGATCATTTCCTGTTCTAGGAGCTAATCGGGTTTGGGCTTGGTGGGCTTGCTCTTGAACAAGTTCAGAAATTGGTATGCAGCTGGACATTCACCTATAGAATGGGTTGGACTCGAACAAATTATGCAGACCTCATGTAATTGAGTAGATGGGAAAGAGATATTTCCAACTTGTAGAATCCGGATCAAGTTTATGGGATAATTCATCTACCTTAGTATAGATATCTGTAGAATGACCTATTTCATATATTCCACCTCTTTTAGGTTCTACGGGAGGGTCTCGACGAGCAACTGACATATGATGTAATGAATTCTCACTCAATGTCTCAAAGAGTTGCCAAGCCTCATGTTCATTTTTTAACATAAATGTCCCACCACATGAAGCATCAACCATTTGCCTATGCTTTTCTGATAATCCATCATAAAAGCACTGAACCAGTTGCCATTTGGGTATAGCATGATGTGGACATTTTCTAATTAGTTCTTTGAATCTCTCCCATGTCTCATGGAACATTTCTCCATCTGTCTGGGAAAAACTTGTTATGGCTTTTCTAATTTGATTCGTTTTTCCTATAGGAAAATATTTCTTAAGAAATTCTCTCTGAAGATGATCCCAAGTTGAAATTATAACAGTGTCTAATGAATTTAACCAATATTTGGCTTTATCTTTTAGGGAAAAAGGGAATAACTTAAGCCTAAGTGCATCATCAGAGAAATTTTGAATTTTGACAGTTGAGCAAATTTTTAAGAATTCATCTAAGTGTTTGTAGGGATCCTCATTTGTAAGTCCATAGAAAGATGGTAACATTTGGATTACACTTGACTTAATTTCATATTGGGCAGCCTCTACTGGAGGCACTTGAATGCAGGGAGAGTAGGTATACCTTGAAGGAGTGAAATACTCTTTCAACTGTCGTGGTTGATTATTTTCGTTATTAGGATCCATAATTCTGAGTCTGTTTGCTCTAATAGTTCTTTCTATCTCAGGATCTAAGGGTATAAGGTTGGGTTGCAACGATCGACGACCAAGCATACACCCTACCAATGACTCTAAAGCAAATAGTTTTATTTTTTTTTTCTTTAATTTTTTTTAAGTTTCTAATTTCCTAATAAATTATGAGATGTCAATGAAAAATTTTGAGTTTTGCAGAAAATAAATTCACCTAAGTCAATCTATAGCATAGAAAATAAAATAATTATTTTGTTTATATATTTTATTTTTATTTTTATATAATTTTTTTTATTTCCTTAAATTAATTATGTTTTATGGAAGATGTCTTAGGGTTTTTTTAGGTTTTTTTTAGGTAAGTTAATTAAAAGGAAAATTTGATTAGGTTAAAATTGGATTTGTGGTAAAAAGGAAAGTAATAATTTTTTTATGTTTTTATGTTAAAAGAAAATATGCAATTCTAACAATTAAGAAATAAAATAAAGCAGCAATAACTATTCAAAAATTAAGAGAAAATTAATCTAATTTTTTTTTTTTTTTTTTTTAAATTTTTTTTAAAATAACACACTTAAGTCCCCGGCAACGGCGCCAAAAATCTGATGCGTGTCGTAGCGCAACGATTTAAACACCTTAATTTCACTAGAATAGCGAGAGTAAGGGATCGATTCCACAGGGACTTTAGCGATTATCTTGAAATAAACTTATAAATTTAATTAATTAAATAATTAGTAGTGCAAAATAATCAAGATATGGTCTATCTTATAAGAGCATGGTCCGTACCCGTAGATCACGGCCCGTCCCTTTAAGAATAGATCAGTCTAAAATTATTTCCACTTAAATATAATTTAATAACAATTAATCATGAATAAAAATTTTATTTCATATAAAGTAAAGAGATATGACATTAAGAAAGCAACATATTATAATAAATTCCTAAACCAAACCGGGCCCTCTTCTGTATATGCCTCGAAGCAAAGCATCCAAGAACTCCACACCTACGGATGAACAGATGAACGGGGCCTCCCACGGAACTCCTGGAACAGGGGTCTTCAAATGGCTGGAACAGAGCTTCAAACGGCTGGAACAGAGCACCTAGGACTCCAAACCACTGCACGAGCAGATAACTCCTCCAATCCATGGATGAACACCGCCCCAAAACTCTCCCCGAGAGCTCTCCCTCCTCTGCTATTTATAGAATTCCATTTGTGGCCTTGACGCGGAGAGGACGCGGAGAAGAATCTGTTTCAAAACAGAGACAATGCAGCGGAAGCAACAAAATAACAAAAGAAATCTAGATAAATAATCAATAAAATTCAAATTCCTTCTAAAGGAATTTAATTTTCTTAATTTGATAACTTTCAATCTAATCTATTCCTTAATTGGTGGAGGAAACTGTTAGAATTTGAATGGAGAAAATCGGCGGAAACAGAACGATGAAGTCGGCAACGTATTTGCCGTTTTTGCTTTGAAATCCGTGCTAAATCCTTATAAAATCAATTTCGAGCTCATCTTAAATCCGATTTGAGTGCCGTTTGCGTCGTTAAATCCTAAAATCGAGCTCTTTAAGTTGATAAGATTTTATCTAAAATATTACATAAAATATTAAAATAATAAATAATAATAGGTACGTTAAATTATTAATTAATAGGTTTAATGATAATTATTTATGCGTTTATCACCCAGCCAGAGAAAATATTTCAAAAGTTGAAGGAATCCTTAGGCACACCAGACAATGTTGAGAGGTGCACGGTCTCTTGTGCCATCTACAACACGCATATGCGTGATGGGGCCTCGGTCATTAATCATGTATTGTACATGATCGAGATGATTGAGCGCTTGGGCAAACTCGGTTGTCCCTTGCATGAACAGCTTGGGAAAGATGCGATACTAAACTCCCTGCCCCCTTCCTATCTTGACTTTCTCGATCATTATAGAATGAATAGGCCTGTAGTAAACTACCATAGTCTACTTGGTTTACTGCACAGACTTATGAGAAAGATTACTAACTCAATAAAGGGGTGGTGAATTTAGTGGGAGGTTCTTTGGGAGGTCATCATCCCTTTAAGAAAGGAAAAAAGAAAAGGAAAAATAAAAGGAATAAGGTGCAACATGCTGGGGCCAGTTAGACCAAAAAGGTTAAGGCTGATCAGAGTATGGCTGAGTACTTCTTTTGTAAGAAGTAGGGTCATTGGAAGAGGAATTGTCCTCTTTATATTGCATCCTTTGACCCAAATAGGTCCACGAAGAGAAGCAGCAAAGAAATACTGAACAAGATATTTATATGATAATGCCTTATAGTTTCTTTATCTATGATACTACTAATTAGGTATTAGATACTAGAAGTCCAATTTACATATGCAATTCTTTGCAGGGACTTCAAGTTAGTAGGAGATTCGAGGACGGTGAGAGATTCTTAAATGTGGGAAATAGAAGCCAAGTTCCAGTCCTAGCATTGGGAGTCATCAAACTTATTTTCGAGTCTTATACAATCATTCTAAATGAGTGTCATTATTGTTCACCTTTCATTTTAAATATCATTTTTGTAGGCCAATTGGCCATGTCTGGTTATGAACTATCAATAAAGAATGACATTTACAAAATCATTATGAATGGTTTTATTGTGATGAATGAATATATGAGTAATGGCATATATGTACTATCGCGACCTATTAGTGTAATGTATACATCTAGCAAACGCCCTAGGATAAACGATATCAATAATGCTTACCTTTGGCACTGCCGGCTAGGTCGTATTAACAAGAATAGGATAAACAGGTTGAGACAAGAAGGTCTACTTGAGATTAATGATTTTGATTCATTACCAACCTGTAAATCTTGTCTTCTGGGTAAAATGATCAAATCATCTTTTGGTGGAAAAGGTGAACGGGCCAATGAAATTCTAAGTTTGGTACATATCGATGTATGCGGACCTATAAATGTCTATGCCAGGGGTGGGTATAATTATTTTATTATGTTTATAAACGATCTTTCGAGGTATTGTTATATATTCTTGATGAAACATAAGTCTGAATCATTTGAAATGTTCAAACGATATCATAATGAAGAAGAAAAACAAACTGAACAGTTTATCAAAACCCTTGATCAGATCGAGGTGGTGAATATCTTTCCAGTGAGTTTCTGACATATCTTGAGAAGAATGGGATTTTCTCTCAATGGAAACCTCTAAGGACACCTTAGTTAAATGGACTGTCTGAAAGGAGGAATCGAACCCTTTTAGACATGGTTCGGTCCATGATGGGCTTTTCTTCTCTACCGATCTCCTTTTGGGTTATGCTTTAGAGTCAGCGTGTTACCTTTTAAATAGGGTTCCAAGTAAGTCTGTTAACAAAATACCATATGAGATATGGACTGGAAGTAAGCCGATATTCTTACACCTTCGGGTCTCGGGCTATTCGGTTTATATTAAACGTTTGAAAACAGATAAGCCTGGACCTAGGTCTGACCGGTGCTTATTTGTAGGGTATCCAAAGAGTCTAAGGGGTACTACTTTTACTTGCCTGAAGAACAAAAGTTGTTCGTCAATCTTAGGGCTATCATTTTAGAAAAGGAGTTTCTTGGTGAAGGAACTGGAGCTACTAAGGTTGAACTTAGTGAAGTTCAACAAGGAGAAAAACTGACATACTTAAGAGACAATATAGAAGTGGATTTGATTAGATCAAACCCAGAGCCCATACAAGAACCATTAAGGAGATCTAGTAGGGTATTATATCAACCGAACAGATACTATGATTTCTTGGTTAAGAACGGCGATCCTATTGAACTCAATAAAAACAATGAGGATCTCATCATCTATATGGATGCAATGCAAAGGTCTGGCTCTGAGAAATGGCTAAAAGTTATAAAATCCAAAATAAAATCTATGGAAATCAACAATGTATGGACATTAGTTGATCCACCCGAGGGGATAAAATCCATTGGATACAAATGGATTTTCAAAGGGAAAAGAGGCACAGATGGGTAAATAGAGACCTATAAAGCCTATTTGGTTGCCAAGAGTTATCGTCAACGTTATGGTATAGACTATGACGAGATATTTTCTCCTATGACAATGCTCAAATCCATTCGGATTATGGTTGCTTTAGCATCATCTTTGATTATGAAATCTGACAAATGGATGCCCGAACAGCTTTCCTGAATGGTGAGCTGAAAGAGGAGGTGTATACGATATAACCTGAAGGGTTCACATCCACAGATGAATCAAAAGTGTGCAACCTTCAAAGATCCATTTATGGATTGAAGCAGGCATATCAGAGTTAGAACATGTGTTTTTGATAAATGTATCAAGACGTATGGTTTTGTTAGGAACAGAGAAGAACCTTGCATTTATAAATGGGTTAATGGTTCTGTGATTGTATTCCTTGTGTTGTATGTGGATGACATTCTCTTAATCGGGAATGACATCCCGGCACTACAGGGAATAAAGGTCTGGTTGTCATCTCAGTTCTTTATGAAGGACTTGGGTGAAGCCTCTTATATACTTGGCATGAAGATCTATAGAGATAGATTTAGGAGGCTTTTGAGATTATCCCAATCTATGTACATAGACATTGTACTGAAACGGTCCAGCATGGATAATTTCAAGAAAGACTATCTTCCAATAGGCCATGGAATTTCTCTCTCCAAAAAGGATTATGCAACAACTCCTGAGGAGAGAGAGCGTATGAGTAGGATTTCATATGCTTCGTAGTGGGTTCTATCATGTACGCCATGACATGTACTAGACTAGATGGTATATTCACTAGGGGTAGTGAACAGATACCAGTCCGACCCAGATGAAGCTCATTGGAAAGTAGTGAAATCTATCATTAAGTATTTGCAAATACTAAGGACCAATGGCTAATTTATGGAGAACCTAACTTAAAACTTGTGGGGTGGGATATACTGACTCCAGTTTTCAGTCAGATAAGGATGACAACAAGAGTGTGTCAGGGTTTATTTTTATCCTAAATGGATGAGCGATCTGCTGGAAAAGTTTCAAGCAGCACACTGTGGTGAACTCAGTTTGCAAGGAGAAATATATTGCGGCATCAGATGCAACAAAGGAAGCTGTATGGTTGTGAAAGTTTCTCGGTGAGCTTAGAGTGACATCCTCTTTAGATTGTTCGGTTTCACTGTATTGTGACAACACTGGAGCCATTGCCGAAGCCAAAGAGCTGAAGTCCCATCAATGCACCAAACATATTTTGCGTCGCTATTACCTTGTGCGAGAAATCATGGAGCGAGGTGACATCAACCTTCAGAAGATCGATGAAAAGGAAAACCTAGCCGACCCATTCACTAAAGCTTTTGGAATCAAAAAATTTAATGACCATAAATGGAAGATGGGTATTAGATATTGTTCTGAGTGGCTTTAGTCCAAGTGGAAGTTATTGAAAATTGTGTCCTAAAGTCAATCAACTAACATGTAGATGATTGTGCAAGTTATAAATGTATATGAATTATTAATAAATAAAATGTTTATTTGGTAGTTCATCACATGACATCTTTCTAAAATAAATTCTTTTGTGATGGAGTCCTTAGAACCATAATCGATTCAATAAAGAGGTTTATTGAGTGGTTCTTAAAATAGTCGCGACCAAATGATATATAGTTATTGGACAACTATGTATCAAGTATAGGTCGTTGTATGTCATATGGGTTGGTTGTCCTCTTTACCAAGAGGGTGGTAACACTAGTATGACATGCAGGTGAAGTGTATAACATCTCACTGAAAGTGACCAATCTGCGGAACACTCTTCTGCCAAGAAGTGTTCGCGAAGGGATATGGATATAAGTGTTCCTCTAACTTGAGATTACTATGATAGTTTGCAAGCAACCTACTGCACTTTGGTGTCGGACCGTGATTGGCATTAAAAGGGGCGATTTTTGGCTAAAAATGTTAGAAAAGGAAAAGATGGAGAGATGAGAGGTTTTTAGGGTGAAAGGGATTCTGGCTATAAAGCGAGGAGTAAAAGGTTTTCTCCACAAGAAATCTTCTCCATCTAATTGGATCCTCCATGTTCTTTTATAACTCCGAGAGAACCTTGGTGTTGAAAAGAAGAAATCTTATCATCAAAGCCTTGGAGAGGAGCTAGCACTCCGAAGAGGCTGGTCAGGATCAGAATCCCGGTGTGGATCACCTGTAGAGGCCATACACCTTTGTGTGGCTTGTAGAAGTACTACCTACCATCGTCTTTTATTGCTACGAGAGTCGTTAAGCATCCAAAGGTAAAAGATTTTATAGTTACTGGTGACTTAGATATGATCTAAGGCACTAGACCACAAACATAGATATGATCTATGTTATTTGTATTTACACAGATTTGATCTATATACTTTTATTTTATATACTTTTATATATAATTTTTATATTATGATCTTGTTGTAGGTTGATATTGGATTAGATTCAATATTTTATTGCTTCCGTTGCTTATGGATTTTATAAAATTTTAAAATGCATACTTGTAGCCTACAAAAAGATTAACTAACATCTCCCCCACCAACTAGGGTTTTTCCTCCACCACCTAGGGTTTCTCCTCTATCACCTAGGGTTTCTTCTCGACCATCTAGTTGTCTGGCATCTCCTCCGACTACCCTTTCTGAGTCTGTAGGTCCGAAGGGGATAACCTCCACCATGATAGCCCAAGATTTAAAGAACCTTACGGCCCAATACGAGATTCCTGATAGCGTTTGTATCTTTGCCCCCCATCCTGGTGACAAGTAACTTTCAGCCAGTCTAGTGAGATTGCCTTGTATGAGGAGTTTTTAAGAGTGGGCTTCGTTTTCCTTTCCATCCCTTCTTCCTCAACCTCTTAGACAGGTATGACCTTTTTCCGGCACAGTTGACTCCGAACTCCATTCGGATTATCTATGCCTTTATAGTACTCTATCATTTTCATAGCCTTTATATCCGAGTTTCTTTGTTTCGGGCCTTGTACAAACTTTGAAATCCTAATAAAGCCGGATGGTGGAGCTTTCCCTCCAAACCCAAAAGAGCTCTCAAACTTGACCTGCCCTCCAAAATCAAGGGATGAAAGTCCCAGTTTTTCTATGTTCATATGGACGGAGTGAAGATGAGTTGGGGAATTCCTGACACCAGTCCTAATAAAACTTGATTATAAATGATGAAGATCGAGAAATGTTTGATTTGCTGATGTCATCCATCCTTTCTCCCTACTGAGAACTGCTATAGGAGGATAACCTCCGCGAAGCCGGTGTAGCGCCAGTGGCTGGCATAGCATTGGTGTCGCCAACACCGGCACCCGGTGAGCGTCATATCCCCTTAATTGTCAATTTTTTTTTGACCCTGATCTTTGTTCCTTTGTGCAGCAATGAAGTTTTCTTTAGACTTCTTGGTAGCGGCCCTCCGAAAGAGAAAAAAGGCCACCGGCGACACGGTGAGGGCGGTGCCTAAGAAGCCTCGCCGGGAAGAACAAGGCAGGTCATCTCAGCCCCCCATGATTCCTTCCATGGCTCCAGAGGCTGCCCCGATGGAAAAGCCAAGAAGGGAGGATCCCCCTGCTAAAGCACCAGCAGCAGGGGTTCCTCCTGCTGAAGCTGAGGTAGGGCCGACGAGAGAGGAGCGTTCGGCTACTACCGAACCTGAAGGTGAAGTCGTACTGGAGGTGGGGGTTGGGACGCCTCCGTTGGTGGAAGCCAAAGATGACGTTCCATCGGCCACCCAACCGATGCTGGAGGAAGGAGGGATGCCCTCTAACAGTGCCCCAAGGGGCTAGCCATCTCGAGTGATGATGATAAACCGTGGTCAGTTGGCGGAGCGTGTATTGAGGTGCTCCAGCCTTCCAACTTTTCAAGCTGAGCTCTGCCACCGATCGATTGTCGATGTCTTCGACAGTCTCTTCACTGTCGCCCTTCATGTAAGTTCGTCAGCTCCATTTCTTTTTTGTGTTAAATATATTTTGAGGATTTGGTCTGATCCCTAGCTGATTTGTTTATGCAGATGTCCAATAGTCTTTTTGTCCTTCGGGACACCTGCGTCGGAGCCATCAACAACTATGGGCATACTCAGGATGAATTGAGTGCAGCCAAGACCCAGGCTGACACCTTAGCCAAAGAATTGGCCGAGGTGCGAGCCCGAGAGACAAAGGCGGTCGGCGAGCTTTGGGTCGCTAAGGAGAGGAGCCACTTTTTAAAGGCCCGAGTAGAGGAAGCTGAGAGTAAGGCCAGAGTCACCGAGACCAAACTGGTGGATGCCATGACAAGGCTTAGGCCGACTGAGGAGAGGCTAGAAGATGCTCTCCTTAAGTTGGAGTATGCCGAAGAGAGGGCCGACAAGGCCGAGTCCGAGGCCTGGGCTGCCATGGAGAAGCAGGCTTGTGCAGAGTCAGATGCTCGAACTTCCTGGGAGAAGAAGATCGCTGCCGAGGCTCAGGCCCAATAAGCTATGGAGAAGTTGGCCACCGCCGAGATCCAAGCTAAGGAGAAGGTGGCCGCCGCCAATGCCTAAGCTCGGAAGGCCGTGAAGCAGTACAAAGGCTCCACCGACTTTGCCGCGGAAGTGAGTGAAGCGACCATCGACGCCTTCTCCCATGACTTTGAGAAGTGTAAAGAGAGGATCTCCCAGATCTTCAAAATAAGCGGCCTTGAACACATTAGGCCTGAGGATGAGAAGGAGGATCCAGAGAGTGGCAACGCCGAAGATGGGCCGGGACCCACCGAACCTTAGAGTTTATTTCCTTTTTTTTTCAACATTTTGTAATCCGACTAATGTCGGTCTTTTTGTATGACATTGTCATGACATTAATAAAAGAAATATTTTGTTCAAATATGATGAACTTATTTTTTGGTAGCGCTTTAGTCTTTTGGTGATAATGCCTTAGCTTTAGCCTTTAGATTCGACAAGACGCACCTCCGATCTCTTGAGCATATTTGGATAGTCGGCAATTTGATGTGCAGACTTTATGGGGACACTTAGGCTTGCCTTCATCTCTCGAGCTTTTGTTGAAGTGTTCCTTAAATGCTGATGCCGGCTATCACCCATGGGCTTTTCGGTGCCGGTCCGGGGGTTAACTCGGAGCCGCTGGGACCATAGGACTTGAACCGCCTCGGGGATTTCTCGATGTTGACCCGGGGGTATCCTTATGCTCGCGGGATCGCCGAGGTCCTTTTGAAACTACCTTGGGGGTTTCTTGGTGCTAGCCCGGGAGTTGACTCGGAGCCGCCAGGATCATAGGACTTGAACCACCTCGGGGGTTTCTTGGTGCTGGCCCAGGGATGTCCTTATGATCGCATGGCCGCCGAGGTCCTTTTAAAACTACCTCGAAGGTTTCTCGATGCTGGCCTGGGAGTTGACTCGGGGCTGCCGGGACCATAGGACTTGAACCGCCTTGGGGGTTTCTCGGTGCCGACTCGAGGGTGTCCTTATGATCGCGGGGCCACCGAGGTCCTTTTGAAACTATCTCGAAGGTTTCTCGGTGCTGACCCGGGAGTTGACTCAGAGCCGTGAGACCATAGGACTTAAACCGCCTTGGGGATTTCTCAGTGTCGGCTCGAGGGTGTCCTTATGATCGCGGGGCCGTCGAGTAGGGGTGCAACTTGGGCTCATGAAACTTGAGTTTTCCTCAACCTTAACCCTAACCCTATTTGTAAAATATCAACTCTAATCCTATTTGTAAAACCTTAACCCTAACCCTATTTTAAAAATTGGGTTCGGATTGAGTTTCGAGTTGAAATTCAGATTGATGGGAGAAAAAATGACAATCTAAAACAAATGAATCTCAACCCTTGAATTTCAAATGCTGATGGGGAAACATGGAAGGAACATGTGAGAACAGTTGCAAACTAATAAAATAGATGAAAAACAACTTGGAGGAGATGAGATTCATCAAACTTATATGGTGGTCGGGTGAAAATTTTAAAAATTAACGATCAATTTTTGCAACAAATTAAAAGGGAAGAACACCCGCTTTAAATGGAAAAGGAGCTAAGCACAATAAGAAAAGTATAGAAGAACAGTAATCAAGTACACTAATTGAAAAGAACCAATCAAACGGATACAACATACTGCTCAAGTTTCTCAACTTATTTTAGTACATAAATTCAAGTTTAGTTGAGTAGAAGATCTGACTTATTGTTCTATGTCTCAGATTTCAGACCAACAGAGATGAGGAAATCCATCTTCTCTTAAGTAAGTACAGCAGAGTTGAAAGAAAATAAGGGAGAGAAAATGTCAATCATCATGATCTTAAAATGTTCTGTAACAAGCCATGACTCAAATGCAGAAAAGAGTAAAGATGTTGAAATTCCTCCCAATATACGACCCAACATCAAAATCTTGTACTCAGGAGAATGCTTGTGATGCAGCTGAGAATATAAGCTATGCAGTATGTCACACAAGCCCTCTTCCTACCCCTGCATTAGCATACATTCAGCACAAAAATCTTATTAAAAAACAATTTAGACTCGTGACAGTTTGATTCCAAAAGAAAGAAAACAACACATATGATAGAATAGATTCATAACAGAAATCCTCACTGTTTGTCAGCCAGAGATTCGACAATCTGTGATGCCCTTTCCAATTAGTCCCACATCGGATAATTTAGAAAGGGTGGAATGGTTTATAACCAGTTAAGTAAGATAAACAAGTACCAATTGGATCCCTTTTGGGCTGTGGTTGCCCAAGTTGATATGGACCTTGTACGTCTTGCTTTCTTGTAACGAAACGGGTTCGTGGATGCTGCAGGCCTAGGGCTCGGGTCGTTACAAATGGTATCAGAGCTATACATCAGCCGGAAGTGTAGGAACTAAGTGCCACACATGGCAAAGTGTTACATCAATAAGGAGCTACCTCTTGAGCCTGTGGGGGGAGCACCTCTAGAGTCCTACCTGTGCAGGAGCTAAGTACCAAACATTTGTTCTAGAGTCCTGACTGCCTGGTGGATACGATCATGTGCCTCTGGCGACGAGGACGTCGCCCCTTTAAGGGGGTAGATTGTGATGCCTCTCCCAATTAGTCCCACATCGGATAATTTAAGAAGGGTGGAATGGTTTATGACCAGTTAAGTAAGATAAATAAGTATCAATTGGATCCCTTTTGGGCTGTGGTGGCCCAAGTCCGGATCGCTGATGCCAAGAAAACAAGATCATAATTAGACCTATCCCACCAACCAAAAAAGAAAGAATGAATGCTGAATGAATAAATGAATTCCTCCCTATGGCTTCTTTTTACGAAGAAAAATTAATCTTAAACATATGGCATTCAATTTTTTTTTTTTTTTTGAAGTATTTTGCGCAATGAGACCACAAAATCCAAAGGCCCTCGGTCCAAACAAACATAGATGATCGGATCGACATTCTTGAAGGCAAAAAAAAAACATCAAATTAATGCAAGAAATTTAAGTCTTTCAAAACCCTAAGGCCAATCCAACATAACCAAAGTTCATCGTTTAGATCATAAAAACCGAAAGGAATCCTCCAGGGCAGAGCTACGGATCCAGAGCAATGACCCCAGATTTTGCAAATCAGAGGATGTTTTTGAGGCCATATCTGAAGGAAGAGAACACAGCAAAGAAGACATGTAGTCCTCTTGTCTTCAACAAAGCCCGACCACTGTTGGAAGCCAGCCATGGCTTCCCACCCTTGCTGGAAACTAGATCTAGAAATCTAGATCCATCCGAACGTCGTCGCCGTCTCTTCTCCAGCGACGGTTCTAGCAAGACTCAACCCACAGCACCCAAAGAGATCTAGATATGTTTCTAGCTAACCTAAACAGAACAAGGATACATACAGGGCATAAAATGAAAAATTACCTGTGGATTTTGTTGCTCGCCAATGATGATCGGAAAGATCTGGCAGCTCCCCTAGGTCCGACGAAGGTGAGCGGCGGAATGAATGGGAGGCTGGGAGCTAGGGTTAGGGTTGAGGATGAGTGAGCGAGTAGAAGAAATAAGGCAAGCCGCGAGCGGGCAAGCATCGAGCGAAGAAAATAACTCAATAAGGCGAGCGGGCTATGGGCCAGTGGGCCTGCCGCTTGCGGCCTTGTGGGTTCGAGTTATCTCGAATTCGGGTTGACTACAACTTGAACCTAGATCAATTACAAATCAGTCCGGGTTAAACCTAGATCCTTCGGGTTTGGGTTGGGCAAAACTTGAGTTAAGTACTGCTGCAAATCGAGTTCGATGGAACGGGTTTGGGTTGAATCCAGCCCAAGTTGCACCCCTACCGTTGGGACCATAGGACTTGAACCACCTCGAGGGTTTCTCGGTGCTGGTCCAGGAGTATCCTTATGATTGCAAGACCACCGAGATCCTTTTGAAACTACCTCGGGGGTTTCTCGATGCTGGTCTGAGAGTTGACTCGGGACCATCGGGATCATAGGACTTGAACTGCCTTGGGGGTTTCTCGGTGCCGGCCCAGGAGTATCCTTATGATCGTGAGGCCACTGAGGTCCTTTTGAAACTACTTTGGGGGTTTCTCGGAGCCGGCCCAGGAGTTGACTTAGGGCTGTTGGGACCATAGGACTTGAACTACCTTAGAGATTTCTCGATGCCGGCCTGAGGGTATCCTTATGATCATGGGGCCACCGAGATCCTTTTGAAACTACCTTGGGGGTTTCTCGGTGCCAGTCTGAGAGTTAACTCAGGGCCACCAGGACCATAGGACTTGAACCGCCTCGAAGGTTTCTCGGTGTTGGCCCAAAGGTGTCCTTATGATCGCGAGGCCACCGAAGTCCATTTGAAACTATAAAATTGTCTAAATCGAATAAAAGATAAAATTTAAGACTCTTTGTTGCTGCCAAATCACTTTTGAGGAGTGTCAGGAAAGAGAGGAGCTTTTTGGGTCTTCAGAAGAATGATGTGATTGCCTCCTATAGCCGAAAACCTGCAAGAGAAGTCCCGGACTGATGGTTCCGGCCCTCCGATGCTCAAGTTAGTAATTTGAAGAACATGAATTAAGATGAGATAGTAGAGGTCCAGTCCCCCCACCCTCGTTGTGAGTCGGGGTCTTTATATACCTGTTCGGGGTCCCGCTTACCCTTCCATGATAACAGCCAGATCTTCTCTTCTGTTGAGATCGGCTTCGTAGGTTAGCATTGGGTGGTTAGAAATGTTCCGCGGATATCGGCAAATGTGCAACACTTGTAACTGCCCGTGATCTTGGTAAAAGATGGGCGAGTGGATCGCGTTGTAGTTTTAAGTCCGTTCAGCATTGAAGTTCGGCTTCATGATTGGAATTGCGTCAATGACTGAGATCGGAGCCGGAATTGGAGTCAGGGCCGAGGCTGAGGCCAGGAGCCGATGCTGGAGCCGAGGCCGAGGCCAGGAGCCAATGATGGAGCCGAGGCTGAGACCAGAAGCTGATGATGGAGCCGAGGCCAAGGCCACGAGTTGATGTTAGAGCCGAGACCGAGGCCAGAAGCCAATGTTGGAGCCAAGATCGAGGCCAGAAGCCAATGTTGGAGCCGAGGCAGAGGCGGTTTCATGCGGAGAAAAGGTGGTGGTGAACGAGTGGGAGTTAAGGCCGAGGCCGAGCACATCTGAGGCCGAGGGGAAATGTTGTGGCCAACGTGGCAGCCATAAGTGCTTTAATACGGGAGAGAATAAGGCAATAAATGCCTTAGAGTAAGTGGATGCACCTTTTAGGCCATAAATTCTTTGGTGCGAGAGGCTGAGGCCAGGAGTCGATGCTGAAGCCGTGGACGAGGACGAGGCCGTAGCTGTTCATGGTCGGAGGAAAAAGCCGAGACCGAGGGGACTAACGTGGCAGCCATAAATGTCTTAATACACGAGAGAGAATAAGGCAATAACTGCCTTAGAGCAAGTGATGCTCGTGGCCTTTATGAGGCCATAAATGCTTTAATACTTGAGAATAAGGCAATAAATGCCTTAGAGCCAGTGGATGCACGTCGCTGAAGCCGAGGCCGAGGCCAACTTAGATGAGGCCGAGATGGGACGAGGCCGACTTGGAGTGCCAAGGCGAGATGTCCATGGCCGAAAAAGAGCACCGAGATGGGACGAGGCCAACTTGGAGTGCTGAGGCGAGATATCCGTGACACTCCATTCCATTAATTGCTCTCCAAACCATTAAATGCTCAAGCTCATTGACTCGACCACCGGACATTAATGATGGAAGGTGGCCCTTGGAGAATCCACGCATGTGGCCCTTTTTTTCTTTTGTTCTCTTTTTTTTATTACGACAAGACACTTGTTGCAACAGGAGCAATGCCGTGGACGAAATTAAATGCCCATTGCATCCTTCACAAAGTCGAGTAGACCAGCGAGGCCGCCTAGGAATTAAGCCGTTCAAGAAGGCCGCCTAGGAAAATCATCTGGAAATTGATATCTTGAGAGGATGTCATCCAAAAATTAGTCTTTATTACCCATGGGGTCAATTGGCCCCATCAAATGCCCCCCCCCCACTCTTGAGCTTGTGTGCCCCACATTAGCTAAGCGAAAGGAGTGTAGGACTTTTACCTTCGCATCTGCCCTTTTCTATCAACTTCAACTATGATTCCTTCCAGGTAGGAAAACACCTTTCCTTTTGTGCTGTCTTTGGAGCCATGCATTTTGCTTGATTGGCCATTGGCCGTTGAGGTAGAGCCGCTAAGGCTGAAGTGAAGCCGTTGAGGTTGTGATAGAACTGCTAAGGCTATAGTAAAACCGCCTCGAGGGTTTCGTGGCCGGTCCGAGTGGTGAACCGAGAGTTGCTGAAATCGTCGGATCTCTTTTAACACCGAAGGGTGACCTGAGAGTTAAGAGTCATCATGTGCCTTTTCCTTTGTGCCGACGATCTTTTGTTGCCCATGCCGAGTCATTTTCGGTCTTTGGTATCGAGCTGGCCTCAGGCTTGAGTGTCGATGGTACATCAGTCTTTGAGTACCGACCAGAGTCAGGCTTGATTATTAATGGTACATCTGGCTTTGAGTGCCAACCAGAGTCGAGCTTGAGTACCGATGGTACATTGGGCTTTGAGTGCCGAGCTAGAGTTGGGCTTTAAAGGGCCGACGCGGAGCTGGGCTTCAAGTGCCGACGCAGAGTTGGGCTTTAAGTGCCGACGCGGAGCCAGGCTTCAAGTGCTTACGGAGTCGGGCTTCAGGTGCCGACACGGAGTCGGTCTTCAAGTGCCGATGCGAAGTCGGGCATCAGGTGCCGACGCAGAGTCGGGCTTCAGGTGCCGACGCAGAGTTGGGCTCCATGTGCCGATGCAAAGTCGAGCTACAGGTGCCGACGTGGAGTCGGGCTTTAAGTGCTGATCGGAGTCGGGCTTGAGTGTTGAGCTGAAGTCGGGCTTTAGTGCCGATGGTACATCGGGCTTTAAGTGTTGAGCTGGAGTTGGGCTTTAGTGCCGATGGTACATCGGGCTTTAGGTGCCGAGCTGGAGTTGGGCTTTGAGTGCCGACCGAAGTCGAGCTTTAGTGCCGATAATACATCGGGCTTTAGGTGTCGAGCTGGAGTCGGGCTTTGAGTGCCGACCAGAGTCAGGCTTGAGTACCATGGTATATCGGGCTTTGAGTGTCGACCGAAGTCGGGCTTTAGTACCGATGGTACATCGGGCTTTGAGTGCCGAGCTGGAGTCGGGCTTTAGTGCCAATGGTACATCGGGCTTTAGGTGCCGAGCTGGAGTCGGGCTTTGAGTACCAACCGAAGTTGGGCTTTAGTGCGGATGGTACATCGGGCTTTAGGTGTCGAGCTAGAGTCGGGCTTTGAGTGCCGACCGGAGTCGGCTTGAGTGCCGATGGTACATCGGGCTTTGAGTGTCGAGCTGGAGCCAAGCTTTAGGACGCCAACGCGAGATTGGTCTTGAATGCTGATGCAGAGTCGGTCTTCCCTGCATGACATTTCAAGTATTAATGAAAGAAATATTGTTAAGTATGGTGTACTTAGCTCTTGTAGCACCCATGTTTCCCTCTGCTAATTTGGGTACTTCTGTCCGCTGGTGGTCTGCCCCCTAGGGAATCAAGATGATTGGAGTGGAGGTGTTGGTGCCCTTGCTTGGGCCTCCCCCCGTGTCGCCATCCGTAGGAGAGTAGGCCGCTTGGGCGATGAGTGGTGGCTCTCCTAGTTTTAAGTTGCTGATGAGCTTGATACGGTGGATCTCTTGCTGAGGAGATTTCCGACGGGATGAATGATGACTAGCTTGAGCAGCGACCAAAGAGCAAGCGGAAGCTTTTGCTTGCTGTTGTGTGGTCACGAGATGTTGCTTCTGGAGCTTTTGGACAGCCGCCGTTAATGCTTGGATTTGCAGGGTGAGGGTGGCAAGATGTTATTCTTGAATGGTCCGAGATAGTGGTAATGATGGAATGAAGAGCTGGCCTCCTGTTGCTCAGCTCGTTGAAGGTGCCCCCAGCATAACTAGCGAAAGCTTCTTGGATTCTTATCATCACTACTATTATGATCCACCAATTTGATTAAAGAGGGATGAGGATCTGCAAATTAGCATCGCTGATCTCCCCTTATTGATGCCAGATCACTTTGAGCTGGCGTCCTTGAGCATCAGCCATCACTCCAGGGAAGTATCAAGGCTTCTTCTTCATCCTTCGAACCTGGTTGGAGGTCCCTCTTATCCTATTTATTTATCATTGTACTATGTGTAGCTTGCCTCAGAAAGCTTGGAGTTTTTCATCTAGTGGGAATAAGTCACGTGGAGCCTTATGATGGACCATGACTTTTGGGGCTTATCGGGTCTGAGTGGTTGGGGGTGTCATGATGACTGAGGACCTTTGGTGGATAAAATGTCAGGATTAATATCTGCAAGACCTGAGGTGCTGCCACTTGTCAAAGCTTTTATGAAGATGAGATAGGGCCTTTATGAATATGCTTTTTCTTAGTGGCATGTTAGAGCTATAGGCGTTGTCCCATCATAATGTGAGTTGCTGCAGCTGGTTGGTGAGCAGGCTTTGTTGAATCTGGATAGATAAAGCTATGCTAGATACATTGGCTGCAAGTTGTTGATAAACTTAGTTTCATCATACGATTGTCAGACCTTTAGCTCCTTAAGGAGAAATCTTGCACCACAGCCACTTTTATGGCTCTCCAGCTGTTAGAGTTGACTTTGAAACTAGGCTTGCTCGCCTTCTCTTTTCTCTCCATAGTGTTTGCAGCGATCATTCTTCATGTTGTGGACTTGATCATTTCCTTTTCCTTCTTCTCTACAGGGAGTTAATCCAAAAGGCTGATCAAGCCTTCCCACGATGAGATCTTTACTACTGATCCTGCTAACATTGAGCACATTCTCAAGTCCAACTTCTCCAAATACCGCAAGGGTCAGTACAATTATCGCATACTGAAGGATCCTTTTGGTGATGAATCTTTACAGGGGATGGCGAGAAGTGGTGCCATCGAAGAAAGCTTGCAAGCTATGAGTTATCGACCAAAGCTCTTCGAGATTTCTGTAGTGTTGTATTCAAAAGAAAGACAGCAAAGTTAGCAAGAAAGATCTCTGATGCTGTGAATGCTGCAACAGCAATAGATGTGCAAGATCTTCTAATGAGATCGACTATGGATACAATCTTCAAAGTGGAGTTCGGTGCCGAGCTAGACACTCTCTTGGGCTCCGATGAGTTCGGGACTCGCTTTAGCAAGGCTTTTGGTGACTTTAACTCCATGATATTCTAGAGATATATTGATATGTTTTGGGACATCAAGAAGCTTCTAAACATTGGACTCGAGGCTCAACTGAAGAAGAACCTCGAAGTGATCGATGACTTTGTATACCAATTGGTTCTTCCTAATGCTATGCAAGCATCCTCTGATACAGGAGAAGATTGTCATTGAAATCAAAGAGATTAGCTGCCGCTTCCGCATGGACTCGGGAGCCAGAGGCGTCGTCGCTCGACGGTGCGAGATACGTGGAGCCAGCCAAACGGCCGTGGCTGGGATGGTGGCCGAAGCTGGCGATGTCCATAGGAGGAGTCGGTACGAGCACAGCTTTGAAAGATGATCGTTAAGATGCAGCAGCCATAGCACAGACTTCCATCGCGTGCACACAACCTCGTGCATGCAATCCACGTCCCTTCAATTATGTGAATATATTACGTGCATGTATATCTCATGCACGTAAACCTTACCCAACCAAGGTGGAAGCAAGAGTTAGGAGGAAAAGGAGTTGAGTGAGATGGCTGGGAGCCTTATCCTTGCAGTTGCGACCTTATCCTTGCAGTTGCGAAATTAGCACTCGTTTGATCGCTGCGGGGAGAGGCCGGGGGTTGCCTAGAGAGTAAGGCCGCTGTGAAGTCTTGGGCCACCGTGGCTGTTGGGGGATGTGGCTGCTGTGGAGGACCTGGGGCCACTGTGAATGTTGGGGGCCACTGTGGAGCCTCAAGTCGTCGAGAGAGAGAGAGGCTGGGAGCTGCCATGGAGGCCGGGGGCCGCCATGGACTTGGGAGCCGCTGTGGAGGAAACCGGGGCCGCCGTGATCTGGGGCCGCTGTGAGGGGCTTGATCGTTGAGGACGAGAGGCCGCTGTGAGGGGCCATCGTGGGATCCAAAGGCTGCTGTGGCCGTCGTGGAGGAAGAGGCCATCGTGGGATCTGGAGGCTGCCATGGAGGAAACCGGGGCTGCCGTGATCTGGAGGCTGCTTTGGAGTCTTGGGCCTCCGTGGAGCCTCGGACTGCCATGGGATCTCGGGGCTGCTATGAGGGGCTTGACCGTTGAGGACGAGAGGCTGCTGTGAGGGGCCATCGTGGGATCCGGAGGCTGCTGTGGCCGTTGTGGAGGAAGAGGCCGTTTAGGAAGGCCGCCAAGGATGGCCGCCTCTGACTGATTATTGAACCTTTGATTGAGCTCCTCTGGCCGCCGGTGTTGTTCATCCAGATGCCTCTTCATCATATGATTAGGGTCCTTCCCAGATGGCTCAGAGGATGAGTAAGGGGAGAAGTGGCTGCTCGAGCGGAAGGTAGGAGACCGTAGTCTCTTGAAAGCTTCACGGTGGTGGTGCTTAGGTGAAGCATGATGGCGACAAACTTTTCTATGAGAAGATTTCCCATGGATGAATCGCTGGCTAACTGGTGCAGTTATCATGGAAGATGTGAGAGGCTTGGGCAGAGTGGCCAATGAGCGTTACTTCTGCAACTCATGAACTGCTGCATTTAAGGCTTGAACCTGTTGATTGAGGATGGTTAGCTGGTTAATTAGAGCAGCTGAGGTTGGTGGTGAGGAAGGAGCAGAGAGAGAGTGGTCCTTTGCTGCTCAGTGCCATGTGGATGCCCCCCGGCATGATTGGTGAGGACCTTCGGCACGCGCGTCACCACCATGGCTATCTTAGAGGGGATAAAGACTTATAGGTCAGGGAAACAAAGCTCTCTTTCATTCAGCACATCCCCCTACCTGGCATACCAATCTGTTACCACCAAATCACTTTCGAGGAGTGTCGGGCAAGAGAGGAGCTTTTTGGGTCTTCAGAAGAATGATGTGATTGCCTCCTGTAGCCGAAAACCTGCAAGAGAAGTCCCAGACCGGTGGTTCTGGTGGGGATCCTCCAACGCTCAAGTTAGCAATTTAAAGAATAGGAATTAAGATGAGATAGTAGAGGTCCAATCCCCCCCTCGTTGTGAGTTGGGGTCTTTATATACATGTTCGGGGTCCCGCTTACCCTTCCATGATAACAGCTGGATCTTCTCTTCTGTTGAGATCGGCTTCGTAGGTTAGCATCGGGTGGTTAGAAATGTTCCGCGGATATCGGCAAATGTGCAGCACTTGTAACTGCCCGTGATCTTGGTAAAAGGTGGACGAGTGGATCACGTTGTAGTTTTAAGTCCGTTCAGCATTGAAGTTCGGCTTCATGGTTGAAATTGCATCAATGGCTAAGATCGAAGCCAGAATTGGAGCTGGGGCCGAGGCCGAGGCTATGAGCCGATGCTGGAACCGAAGCCGAGGCTAGGAACCGATGCTGGAACCGAGGCCGAGGCCAGAAGCCGATGTTGGAGCCGAGACTGAGGCTAGGAGTCGATGTTTGAGCCGAGACCGAGGCCAGAAGCCAATGTTGGAGATGAGATCAAGGCCAGAAGCCAATGTTGGAGTCGAGGCTGAGGCCGATTTCATGCGGAGAAAAGGTGGTGGTGAACGAGTGAGAGTTAAGGCCGAGGCCGAGCACATCTAAGGCCGAGGGAAAGTATTGTGGCCAACGTGGCAGCCATACGTGCTTTAATACAGAAGAGAATAAGGCAATAAATACCTTAGAGTAAGTGGATGTACATGGACTTTGAGGCCATAAATGCTTTGGTGCGAGAGATGGCATGGCCGCGTCGGCCAAGGCCAGAAGACGATGCTGGAGCCGAGGCTGAGGCAAGAGTCGAGGCCAAGGCCAAGGCCAAGAGCCGATGTTGAAGCCGTGGACGAGGCTGAAGCTGTTCATGGCCGAAGAAAAAAGCCAAGACCAAGGGGACTAACATGGCAGCCATAAATGCCTTAATACACGGGAGAGAATAAGATAATAAAGCAAGTGATGCTCAGCCTTTATGAGGTCATAAATGCTTTAATATTGGAGAGAATAAGGCAATAAATGCCTTAGAGCTAGTAGATGCACGTTGAAGCCGACTCCGAGGCCAACTTAGATGAGGCCGAGACGGGACGAGGCCAACTTGGAGTGACACTCCATTCCATTAATTGCTCTCCAAGTCATTATGACATTAAATGCTCTAGCTCATCGACTCGACCACCGAACATTAATGATGGAAGGTGGCCCTTTGGAGAACCCACGCATGTGGCCCTTTTTTCCTTTTGTTCTCTTTTTTTATTATGACAAGACGCTTGTTGCAACCGGAAGCAATGTCGTGGACGGAATTAAATGCCCATTGCGTCCTTCATAAAGTCAAGTAGACCAGCGAGGCCGCCTAGGAATTAAGCCGTTCAGGATGGCCACCTAAGAAAATCATCTGGAAATCGCTATCTTGAGAGGATGCCATCCAAAAATTAGTCTTTATTGCCCATGGGGTCAACTGGCTCCATCACTCTTTATATATTCATCGATCGAATACACTCACTATTGATAATACTGACGAAAGTTATCCACATTCCAAGTACACGGGATTGTTCGCCCGTCGAGCTTCTCTAGTCGATATGCTCCTTGGTGAAGTGCTTCGACGACTCGATAGGCCCCTCCCAATTTGAAGATAGTTTGCCCCTTTCGGCAAGCTTAGATACCTTGGCCCTTCTGAGAATTAAATCCCCTGGGCAAAATGTCTTGAGGCAGACTCGGGCATTATAATATTTTGCTGCTTACTGGCGAAAGACGGCTATCTTGAGCTGCGCCTGGTCTCGGATCTCATCGATGAAGTCGAGGCTGGCCCTTGATTGATCAAAATTGTCTTCTTCATTATATGACTCCACCCGAGGGCTTGGAAGACTGATCTCCATCGGGATGGCCGCTTCAGATCTGAAGATGAGAGTGAAAGGAGTTTCTCCTGTGGGAATATTGGAGTCATATGATACGCCCATAGTACACTTGGGAGTTCCTCCACCCATGCCTTTAAAATCATCCAGTCAAAATTTGAGTCCCTGAAGGATAGTCCGATTCATAACTTCTGCTTCTCCATTGGTTTGTAGATGCCCGATAGAAGTGAACCAATGACCGATACCTAGCTCAATGCAAAAAGTCTTGAATATAACATTATCGAATTGTCGATTATTATCGGTATGATAGTATGAGGTAGGCCAAATTGGCAGATAATGGACTTCCAGAAAAAAATGCCCTCACCTTGCTCTTGGTGATTTTGGCTAACGACTCGACTTTAACCCATTTAGTGAAGTGGTCGATATCGACAAGTAAGAACCTCCGTTGACCTGAAGCTGGGGAGAATGGTCCAAGGATATCCATTCCCCATTGAGCAAAGGGCCATGGAGCAGAGAGCGGGCTCAGCTAAGAGGCTGGTTGTCGTTGGACATTAGAATATCGATGACAATTGTCGTACTTCTGGACTAGCTCAGCAACATTCTTTCGCATAGTAAGCTAATAATATCCCTAACGAAGAGCCTTGTGCGCCAGTGATATGCCCCTCAGGTGGTTCCCATATATGCCCTTCTGAATCTCCCTAAGGATATAATTAGCGTCTGTAGGGCTGACACATTTGAGGAGGGAATAAGAGAAGGACTTCATATATAACTGCCCATTCAGCAATACAAACTTAGGGGCCCTCCACTTGAATAGCCAGGCTTCTATGGGATCAGCAGGGAGAATACCATCAGCAAGGTAGTGGATGTAGGCATTCATCCATGTTGACTCTTGCGTAACTGGTAGAACTTCTTTCGCTGCATAAATACTTGGAGTCTCCAGGTGCTCAATATATGTTCTTCCCAAGGTGTTGTCCATTGAATTGGCTAGCCGCGACAAGGTATCAGCTCTGGCATTTTTGCCCCTAAGAATATAACTAATAGTAAAATAAGCTAATGAGGAGGTCAGCGACTTGACTTTATTTAGATATCTAGACATAATGGGGTCTCGAGCTTCATATTCCCCAGTGATTTGTCTAGAGATGAGCTGGAAGTCGGTAAAGACCCTGAGGTGCTTTATTCCGAATTCCTGCACGAGCTTAGTTTCGGCCAGTAAGGCCTCATACTCGACCTAGTTATTTGTAGCTTCAAAGATAAATCAGAGAGCATACTCCAGCACTACGCCCTCCGGATTTGCAAGAATAAGACTAGCTCCGCTTTCTTGAGAATTGGAGGTGCCATCAACATGGAGAATCCAGGTCTCCACCATATCCTCACCAGCGTCTGAACATGTCCTTGAAAAATCTTTAGGTTGCTCTTCCATACATTCCAACAAGAAGTCCGCCAGCACCTGGAACTTTAAGGCGGATCAGGATTGAAATGAAAGATTGAATTCTTCCAATTTAATAGCCCATTTAGTCAGCCAACCAGAGGTGTCAAGACGAGCTAAGATAGCTCTAAGAGGCTGGTCCATGAGTATCACGATCGGATGAACTTAAAAATATGGCCTGAGATGCTGAGCGAAGATGATTAGAGCAAAAATAAATTTTTTTATTCTGAAATACCTGACCTTCGCATCATGAAGCACTTTGCAGTGTAGTAGACGAGCTTCTGTGCTCCGTCGAGATTGTGGCACACTAGAATAGAGCTAACTGCTTCTAGAAAAGCGGCAAGATAAAGGAAGAGCCTTTCTCCTTCTTTTGGCTTTGACAGTAATAGCGGTGTGGACAGAAACTCCTTTAACTCCTCAAAGGCTTTCTGGCAGTTCTTTGTCCACTCAAAGCCATTTGCCTTGCGTAGGGCCTTAAAGAAGGATAGGCATCTTTTGGCTGATCTCAATAGAAATTGGCTCAAAGCCCACTCTTTCAGTGAGCCATTGCACCTTCTTTTTATTAACTGGCTGCCTCATGTCGAGAATGGCTTTTATCTTCTCTGGATTTGCTTTAATTCCTCACTGAGTCACCATAAAGCCCAAGAATTTTTCGGTAGTGGCTCCAAACGCCCACTTGTGATGGTTGAGCTTCATTTGATAGCGCCAGAGATTATTGAATGTTTCTTCTAAATCAGTCATATGATTAGCGATGTAGGTGCTCTTGGTTAGCATATCATACATATACACCTCTATGTTGCATCCAATCTAGTCTTTAAAGACCTTATTCATCAATCTCTGGTAAGTGGCCTATGTATTTTTTTAACCCAAAGGGCATCACTTTGTAGCAGTAAATGCCCTTTTCGATGATGAAAGAGGTATTTTCTTCATCTGCCAGGTCCATATTTATTTAGTTGTATCCAGAGAAGGCATCCATAAAGCTGAGAAGCTCATGGTCAGATGTGAAGTCCACCAATTGGTCAATCCGCGATAGTGAAAAGCTATCTTCAGGAGATGCTTTATTGAGATCAATAAAGTTGATGCAGATTCTCCAACTTCTGCTAGCCTTTCGCACCATCACCACATTAGTTAACCAATCCGGGTATTGTGCTTTCCGAATATGGCTGGCAGTAAGCAACTTGTTGACCTCCTTGTCGATGGCCCTCTGTCGCTCGGGGACAAAACTTTTCTTCTTTTGGCGGACAGGCCGGTACTTCGGATCAATATTAAGCTTATGAGTAATTACCTCTGAGGGGATGCTAGGCATATCCGACACTGGCCAGGCGAAGACATCTGCATTCGCCCGTAAGAAGGTAAGGAATTGATTCTTCATCTCAAAGGAAAGAAGCTTACCAATTTGCACAGTCTTCACAGGGTCGTCCCCTAGTGAGTAGGATAGCAAGTGCTCGGTGGCTTTCCCCTTTTTTTGGATTTTCTGGGATTGAGCAGCAATGAGGCCAGTGGGATCACCGTCTTATGAGGGCTGGAGGCCATATGATAGTATAATTGCACTAGATTTTGCCCCCCATGCATCTTGCCGATTCCTCCACTGGTAGAGAATCTCATGAGCAGGCGCTTAGTAGATATCACCGCGCCCAAGTGGTTTAAGCCAAGCCAACCGAATTTGGCATTGTAAGTCAAAGGTATTCGGGCTACCAAAAATCTCATTAGGACTTTACTTTAACATGGCGATGACCCTACCGTGACTGGCAAGGTAATTTCACCTTCTACCCTCACTGAATCCCTTGTGAAGCCAACCAGAGGCGTTGTCACCGGTTGAAGGGAACTGAAGATTAATTCATCCGAACAAAGCCATCATAAGTAAGGATGTCAATAGAGCTTCCACTATCCATCAAAATTCTTTTTACAGGATGTTTAGCGATCATAATAGAGACGACAATGCTATCATCATTCAGATTGTCCCCTTGCTAATTCTCCTTTAGAAAAAGAGATTATATTTTTATTCCCTCCTCACCCCTCAATCTTTTAGAAGGTGCAGCTATCCCCTAGGAAAGCATGCCTACCATTCGTTTAGTTGGAGCATTATCGACGTTAGCCTGAACAGATGGAGGCCCCATTAGTGCTGGGACGGCCAAAGGCCCTCCCTTCTAAATAAACTTTCCGAGGTAGACCCGCTAGATGAGCTCCTCGATGGCATGCTTCAGATTATGGCAGTCTTTAGTATCATGACCATAGTCTCTATAAAAGCGGCAATAATGACTCCGGTCATGAGCAACGTCCATCCTCAATGGGGGAGGGTGCCAGAGATAAGGCTCGCTTTCGATCTCCATAAGGATATGAGATCTGGGGGCGAGGAGAGGTGTGAAGTTCTCTTCTTTGGAGGTAAAGTTTCGACGTTGTTTATCTGGCTAGCGAAGGGGCACAGGCTTCTTGGAGGGAGGTCCGCTTGGCTCTGCGTAGACTGGTCTCTTGCTAGATCATCTTTCTGTAGGGAGAAATAACCTCCAAGGCATACATATTTTAAATTTTTGATAATAATTATCAATGTGGAAACTTAAATATTACATATTAATCTATCTAACATACATCAAGATCATATCTTTGCCTTATACTATAGGATCGTTTGATCTAAATTATGCATATAAATAAAATCATCAAGATCATATCTTGATCTTCAAGGTAAGAAGTCATACTTCTTGTCTTGAAGCATGCCTTAAGATCTAGGATCATATCACTTACCTTAAGAGTAATTGGTAAATCCTTTTGTGCTCTGCAGCCGTTCAATCGTTCGGCCTCTAGTATCGTCCATGCAAAGTCCCCGAATGATCGGATTCCCGAAAGTGCTAGCTCATGGAAAAATAACTTTGCTGATCTTGAATCCTCCCACTTGAATCTTTCTCTAAGATCCACCAAACTTTTTTTAACACCAGAATCACACAACAAGATTTTTGTTCTAACTCTTTAGAATTTCAATCCACAACATATTATTGTTGTTATTCATCTGGTGAAGAATGTCCTCTAATTTATAGCTCAATTCAGTCTTTAGCATATTGAATTCTAACACTTAGAATTATGTCGTTTATGAAAACCAAAGAGACGCAACGTTTGGTTAATTCCGACGTTCGGTGAAAACATGTGAATTTTAATACTTAGAATTCCAACATTTTGTTAATTCTGACACGTTCGTGAAAACCTAAGAGATGTGAAATCTAACACTTAGAATTCAATCATTGGTTAATTCAAAGAGGTATATAAATTCTAACACTTAGAATTCCAATAGAACCATTTGAAGAAGATTAATGTTATATATTAAATTCTACATGAGAATTTAATATCCATGAGATGAGATTTAGCCATCTCATCATGTGAGATCCTTATGCGAGAAAACTCTTTTCATACATGGGGTTTGGGTTTTGGTTTAAACTGATTTGAATTTATTGGATTGAACCTACATAGATCATGGTCCTAGTCCAAATCAAATTTGGCTAGTCCTGAATCTATTTAAATCCAAATCAAGTCTAATTTCAAATCAATATTTGAAATTGATTAGTCCTTCTAATAGACTTAAACCAAATTGAATCTTATTCACTTGTACTTAACCCAATTGAGATAATTCAATCAATCAAATTGATTAATTAAATCATATACGATTCTCAATCGTTGATCAGCAAATAGATCATCCTAGGAAACTTCTATGCGTGTGACTCTCTAGGTTCGAACCTAAGCGGTAGCATAGGAACAACTTTCTATACTAATCGATGTGCCCATCTAGCAATGGAACCCGACGTCCGGATAGGTCGAAGAGTTGCCGAGCAAACTCCAAGAACCCTAAGAAATAGTTACCGTATAATTCATCCTCTTGACCACAAATGCTAAGGATGGCTTAAGAGCCTGTCAACTCTAAACAGCAAATCACATAAAGGTCTTGCTAAGTTGAAACACAAGCATTTCTCCTTTTAACGGGATAGGTCAAATTCCATCTTGATCCACAACTGACTACCACAAGTACTTGACTGCACCCAGTAACCTTTCGTAGCTGGATTAAAAATCCAGGTGGTCCGGCACCTAAGTACAATGAGTTGCTTGCAAGTCACTGGTTGTGATCTTCAGGTCTAAAGGATACTTATACCCATATCTTCTCGGATTAACTCTTGACAGCAGAGTATCCGGAAATGAGTCACGTTCGGTGAAATGTACTCCTACACTTTCACCTGTATGTCATACCAGTGTCTCTACACTCCTTGGTTAAGAGGACAACCAACAAATATGATATACAACGTCCTATAATTGATAGTACTATGGCCCTGTCATAGTATATCATTTGGTCGCGAACTCTTTTAAGGACCTTCAAAGATAAATCCTCCTTTATCGTGAAGAAGATCCTAAGGGCTTCATTACTATTAGGAGTTTTAAGAAGATGTTCTTGTAATGAATAAACTGTCAAATAACTTTTATTAATATATCAATTTATATACAATTTACATTAGCACAATCATCAAATGATTGGCTTTAGGATACAATTCCCAACAAACTCCCACTTAGCCTAAAGCCACTCATTACAGTATCTAATACCCATCTTCAACTTATAGTTGTCAAACTCCTTGATGCTGAGTGCTTTAGTAAATGGGTCACCTAGGTTTTCCTTTCCATCAATCTTCTAAAGATTTATGTCACCTCGGTCTACAATCTCTCGAATAAGATGAAACCGCGCAGTATGTGCTTGGTGCGCTGATGTGCTCGTGGTTCCTTTGCTTGAGCTATGGCACCAGTGCTGTCACTGTACAACAGGACTGGTCCATCTATGGAAGGTGCCACTCCAAGCTCGGAGATGAACTTTCGCAGCCACACAGCTTCTTTCGCAGCATCTGATGCAGCGATGTACTCTGCCTCGCACACGAATCTGCCACTGTATGTTGCTTGGAACTTTTCCAGCAAACAGCTCCACCATTAGGATAAACACGAAACCTGATACACTTTTGCTATCATCATGATCTGATTGGAAACTGGAATCAGTATATCCAACAAGTTTCAAATCAGACTCTCCATAGACTAACCACTGGTCCTTAGTATTTCTCAAATACTTAAGGATTGTCTTAACAACTTGCCAGTGTTTTTCTCCTGGATCAGATTGGTATCTACTCACTACTCCTAGTGAGTATGCCACATCTGGTCTTGTACATGTCATGGTGTACATAATCGATCCTACTGCCGAAGCATATGGAATTCGACTCATACGTTCTCTTTCATTAGGAGTTGTCGGACAATCCTTCTTAGAAAGATGAATTCCATGGCCTATCGGAAGATAGCCTTTCTTGGAATTCTCCATGCTAAACCTCTTTAGCACGGTGTCAATGTACGTAGATTGGGATAAACCAAGCATCCTCTTAGATCTATCTCTATAGATCTTCATCCCTAGGATGTATGATGCTTCTCCCAGATCTTTCATGGAAGAATTGTGATGATAACCATGTCTTTATTCCTTGTAATGCAGGGACATCATTCCGATTAAGAGAATATCATCCACATATAATACAAGAAATACAATAACGGAATCGTTAGCCCATTTATAAATGCAAGGTTCTTCTTTATTCTTAATAAAGCCATAAGATTTGATCACTTTATCAAATCGTATGTTCCAACTCCTAGATGCTTGCTTAAGTCCATAAATGGACTTCTGTAGCCTGCACACTTTAGACTCGTCTTCAGATATAAAACCTTCAGGCTGTATCATACACATGTTCTTCTAAATCACCATTTAGAAAAGTTTTAACATCCATCTGCCAAATCTCATAATCTAAGTGTGCTGCTATAGCTAGCATAATCCGAATGGATTTCAGCATTGCCACAGGAGAAAATGTTTCGTCATAGTCAATACCATAACGTTGACGATACCCCTTGGCAACCAGACATGCTTTATAGGTCTCTACCTTTCCGTCTGCGCCTCTTTTCCTCTTGAAAACCCACTTACACCCTATGGGTTTTATCCCTTCGGGTGGGTCAACTAATGTCCATACATTATTGTCCTTCATGGAATCAAGTTCAGATTTCATGGCATCAAGCCATTTATTAGAGTCAGTCCTTTGCATAGCATCCATATAGGTGATCGGATCCTCGTTGTTCTCATCGAGTTCAATAGGATCTTCGTTCTGGACCAAGAAACCTAAGTATCTGTCCGGTTGATGTGGTACTCTACCAGATCGCCTTAATGGTGCATCTAAAATGGGTTTTGAGTTTGATCTAATCAACTCAGATTCTAAGGGTTCACTGGTTTGTGTTGTTCCTTCTACTTGATGAACTTCCTCAAGTTCAATATTAGAGCTATTTGTTCCTTCACTAAGGAACTCCTTTTCAAGAAAAACTGCTCTATTACTAATGAACAACTTTTGTTCTTCAGTATTGTAGAAGTAATATCCTTTGGTTTCTTTCGGATAGCCGATGAAAAAATATTTGTCAGATTTGGGTTCAAGTTTGTCTGATTTTGCACGTTTCACATAAGCCGGACACCCCCAGACTCTCAGATAGGTGATAACCGGTTTATGTCCATACCACATCTCATATGGAGTTTTAGAAACAGACTTACTTGGAACCTTATTGAGAATATGACAAGCTGATTCTAATGCATATCCCCAAAATGATATTGGCAAGCTTGCAAAACCCATCATGGACCGAACCATGTCTAACAGAGTTCGATTCCTTCTTTTTGACACACCGTTATGCTGCGGTGTTCCTGGAGGAGTCCATTGGGAGAGAATCTCATTCTCCCTTAAATATGTCACAAAGTCATTTGAAAGGTATTCGCCTCCTCGATCTGATCGAAGGGTCTTAATACATTTTTTATTTGTTTTTCTACTTCTTTATGATATAGTTTGAACATTTCAAACGACTCAGATTTATGTCTCATAAGATAGACATAACCGAACCTAGAAAGGTCGTCTGTAAAAGTAATGAAGTAGTAATATCCACCTTTGGCACAAGTGCTCATTGGTCCACATACATCAGTATGTACTAGACCCAATAGCTCTTTGGCTCTTTCACCTTTTTCAGTAAAAGATGACTTGGTCATTTTACCAAGAAGACAGGATTCACAGGTAGTTAATGATTCACAATCATCAACTCGAAGGATGCCCTCCTGGTTAACCTGTTTAATCTGTTCTTATTGATATGACCCAGCCGATGGTGCCAAAGATAAATATCTGTGACATCAGTTATTCTAGGGCGCTTACTTGATTTGTACACTACATTCACAGGCTGTGATAATATATAAATGCCATTAGATAAATGCCCAGTCATTACAGTGACTCCATTCATAATGATATTCAAAGTAACATCCTTTATTGAAATTTCATAATGACTTTTGGCCAGAAGGCCTACAGAAATTACGTTCAACAAGAACGTTGGGCAAAAATGACAATCATTTAGTATAATGACATTTCTATTGAAAACTATTTCAAGAACTCCTAATGCCAGAACTGGAACTAATCTTCCATCGCCGACATTAAGGAATCTTTCATTGTCCTCAAATCTTCTAGTGACCTGTAGTCCCTGCAATGAATTGCAAATGTTAAAAGGACTCCCGGTATCCAATACCCAGGTCTGATTATCATATACAGAAAAATTACAAGGTGTTATCATATAAATACCTTGTTGAGCAACATCTTGCCCTTTTTCTTCTTTGGCCTGTTTGGATCAAGTGTGGCAATGTAAAGAGGACAGTTCCTCTTCCAGTGCCCTTGCATCTTGCAATGAAAGCATTCAGCTTGACTTTTATCAACTTTCTTCTTCTGCATCTGACCCTTATAGATGTCCTAGCATGTTGCACTTTTTCTTATTCTTTTTCTTCTTCCCTTTCCCAAAGGGTTGACGCCCTACCTTAGATCCTTCAACCACATTAACCAAACCCTTAGAGAGCTGGTTATCCTTCTCAAAGTTCTGTAACAACCCCAACAAACCGTGGTAGTTGACTGCAGGCTTTGTCATTCGAAAATGAGTAAGGAAAGGTCGGAAGGATGGAGGCAAGGAATTCAGGATCGCATCTTTTCCCAACTGCTCATGTAGGGAAAGCCGAGCTTGCTTAGGAGTTCTATCTTCTCGATCATGTACAATACATGATCAGTGACAGGAGATCCATCCCTCATTCGAGCATTAAAAATAGCACAACTAGTCTTGTGCCTTTCAACGTCGTCGGGTGTGCCGAAAGATTCATTCAACGCTTGAATGATTTCTTCTGGCTGAGCATTCTCGAACCGACCGAATTCATCGTTCATTGCTGCTAGCATGATGCAACATGCTAGTTCTATCACTGAGCCACTTCTGATAAGTGTCTTTCTCAGAACTTTGGGTGTTTGCATCAGGTATCTTTGGTGCAGGATTATTCAGAATATATAGAATCCTCTCATGCTCAAGGACGATCTTAAGTTTTCTAAACCAGCTATTGAAATTTGAACCATTCAACTTGTCACTATCCAATAGGGACCTTAATGATAAATTAGTGGCCATTTTCTGCATAAGGAAAAACTAAAGTTTATTAGTATATAAATTGATTAGTCTAAAGACTTGGACTTTAGTCTAAAGATTCTTCCACTATTTTGTTCAAATTGGCAGCCTCTACACCAATTCGAAGAATTATTCTTAATTCTTTAGTGGGCACTAAGATCTACATAGACTACATACAGGCCCAAGTGAAGCTTGGCCAACCCATATGCATCTAAGAGTAGGTTCAAAACCAATTGTTTTCCAAAACAATTCTTAGTGTTCAGTTTTGCCCCATGTACCTCTTCAGCAGGCATGGAGTGCCTCCACTGAAAGTTCTGGTTAGGTCCAACCATTAAATGATATAATCAGTGTAACCTATCAATAGACAACCAAGCCCGAGTGAAGCTCGGCCCACCTGACTGTCTATTTAATAGTTACTGACTTATCATATAATGAATGATAATTCGATGGTTGACAAGCACCAGGCATGGAGTGCCTCCAATGATTATCAAGACATCGGACTCATTATCACCCACCTTAATGGGAGGCTATGATCTAGTTATCATATAACTATTTCATTTTAAGGACCTAATAATTTTAGAGGATTTAATAATCGAAGATAAATTGACTAATCAAGTTCTCCACTGAATCTATGAAATCGGTAGAATGAAACAAGATTAAGTCAGGTTAAGTGGCACCTAAATCAGTCAGACTGATTTCCTTACAGGCATGGGTCAACCCGAATCAGGTAAATGATCTGAATCATAAATGGTTCACCATATTGACCAGGTAAGTGAGATCGATGGAAGGGATATGCCATTAACTCGTTAAAGACGCATCAATACGAGTAGCTCCCAATTAAAAACCATTCGATCGTTGATCCTAGAGCAACTTGCCAACTCACCTTGACATCATATGGTTAACCAATTTTGATTTGACCATCTAAGAGATTCATGCTCAACCACGGAGCCTAATCTACTTCCATTTGGTTTAATCAAAGAGAAGGACATGATCAACTACAACTATTGTTTGATTTAGAGCATTCTTAACCTAATCTAATTAATTTAGATTTGATCAAATACTCTTTTAGTCCAGTTGATTTAAACCTTAGGGTCTAACCCTTTATGGACCCGATTTAGCTAACCCAAAAGATTAAATATATTTCATGTTTACATGTCATATATTTTAATCAAGCATCACTTGCATTATTACTACTCATAATTCCTATATTTAGATCATATCTAAAAAGATTATGAATTAATATTTGACATTCAAATAAGACTCTCATAAATATTTGTATGTTTCATAACATAGAACAGCCATCATATCTCATATCTATGTTTTTATACTAAACATGCAAATATCATGCTTTTATACAACATCAATATGTATCAAATATAAAACATTTTGAGAGTGTGTGTAATCTATGTTTTGATGCCAAAGATCAATTTAAATTATCTTTTGACTAAGCATCAAGAAATAACATCACGGCAATATGTCACAGAATACCTCGTTGAATGGGTAATTTGGATTTTTAATCCATCTGTGACCAATAGCCTGTGATCCGTTTTAGCCATAATTACACAATTAATAAGAACATTAATTTACATGCAATAAATTAGATCAATGACGAAACCATGCTCTGATACCATTTGTAGGGAGAAATAACCTCCGAGGCATGCATATTTTAAAATTTGATAACAATTATCAATGCGGAAACTTAAAGATTACATATTAATCTATCTAACATGCATCAAGATCATATCTTTGCCTTATATATAGGATCGTTTGATCTAAAATATGCATATAAATAAAATCATCAAGATCATATCTTGATCTTCAAGGTAAGAAGTCATACTTCTTGTCTTGAAGCATGCCTTAAGATCTAGGGATCATATCACTTACCTTAAGGGCAGTTGGTAAATCCTTTTATGCTCTGCAGCCGTTCAATCGTCCGGCCTCTAGTATCGTCCACGCGAAGCCCCGAATGATCGGATTTCCGGGAGTGCTAGCTCGTGGAAAAATAACTTTGCTGATCTTGAATCCTTCCACTTGAATCTTCCTCCAAGATCCACCAAACTTTCCGCTAACACCAGAATCACCAGGATTTTCTATTCTAACCTTTTAGAATTTCAATCCACGACATATTGTTGTTCTGTGTAATCTGGTGAGGGATGTCCTCTATTTATAGTCTCAATTTAGCCAGCCCATTGAATTCTAACATTTAGAATTCTGCCGTTGGTAAAAAGCAAAGAGACGCCGAACCAGGCACGTTTGGTTAATTCCGACGTTCGGTGAAAACCAAAGAGTCGCAGTGTTTGGCTAATTCAAAGAGGTACATGAATTCTAACACTTAGAATTCCAACTGGAGAAGATTAATGTAGGCATTAAATTCTATATGAGAATTTAATCTCTCATGAGATGAGATTTAGCCATCTCATCATGTGAGATCCTTATGCGAGAGGTTTGGGTTCAGGTTTTGGTTTAAGCTGATCTGAATTTATTGGACTGAACCCACATAGATCATGGTCCTAGCCCAAATCAAATTTGGCTAGTCCTGAATCTATTTAAATCCAAATCAAGTCTAATTTCAAATCAATATTTGAAATTGATTAGTCCTTCTAATAGACTTAAACCAAATTGAATCTTATTCACTTGTACTTAACCCAATTGAGATAATTCAATCAATCAAATTGATTAATTAAATCATATACGATTCTCAATCGTTGATCAGCAAATAGATCATCCTAGGAAACTTCTATGCGTGTGACTCTCTAGGTTCGAACCTAAGCCGGTAGCATAGAAACAACTTTCTATACTAATCGATGTGCCCATCTAGCAATGGAACCCGACGTCCGGATAGGTCGAAGAGTTGCCGAGCAAACTCCAAGAATCCTAAGAAACAGTTACCGTATAATTCATCCTCTTGACCACAAATGCTAAGGATGGCTTAAGAGCCTGTCAACTCTAAACAGCAAATCCATAAAGTGATTTCAATTTAGTGATCATGTGACTTTCACATGAAGTGCCTTGGCCAAGGTCTTGCTAAATTGAAACACAAGCATTTCTCCTTTTAACGGGATAGGTCAAATTCCATCTTGATCCATAACTGACTACCATAAGTACTTGACTGCACCCAGTAACCTTTCGTAGCTGGATTAGAAATCCAGGTGGTCCGGCACCTAAGTACAATGAGTTGTAAGCCACCGGTTGTGATCTTCAGGTCTGAAGGATACTTATACCTATATCTTCTCGGATTAACTCTTGACAGTAGAGTATCCGAAAATGAGTCACGTTCGGTGAAATGTACTCCTACACTTTCACCTGTATGTCATACCAGTGTCTCTACACTCCTTGGTTAAGAGGACAACCAAAATATGATATACAACGTCCTATAATTGATAGTACTATGGCCCTGTCATAGTATATCATTTGGTCGCGAACTCTTTTAAGGACCTTCAAAGATAAATCCTCCTTTATCGTGAAGGAAGATCCTGAGGGCTTCATTACTATTAGGAGTTTTAAGAAGATGTTCTTGTAATGAATAAACTGCCAAATAACTTTTATTAATATATCAATTTATATACAATTTATATTAGCACAATAATCAAATGATTGGCTTTAGGATACAATTCCTAACACAAACATGGTATCCCTATCTGATACTATAGATACAGGAACACCATGGAGTCTCACGATCTGCTCAATATACAAATTAGCCAATCTTTCACTAGAGACCCCAACTCTGAAAGGTAGGAAATGAGCTGATTTTGTTAGTTTGTCCACAATAACCCAAACTGCATCGTTACTCCTGGGAGTTTTGGGCAGACCAGTCACAAAGTCCATTGTAATCTTTTCCCATTTCCACTATGGAATCATCAGAGACTGAAGAGGTCCCGCATGCCTTTGATGCTCGGCCTTTACTCGCTGACACACCAAGCACTTGGCCACATACTGAGCAATCTCTCTCTTCATACCTTTCCATCAAAAATTTTTCTTTAAGTCTCTGTACATCTTAGTGCCACCTGGATGCACCGTATAGGGAGAGTAGTGAGCCTCCTTCAAAATTTCAACCTTTAGCTCCTCAATGTTTGGCACACAAAGTATTCCTTCAAATTTCAGGGATCCATCCTTCATTACATAAAATTCATTCTGAACTCCTAACTGCACAACTTCTTTAATCCTTTGTAGATCGGGATCTTCTATCTGGGAGGACTTGATCCTGTCAACTAGGTCGGCTGGAGTACAAGTGTTGAAACAAGCCCATCAGACTGCTGTACTCTTAAACCAACCTCCCACTTCTTCAGATCTCTTAATATGTGAGGCTGGGAAGTAATCATAGCAGCTAACTCAGAAGAGAATTTTCTGCTCAAAGCATAAGCCGCTACAATATTGGCCTTCCCAAGATGATACTGTAGATTCAGGTCATAATCCTTCAGTAGTTCCAACCACCTCCTCTGCCTAAAATTCAGCTCCTTCTGTGTGAAGATGTATTTTAGACTCTTATTATCTGTATACACATCACATGACACCCCATATAAATAATGCCGCCAAATCTTCAGAGCAAAAACCACAGCAGCCAATTCTAGATCATGAGTAGGATAATTCTGCTCATAAGGTTTCAGTTGTCTGGAGGCATAGGCTATCACCCTTTCATTCTGCATCAAAACACATCCCAATCCTTTCCGAGAGGCATCAGTATATATAGTAAAACCTTCAGATCCTGTCGGAAGAACAAGAATGGGAGCTGACACCAGGCGTGCTTTAACTTCTGGAAACTTTTCTCACACTCCACTGTCCAGTCAAACTTCACTCGCTTTTGGGTTAAGCGAGTTAGGGGTAGAGCAATGCGAGAGAAATCCTCCACAAATTTACGGTAATACCTGGTTAACCCCAAGAAGCTTATGACTTCTGCCACATTGGAAGGTCGGCTCCAGCTAATGATAGCCTCAATCTTTTTTGGGTCCACAGATACACCATCTTTAGAGATTATATGACCCAAGAAAGATACTTGGTCCAACCAAAACTCACAGTTCTGCAGTTTGGCATAAAGCTTCTTCTCTCGAAGAATCTGTAGCACGATTCTCAGGTGGTCCTTATGCTCCTTATGGCTCTTGGAATATATCAAAATATCATCAATGAAAACCACCACAAACTGATCCAAATATGGTTTAAAAATTCTATTCATCAAGTCCATGAATGCTGCTAGGGCATTAGTTAACCCAAACAGCATCACCAAGAACTCATAGTGGCCATATCTGGTTCTGAATGCTGTCTTAGGCGCATCCCCCTCCTTGACTTTGAGTTGATGGTACCCTACCTGAGATCAATCTTTGAGAATATCCGGGCTCCTTGGAGTTGATCAAACAAGTCATCAATCCTCGGCAGAGGGTACTTATTTCGCACTGTTACCTTATTGATTTCCCAGTAATCAATGCAGAGTCGAAGACTACCATCCTTCTTCTTAACAAATAGAACTGGAGCACCCCAAGGAGAAGCACTGGGTCTGATAAATCCCCGATCTAGAAGCTCCTGTAATTGATCCTTTAGTTCCTTTGCTTAGCCAGAGCCATGCGATAAGGGGCCTTTGATATAGGTCCATTTCCAGGAACTAGATCAATAGAGAATTAGACTTCCCGATCAGGGGTAAATTAGTCAAATCCTCAGGAAAAACATCAGGGAATTCTCGAGCTATAGGAATATCCTCCAACTTGGTCTCCTCCTGCTGAAGGTCCTTGACTACAGCAAGAAATCCTTGACCACCACTCATCAGATACTTTTCAGCCTGCATCGCTGATATGAACACCGAGGCTAGGTGTTTCTGACCACCAGTAATACTGAATTCAGGCTGACTTGGAATTTTGAAATTAACAATCTTCTTGAAGTAGTCTACTGAAGCATGATAGGAGACCAACCAATCCATTCCAAGGATAACATCAAAGAACTTCAGTGGAAGGACAATGAGATCACATTCAACCTCCTATCCTCCAAGACAATTGGGCAAGATTTGCAACTGTGTCAACCTTCATAACATCTCCATTTGGAAAAGCAATATGCAACTCTTGTTCCAGAGGAACAAATGTCAATGACGCATTTTTGTCACGATAGATGTCAGATATGAAAGAATGCGTGGCACCCGGGTCAATTAAAGTTTGAGCATAAGCAGTACCTATTTTAATCATTCCTGGACATAAGTGTAATTTGTTTTAACATCAAGGATTGAACCTAACTTCTAATTAACTATCAATGCATTGCACTGGATAAGAATGTAATACTAGCAATAAAATTAAATGGTATACCTGTCACCACAGAATTAGAGGCGCAACGTCCTGCTGAGTGAGGTTGAAGACCCTTCACTGGGTCCTCGGTGGCTGCTGCTTATACTGCTGGCTCATCCCTTGACTTGAAGAAGGCTGTTGATCCTTCCGATAGGGACAGGTGGCAATCTTGTGATCAGTTTTCCCATATATAAAGCAGGCACCAGTCAATCTGCGGTAAGGCCTTCCAGGGTGGAAGTTCCCACAATGAATGCAACAAGTCTCCTTATTCTGTGGTTCAGCTGGGGCCTGATGTGCACCTTTCTTCTTGGCCTGAGCTGGGGATTGGCCAGAAGTAAGCCCTTTCCTCTTCCTCCGCTGCTCCCAATCTTGCTGAACAACATTCATATCTCTCTCAATCACCAAGGCCTTATTCACCACAGCACTGTAAGTGGGAAGCTCAAATGCGTTGACTACTTGCCTCAGCCTGGGTCGCAGTCCCTTAATGAATCTGGTGATCTTGGCCATTTTATTGGTCACAATATTTGGAGCAAAACGGGCCAACCTGGTGAATTCAGCTTCATACTGGGCCACAGACAGATTCCTTTGCTCCAATTTGATAAACTCCAATTCCATCTGTCTCTGCACACTCCTGAGGAAGTATTTGTCAAAAAATGCCTCCCTAAACTCTCCCCAAGAAATAACCTGTCCACCCTGACTCTGCTCCTCAACTAACCACCAATCATAAGCTTTCCCCTGGAGAAGATAGGTGGCAAATCTGATCCGCTCCATATCCTGACTACCATGGACCGTAAAAGCCTTCTCCATGTCTCGCACCCACCGCTCAGCATCAACAGGGTTAGTGGATCCAGAGAAAGGGGCAGGGGCAAACTTCTTGAAATTGCAAAGCTACGACCAACCCCTATCCAGGATTAAGGTGGAGCAGGCTGGGTCTGCGGAATAGTAAGGGCAGGCTGAGTCTGTGGAACAGTGGAAACATGCTGAGTCTATGGAACAGGAGGGGCAGACTGAGTGGACAAAGCCTGCAGAATCTGATGTTGCATGTCCCGCATCGACTGCTCCATACCCGAGAGAACCTGAAGCATCTCGGTCTGGAGTCACTATTGATCAGTCCCGACTGAATTGGCAGGGGCAGCACCTCCGGTGCTTTCAGACCTCCCGGTTGGCCAGCATTACCAACCTGGGAACCCTCATCATTTTGTTGGCTTCTAGTGCGATGAGCCATTCCTATCTCCTGATAAATTAATTGTAATTAATGTCATGGTAAACTCTAACTGTCAGGTTTTCAAGGCATAATATCTGAAATTCCTTTAAATTTATAATTGCCTCAATGTCATCCTAGTATTTTACCTAAAGTGTCATCATGTATGTGTCCCTAATGTCATAGCCTAGGCTCTGATACCACTAAAGCTATCACGCCCAGACCCAAAAATTTGAGCTAGGGTGACAACCCGCCGCATGCCAGGCATGCAAGGCATCTCGAATTTCGACACATGAGTCAATATAAGGCAATAATTAAAACTATTCAATTCAGATCCATAATTTATTACAAACCATAATTATCAGTTTTGGGCTAACGGCTCCTACATACAAACAATACTGGGCTACATCAATATAATGGATCTTAATTTATTTAATAGAGTTCCATCTACCCCAAATATCCTTCTTCACTCCTAAGGCTCTGAAAAATATTTTGAGAATTATATGAGCTCACACTCAATAAGTAAGCCTAATACAGTTTCAAATCATCATATCTTATCATATCATATCAAGATATTCTCAAATCATATTTTATAAAAACTTTCAATTTCAAATACATTTATCATGCTATCAGTACATTCATATCATCAGCTCAAAATAATTTGAAAATTAATTAAACAATAAATACTAGAATATGCAATGTGAACAAATCACTGTTTATACATTCATTGTTTTCTTATGTGTCCCACGGCCCTACAACACTCATCTATTGTATCACTCTTAAATGTCCCCTAAGAGAAAGGGTCCTGGTACCAGCGTTATGCCATATCACAATCAATTAGAATACATTTTACATATGTGTGTCCCTCACATATCTTTCCTATGGAGGTGGGTCACGTATCACTTGGCATTTCATATCATATGAGAACCTCGGCGACACATACAAGTAATTTCAATGTCATTATCATAATTGCATATTATCATCTCGATAGTACCAACATAATTTTACAAGATTAACATAATTACAATTTTGCATATACACATATAATCCATATCTTGTAAAATATTATCTGCTACAATAGTCATAACAAATACTTATTTGTAAATTGATGGCACTATTTATTAATTCAATATAAATGAACTTCATTTTTCACATTTCAAAAATATGCATCTAATTATAAATTCATGATTTATGAATTAAATAATTTATGAAATTATAATACTTGGCTTACTTACCTCAGTATGCAAATCCCAAATGGTAAATCAGCTATTTGGACACCTGGGTACCTACAGCACTATTTTACACCATTAAGTTTTTAAAATTTGAATAATACAGTGACTCTTAAATTCTACCCAGACTAATCCACGGGCCCAACTTTGGGCTCGCATATCTCTCAACCTATTTGCCCAAATGGGGAAGTAGAATTACCCCAAGAAACTAGAATCAATTATGATTCGGGCCATAGTTTTATTTTGCCATTTTCGGCCCATTACAAGGCCCAAAATGCTGCTCAAACATAGCTCTTGAACCGGCCTAACATGGTCCAAATCACTGACAGCCCAGCCGGCCCAAGCATCTTCCTTTTTTTTTCTGTTGCTCTCCTGTTTCAACCAAAACAGGGGCGACTCCGTGCCGGCGGCCAGGGCCGCCGCCGATCAAATTCGGGGTGGCCCGACTGCCGGTGGCCGGACCAGAGTTGGCCGCGGTGGCGGCCGACCCTCCCTTTCTCTCTCTCTTTCCAATTTCCTCTCTCTTTCCCCCTTTCTCTCTCACGATCCGCGGCGGCTAGGAGGCGTGCCGGCGGCACGGCCGGCCAAATTCGGGATGGCCCGGCCGCCGATGGTTGGACAGAGCTGGTCACCGCCGCGGCCGGCCCCTCCCTCTCTCTCTCTAATTTCTTTCTTTCTCTCCCTTCCTCCCTCACGATCCGCCGCGGCACGTCACTGTGCCAGCGGCACGGTCGGCCACCATGGCCGACCGAACCTCCACCGGATGCCTGCCCGGTGCCGGTGGGGGTCTTCGATCGGAGCTCAGGCTCGGCGAGGCGACGGACACGCCGCCAGGCCCGAACCAAGGATCAAACCGGCTGCCATAGCCAGTCGGTTGCAGGAGCTCTCCGCCACGATCTCTCTCTTCCTTCCTCTGACTCTCTCTCTCTCTCCCTCCCTGGTATGGACAGAGGGATTTATTAGGAGCAGGCGCGCGCATGAGGATGATAGAAATTAATCGTCTGCTTCTTTCTTTAAGGGCGACGTAGACTTCTCAAATCAAGGGATCGGGACTCCGATTGTTACGGGATGATTTAAAATTTAAACATCTCACACAACTACAGAAGTCTCTGGTGCCAATCATTTCGATCTCACGATCAACCCTCACGAGCAGGTAACTTAATCCCAGGGATTACAGCATGTGAGCAAGGAGTTTATTTTCTGCTGTCTAGTGTGAATATTTGTATGTTCTGATCCGCGGTTAATTTCCCTCCCACGCTTGTGGATGTAGTTCGAAACTTCGAATGCTATATCCCATATTAAATAAAAAAAGAGTCGTCCGTTGACTCCGTTCCTATATAATTTAATCCCACGTTGTCTGTGATATATATATTTTTCTTTCTTTAATCTGGAATTCTGGATTCCTCTCGGAGATTTAAAAAGCACTTTCAATGGATTGGAAGAAATTTTTAATCGGTTTGGTGAAACTGGCGGTGCCGGTACGTGTGGATAGCGCCGTGGGTCAGACGCAATCTTTTTCCATGGTTAATTTGAACCTGCCAAGCCATGCCAAGAGTGGAAAGCTAACAGGATCAGGATGGGATTGCACCGGGTTAGCTAAGGTGATCATCTTGGTACCCTTGGATTAGAGCATTTTAGATTAGATTGTGTTGAGAGATAAAATCATCATTACATCAATATTCATACGAAGAGGCTAAGACCGACCTCATCTTTTCGTCCGTTAAGATACTCCCGAGCTTCCTGTAGTTCGGCTCTTCCGAGTTTCCACAGCTCAGCTCCTCCGAGCTCCCATAGCTCAGCTCCCCCGAGCTTCCACAGCTCGGCTCTTCCGAGCTTCCACAGCTCATCTCCCCAGAGCTCCCACAGCTCGGCTCTCCTGAACTTCCTGTAGTTCGGCTCCCCGAGCTTCCTACAGCTCGTCTCCCCCGAGCTCCCATAGTTCGGCTTTCCCGAGCTTCCATAGCTCGTCTCCCCCGAGCTTCTATAGTTTGTCTCCCCCGAACTTCCATAGCTCGGCCCTCCCGAGCTTCATGTAGCTCGTTTCCCCCCGAGCTTTCATGGCTCGGCTTCACAGAGCGATCCACGATCCAATACTCACTTCCGTGGAACCTGACGCGGGAGAGCCTAGGCCTATCGTAACAACATCCTAGACAAAGAATCATGTTGAGAAGTGGTCTAGAATCTAACACGGCTACCTGGGACCTACACACCTACCAGACCTCAAGCCATCAAGGAGCTCTCCTAGCCGTCGATCCCCTAACAAATAAGATATGGATCCCAATGGCCCCACAACAGCCCGATTCGATCCATCTCCATATCCTAACAACCTTCGAACCTTTCAGAAGGCGCTCAAGATCCAGGTGACAACCTATAAATATGGCACTCCCAGATTTCCTCAGGTATGCGCTGACACCCTCACTCTCACTCTCACTCTCACTCTCACTCTCCCGCTCTCGCCAGCTGCTCGTCGGTGCTCTCATCCTCTAAAGCTTTCGATCGGCCGCCTCTGGAGAGACTCACCAGAGAGATCCACCTCTCCGTTTTCTGATTGAACGTCAATTTTCTCCCACTGACTTGAGCATCGGAGAGTCTTCCGCGGAGGGCCACCCCCAACGCCTCTCGTGCGAGGACTTGTGTGCAAGTTCACCCTAAAAGATCAACTACGTTCGAGTCGGAGGACGGATCCCGACGGCAATAGATTGTATATCTAGATAATCATAGCTTTCAAGATCGTTTTGAATCAGATTTTGATCTAAGCTTTGAAGGTTTTTAGTTTTAGAGCATTTTAGATTTTAAGAGATCAAGAGAGTTTTATTAAATGTATACAATTTTAAGATATTTGTAGGTATACAGACTAGTGAATTGAATCATGTAAATTCTTATATATATATATATATATATATATATATATATATATATATATATATTACTTCTTTTTATTTAATTTTATTTTTTTAACATGCTTTGTGATACGAAATGGTAGTAAAGCTTTTGTTACCATAACAAAGTTTCCGCTGTCATTACATTTTGCAATTAAAAGAACAGAACAAGTTTGACCAAAAGAGTCATGCAAGAAGTAAGGATACAGAGGTTTGCATGACGCATTTAATGTACCAATCAGTTATTATTTTCTTGGTGGGAATTTATTTATTTATTTATTTATTTTTTTTTTGTTTGCTGCATTCATTGTCTGTTAATTAAATTAATGGAGCAATAGAAGTTAACCAATTGAGCGAATATTAATCTTAAAATTACCTAATGAATACATATTAAATAATTGGCATATATTAAACAAAATGACGTAAGATGCTGCGGTTCGCTCGGCGGATCACCAATACCCTAATGATAAGGCGCAAGTGGATGCGATCGATTTGAAAGGTTGCCTACGTTTGTCAGAAAATTTAGATGTGCGTAAGTCGAGATGCTCATTTTGACCGTTTCCAGTTAACGTCTCCTGTGTCCAATCCTCGTGAAGCTTCCTCCTTTAGCCTTCGCATGTGGCACTCAAATACTGTGAATCATCGCGAGTCTGATCGAGCTTTTTCTTCACAACTTCTTTAATTTATCATGCTACGAACTGGGAGTTCTTGAGTTCATATATAGCTTAGACCAAATGACTCTGGACATCATAGGATGTGCAATATTGTTGCAACAAAAATTTTTGCATAGAAATTTAATATTTGATGGCAGTAGTTCCAGATCGTAAATCTAATTAATAATTAGAAGACGGCCAACAAAGCAGAAGAGAGTAATTAATAATGTAGGGTAGGGTTTAACTTCGCAAAGTGGTAGATAGTTTTAGCAGGCCGGAGCATCGGATCCGCTGAAGGACATGATATGTTGGATCAATTTTTGGAAGTCATTGTAGGATGATCCCCCTTCAGCAACGCTCTTCTTTGCCATCTGAGCCATCTCCATGGCATTTCTCCTGAGCTCCTCTGACTTCTCTCCTTCCATCACCTCCCTCACCATCTCTCCACGATGCTTCTCCCGCACAAGTCCTTCATGTCCAATCCGATCCCCCACACCGCGCTCACAAACCTGCTGTTAATCTGCTGGTCGGCGAAGAACGGCCAGCAGAGCATGGGCTTGCCCGCCGCGATGCTCTCCAACGTGGAATTCCAGCCGCTGTGGGTCAGAAAGCACCCGACCGCCGGGTGGGCAAGCACCTCCTCCTGCGGGGCCCATCCCACCATGTACCCCCTCTTCCTCGTTCCCCCCTGCATCTCCGCCGGCACCACCGGTGCCTCCTCCGTCCCTCCCCCTCTCTTGTTCATCAAATCCGACCGCACCACCCACAAGAATCTCTGGCCGCTGTTGACCAACCCGTGCCAGAACTCCATGAAGTCCTCCCTCGTAACCACGGTCAGGCTCCCGAAGCTCACATAGACAACCGAACGGTCTGGTTGGGAGTCGAGCCAGGTCACGCAGTCCCGGTCCTCTTGCCACAGGCTGCCGGAATCTGATGAAGATTTGGCCAGTGCGTTGAGGGGTCCAACAGCGTAGGTGACGGGGCTATTGTTACGGATGTGAGATAGCACCGACCCTTCCAGAGACTCGAAGGTATTGAGGATAAGCGCTCTCGCTCGATTCGTGCCGGCAGTCACAGAAGAGATCACCTGGAAGTCCCGGTCCATCTCGTCTCTGGCCTGCCTACAAAAACTCGGCAGATCTCGCCGTCGCAAGAAGCTCTCCATCGCCGGCACTCCTCGCACCGGCTCGTCCAGATCCGCCCCTCTGTTCCATGGCACCAATCAGTACCTTTTTCTTCGGTTTGCTTTTCACTGGAATGGAAGAATCGGTTCGATTCCTACCTGGAAAAGGGATCTCCCCGATCTCTAGTAGTTTAGGAGCGCAGAGGTAGGCCCAGAAGCAGCAGGCGCTGATGGTCCGGAAAATGATGGCAGGGATCCCCACCTCCTCCGAAACGTCAATAGCGAACGGCATGAGACCGTCCGCTATCACGCACGTCACCGGCGGCCATCCGCCGGGATCTTTGGCTCGGTAGGTGATCAAGAGTTCGCGGAAGGAGGCCACGGCCCGGGTCCTCATCGACTCCTCCAGATCGAAGAAATTGAAGACCGATCGGGTTTCTTGCTCGGAGAGGCCGTCGGGGATTGACGCGAAGCGGAACTTCTGGCGTTGCGCGAGCCGGGAGTGGGCGCCGGAGAAGCGTCTGAGGCGGTGTTGGTTGTGGTCGGTGATGAGGAAGGTGACACGAAAGCCGGCGGCGGAGAGGAGGTCGGCCAGCTTCAGCATGCAGTTCAGCATGCCCTGCCCCGGGAAGGGGAATACCAGCACGTGCACCTCCTTCCGATCACTTCCTCTGTCCATCTCCATCTCTAGTCTCTAGACAAAGGATGGGTTGGTTCACGGGATGTTCACTGGGCCGGTGGGTGATTCTGGGCAAGGAGGAGAAGCGGCCGGCGAACGAACTGATATGGTATGGAGGGCACCTGCCTGGATCGATTCATCGCACACAAAATAACATATCGGCAGCGTACTGCACTAGAGCAAAGAGCGGACTGAATCAGTTATGTTGTTTGTTATCTGACTTTAAATAGATTAATTATTGAGGGAGATTCTTTCATAGTTATTCGTTGAATTCGTTGGGATGGGGGTCCTCATTCCACCAATCCCATTCTCCATGCAATTTGGGATTCTCTCCGGATTACAACTGCGTCTCTGATTCTCATCCACCAATCCCATTCTCCATGCAATTTGGGATTCTCTCCGGATTACAACTGCGTCTCTGATTCGCCATGTTTATAGAAAAGTCAATGCGGCAGCTGATTGGGTTGCAAATCTTGCAGCTCGCCATTCAGGCCCTTGGGATTGGCATATGGATGATCCATGCCGTCTTATTTTGCAGCAAATCATGTACTCTGATTTTTTGGGCTTAAAAGACTCATACCAGACTGGTATGATCACCCGCTTGTAACAAAAAAAAAAAAAAAAAAAAGGCAAGGGCCAAGGAGAGCAAAGGAATATCAGGCTCAAGGGTTAGGGATGTGACTCAATTCGAAGGCATATCCTTCGGATGCTGCTGTGTCAATAATTATTAAATCCAGATCCAGAAAATCCCTCGGTGGAGCACGGGAGCTTCTATTTGGCCCGTTAAAGTAAGAAAATGATATTTTTACCCTTAATTTTTTTAGACCAAAATATCTCTACCTACTAAACAGCCCCTCCCCCTCAAGAGCCCCCCAAACAGCCCCCTGAGCCCCCCAAACAGCTCCCCAGAGCCTCTGCTACCTTCCTCCCGCCTGCCTCACTCCAGATCTTCATTAGATCGTCGATTGAAGCGATTTAAGGTTGAAATCAAGCAATGGATAATCAATTAATAATTTATGAAGGTGCTATGGTCGCAAAGGTTAGAGCGTGCGATCCGTCGTCAATTTTTTTTTTTACGGTTCGTGCATTGTTCGGCTGGTGGACCGAACAAAAGATTTATGTTCAACCCTGGTGGGCCGAACAGAAGAAATCTTTCTTCTGTTCGGAAGAAAGATTGCTCCTGTTCGGCCCTGTATGGTCGAACAAAAATCCTCTGTTCGGCCACACAGGGCCAAACAGAAGCAATATGTTCGGCCACACAGGGCCGAACAGAAGAAATCTATTCGGCCCTGAGTAGCCGAACAGAATGTTTATCCTCTATTTTTTTGATTAATTATGATTAGGGTTTAAAATTATTATTTGATCGTGCAGGACGATGCTTTGACCGAATGCAGCGTGATTGACTCCGATTGTGTAATGGATTACACAAATGAATTTACAACTTACGAGGTAAAATTTAATTGCATTTATTTTTGTATTATTGACTGAGCAATGTTTAAAATTGTCTACCAACATAAAACTATTTATTTTATAGATATTCAAACGTAGAGAAGAAATGTGTAATTGGTGTCGGGAAGTCGGAAAGAGGAATGGATTTGTCGTTATTATTAAAAAATCCGATTCGGGCAGCAATGTTAAGAAACCAAGAATTGTTTTTTCTTGCAAGAGGAGTGGTACTTGCAAAAGTAAACACATCAAGGAAAAGATCAAAGACCAGGGCCAGTGGCACTAAGAAGTGTGGATGTCCCTTTGCCTTAAGAGGGAAGAAATTGGACACTGCAGATGATTGGATGTTAACGGTCATTTACGATGTGCACAATCATCCAGCTTCAAAGCATCTCGAGGGTCACTCATTTGCGGGATGATTATTTAAGCAGGAGACTACAATACTAGTGGAGATGTCGAAGAGTTTGGTTCGGCCTAAGGACATTTTATCTACTTTGAAGCAAAGGGATGCCCTCAATGTTACGACAATGAAGACAATCTACAATGCACGACAGAAGTGCAAGGCTGTAGAGATTGCTGGGAGATCTTAGATGCAACATCTTCTTGGTAAATTATTTGAGTGTAAATACATTGAGTGGCATATGAATTACATCAAGTCTAATGCTGTGCTTGACTTGTTTTGGGCACACCCTGGCAGTATAGACTTGTTACGTGCATTTCCTCGTGTGTTGATAATGGATTGTACTTACAAGACGAATAGATATCGTCTTCCTCTCTTAGAGATTGTCGGGGTGACATCAACTGACCTGACATTTTCTATTGCTTTTGTGTATATGGACTCTGAGCGAGAAGATAACTATACATGGGCATTAGAGAGATTGCGCAGTGTCATAGACGATGATGCTCTGCCTGAGGTGATAGTCACAGATAGAGACTTGGCTCTATTGAATGTAATTCAGAGGGTATTTCCTACGGCAACACATTTGCTATGTAGATGGCATATTAGTAGGAATGTTGTGGCCCAGTGCAAAAGGTTATTTGAAACAAAGGAGAAACGGGATAAGTTTATAATGACTTGGAATATACTTGTGTTGTCCACCACAGAAGATGAGTTTAATGATCACTGGACACAACTCCAGAGAGAGTTTACTACCTACCCAGATGCTTTACGGTATGTGTCAGAAACTTGGCTGAGCAAGTATAAGAAAAGATTTGTCGCAGCATGGACGGACACATGTAGGCACTACGGGAATTTGACAACTAATAGGTATCACAAGGAATTGATAAATTTAGAAATTTATAATTTAATTACGCAATTATTATCTCTTTTTATTAAATTTTATTTACTTTTCTAAGGCTGAAAGTGCACATGCAAGACTGAAAAGACAGCTTGGATCAAGCCAAAGAAATTTGAATCATCTTGGACAAAAATACATAGTTTGATTGAGTTGCAGCATAGTGACATTAAAGCCTCATTTGAGAAGAGTTTGATGGTCGTGCAACACGACTTCAAGCCTGCTGCATTCAAAGAACTGCGAGGTTTCATTTCTATAAGTGCATTAAATCAGATCCTCGCTCAAGCGAACCGAGCCGGTATGTGCCGGATCTCGTGCTGGTATGTATCGGACCCCGTGCCGGTACGTGCCGGCACATGCCAACATCTTTCGGACCCCGTGCCGGATGCATGCCGGTAGGTGTCTGTATGTGCCGGACGCGTTCCCTCAACTTTTGGACCCCATGCCGGACGCGTGCCGATACGTGCCGGCACATGCCGGCCACTTCCGCACCCCGTGCCATTTGTTATTACAAAGCGATTGTTTCTGTTGCCGTCTAATTCATTCGTTAATGATTTGCAGGTTTCTCGTCAGTGAACCCGGTCATATAATAAGCCAACAATCTATATTGATCAAATTCCAGATGGGTTGAGGCCGTTCATCCAATATATCAAGGATGTTAAAGCTGACGACAACTGTGGATTTAGAGCAATAGCTTATTTGCTGGGTTTTGGAGAGGAGGATTGGCTCCGTATTAGGAAGAATTTATTGAATGAGTTGCAATGTAATTCAGATCACTATCGTGCTTTATTTGTTGTCGAAGGGAGGTTTGAGGAGATTGAGCATGCATTATCATATTTTGATAATGATCCACCTTTTGACCGGTGGATGACTATGCCAGATATGGGGCACGTTATAGCATCCCGCTATAACGTTGTCTTATACCACCTCTCCTTGCAACAATGTCTTACATTCCTACCTCTATGATCGGTGCCTCTTCCTCCTTTATCCCGCAAAGATATTGCAGTGGCGTTCGTTAATGGCAATCATTTTGTTGAGGTATTAATTGAATAACTCTTAATCATGCTTAAATGACTAATAATTTATTATGTTTACTAATTTATATATTTTGTAGGTGTTTCTGTTACCGAGTCATCCTGTTCCCCCAATAGCAAGCAATTGGCACAAACATCATTTACCTTGTGCTTTCGGATGAGCTTCTTCATATGAATCTAGGATTCATCAGTTCAGACGAACGATCTCGTCGGATGTCATTATTAGCGAGACTATTGAGTTATAGATGTCCTTTTGCTTGCAACAATCAATTTTGTATAATGTATGACATATTTATATTAATTCAAAAGATTTTCATTCAAATTGAGCCGAAAGGAAGTGAATTTTCATTCAAATTTCAATATCTTTTATAAAAAGATGCACTATGTGCTAAAAGATACCAAATACATGAGGTACGCAATCTGAGGGTCGGGTCACCGGATGGCTCCTGCTCGCTATGCTCAGCAGGTGATCCTCCCACCTCTCCCATAACTGCTCATAGAAGACGTACCTGATGCGGTATGAAGCTGCTGTCGATCCTCTGCTGGCTCGCTCAGGGGCTAGTGGCTCATGGGGGATCGTCTGTATCCTACCGAACTGTCGTAAAACCCTTTCAGGATGATAGGGTTCTACGACATCCATGCACCTCAGACATCCACTAAAGAATGCAATATCAAGGAACGAACGATCATCCCGGATAAGACGATGGGGATCCCAAACTACCTGCATTATATTAAATTAAAATCAGTTTCATAATGTATGATAAATTATATAAATATACAAGTGCATGGTCCTATGGTACATACCTCATATGCCCTCGGTACGTCCAATGACTCGCGCAGAACACCAAATGGTCCATCATCGTCCGAGGCGGAGTACCGGGAGTCCATCGGTGTACGCAGGACCTAACATCAGTATAGTCTAGGGCTGGGTGAGGAGTAAGAAGGGAAAATGCTCATAAATCCATGCATGAAGAAGCATCATATATCCACTGATCTGTCTAATGGATGCCCTTAACGCAATCCCCAACTGCCGATATAAATGAGCCAAGGCACCCGCACCCCAGGCATATGTACTCACTCTATCCAAATGCCGAAGCAGAGCAAGATAAGCTATAGGCACCCTCGTCCCGCTCTTATCGACAAAAAGTGTACACCCTAACAAAAAAAGCAAATACGCTTGCGCTGCACAGTCTATCCTATGGCGGCTATCTCTATCTGATACATTATGTAAATGACTCTTCAGCCACTCTAACCTCACAGACTGACCGCGGACAGATAGAACCTCCTGACGCGCGTCATCCCATGATACATCCAATAGCTGCACTAGTAGGTCCTCAGCATCCCGATCACTCATCCTATCTGTAGACAACGATACTGAGGCACCCATGACACTAATCCCTAATATGGCGGCAACATCATCCAACGTGATTGTCATCTCGCCAAAGGGAAGATGGAAGGTGTTCGTCTTGGGCTGCCATCTCTCTATAAAGCCCGGGACAAGAATCTTATCGGCAAACCGATAAGAGCAATGCACTAGCTCTAGAAGACCCGACTACTGAACTATATCCCTGAATCTCCTATTCGATTGCCCTGATTCCCACCACTGCCACTCACCTACTTTGGTAGCATGGTTCATGCACTTCAGTGGAGTCCGTTCCTGCGAAATATAAATGGATAACATAAATAACACATAACAACATCGAAATAATACAATAACATATGGTATAACCATGAACAAATACCTGTTGCCTCCAGATGGAGGCTGCAATATATGTCCTGAAACTCCTAAGGACAGAGTCATCCTCAGGACCGCATGGACAAGGACCATCCGCCTCATCATCATCAACATCCATAGCTGGGATGTCCTCATCTGCTGTCTTATCTGGGGGCGATGGTGCAACAAGATCCTCAGGAAGCTCACGAACCTCAATAACCTCAGGCGCCTGGGTTTTATGTCTCCTGGCAGACGCTGTGGGTCTAACTTGTGAGGGGCCAGCATCCATATCTGAAACATTGCAATATTCATTAGTAAAATAAAAATATATCAAAATAATATATTTTTATTAAAAAATATTATAATATATACTTTATTATATATACTTTATAATAATATAATTGATTATAATTATAATATACTTTATAATATATTATAAATTCTAATATACTTTATAATATACTTGATTATTATAATTATTATTATAATATACTTTATTATAATTATATTTTATAATTTAATTACTCTGTTCGGCCCAGCTGGGCCAATAGACATAGAAATGTTCAGCCGAGCTGGGCCGAATAGAAATAAATCTGTTCGGCCGAGCTCGGCTGAACAGACATAAATCTGTTCGGCCCAGCTGGGCCGAACAGATCAATTCTGTTCGGCCCTGGAGGGACGAACAGAGGTTCTCTGTTCGGCCAACCAGGGCCGAACAGAGCTGGGAGACGTCGGAGTGGGGGGACGAAGGGGGCGGAGAGGGGGCGGAGCCGTCGGACACGTACGGATGCCAGAAGGGAGGGATCTTGGCTTAAAAAAAAAAAACTTGAAGGGGAAAGTTCGAATAAGGAAATGAGGGAGGAGGGAGGGAAGGAGGGAGGGAGAGGAAAGAAGGGAAGGAGGGAGAGCTTACCTTACCGGAGAGAATGCTCTGCTGCCGGGAAAGCCGTCGAGGAGCACCGTGAGGAGGTGAGCACGAGCAAGGGGGTGGAAGGGAGAAGGATCTGACGAGGGTCGGACCAGCCGGGGGGGGGAGGGGATGGGGGGGCCAAATAGCAATTTGGGGGGGGGGGGGAAGGAGGGGCGGGAGGGAGAAGGGGTAGTTTAGGAATTTTAAAAAATTAAGGGGGCTACTAAGTAAAATAGGAGAACTCTTAAGTAAAAAAAAAAAAGTAAAATGAGAAGGCTCCTCGGCTATTTCCGCGGTCCAAATAGATTTTCCCATGGAGCACCCTTTTGATCACCTGGCTTTCTGGGGTCAGATTTTTGCAGCTACTAAGGGTTGGACTGCTGCTCCTTATCATGAATGGACTGGGAAGTTGCAAATTAGGGTGCAAGTGATTCGCCAGCCGTTCATTCCGACAACAGCTACCTTCCAAACAGTCTATCTTTAATCTTTATTTAGTTGTTAGGCATAACAATCTCAATGTCAACAGTAAATTATTAAAAATATCATTATATTATTTTTATTTTTTTTAAAAAGTATATTTAAAATTATCAAAATTTGATAACCACTTTTAATTTTTATATAAATATTTAATAATACTTAATTTGATTATATATTCAATCTACACTAGATAATATTTAAATATTTAATATATTCTTTATATTTAATGTTAAATATATCATATAATATTTAATATTATTATAATATTTAAATATATATATTACAATCTGAGTATCGAAAAAGATTGGGTTGGATTAAATTAAGAGGGATAGATTCGTGCTCTTGTCGACCGATAAATGGCCCCTCGATCCGATGCAAGCCGACCACTAATTTTACAAACATCATGGAGCGTGTATCCAGATTAAAGCCTGCAGCCCATCGATCACCTTCCCTTTGCTACTCCTTTAATAATATACTCCGTGAATGACCGACCATGTATGGTTAAATAAACAAAATATCATGCATCTTGTTGAAACTGGAAAATTAATATGTTAAACTGACAACATATGGCTGACTAATCTGAAACCACGTTGTATATATATGGCGCAAGGATGGAGCATTAATCATTCTTCCAACCAGGATTAAATAGCTCAGGCCGGCGGACCCCACCCTGGCCTTGTTACGGGTAATTGAGACGCATGCATAAAATACTAGCTAGTGGAGTGGTGACTGAAAATATTAATAAATTACTCTGCTGAATGGTAGGGTAGCTATGCGTATTTTTGTTTCCCATCTGAACTGATGGCTCTGATGTGTTCAACCAGACCCCAGTAGTCCTTGGAAGACGCCCCTCCATGCGCCACGCTTCTCCTCGCAAGCTCTGCCATCTCCGCCGCCGACGCCCTTAGACTCTCTGCCCTCACCCCTTCTTCCATCACGTCTCTCACCATTTTCTCCACAATGCTCCTCTCGCATCTGTCCTTCATGTCCACCCCGATCCTCCACACCTCGCTGACAAACCTACTGTTTATCTGCTGGTCCCCAAAGCAAGGCCAGCATATCATCGGCACACCAGCCACCACGCTCTCTAGCGTCGAGTTCCACCCGCTGTGGGTCAAGAAGCATCCAACGGCCGGGTGGGACAGCACCTCTTCCTGCGGTGCCCAACCCACAATGCACCCCCTCCCACCCATTCCCTCCACCTCGGCTACCATTGCCTCCTCTGTCTTCCCTCCGACCAAATCCGATCGCAGCACCCATAAAAAATGCTGACAACTGTCCACCAACCCGTGCCAAAACTCCATCAGCTCCTCCCTCGACATAACTGCAACGCTTCCGAAGCTGACGTAGACTACGGACCTCCGCGGCTGAGAGTCGAGCCATGTCATGCAGGTGCGGTCTTCCTGCCAGAGGCCGACGGAGTTGATGTGCGTCGTGACATCCGAACCACCATTGTCTAAGGTTTTGGCAAGAAGATGGAGAGGTCCGAGGGCGTAGGTGATTGGGATGGCGGAACGGATGTGTGAGAGGACGGGGCCCTCGAGGGACTCGAAGGTGTTTAGAATCAGAGCTCTCGCTCGCCTTGTGTTCGCAGTCGCGGTGTCCACAGACTGGAGACTGCGATCGGAAGTTGTTCTGGCATTTCTACAAAAACTTGGGAGGTCTCTTCGTCGCAGAAAGTTTTCCATCGCTGGCACACCTCGTACCTTCTCGTCCCAATCGGCTTCCTCTGTAGTAGTTTCAGATTAAATAAATTAAAGGGCAACGTTAATTTAGATCAGACGTGCTGCTGGTGCTTCGAGTTTTGAAGTGGATCGAGTTTAAGCTTTGACTTTATGATCAACTTTTTGTTTCTGATATTAAGATTCTTTTAACAGCCTGGATTCCATGCAAGTTTGTTTCCCCTCTTTGACTTGAATCTTTTTCCCCCATCACCTGGACTATTGCTGGTTAAACTGGTTGGCTTCTCTGATTCATTTAACTTGTTTTAATCCGTTTAATATAGTTGAGTCTAGCTATGATCCCACCTGTTTAACATCTTTAATTAAGATCCGTTTGAGCCATTTAAAACTCATTTATTTCAACCTATCTAATTGATTTAAGACTTGTTAAGTATATTTTAAGTTTCTTGACCCATTTGAAGGCCAATTTTAATCCATTTAATTGGATTTGACTCGATTCTCAAAAGTGGAGCCAGGTCAGGCCTTGGACGGGCACAACTGAAAACCACTGGATAGAAACCATTTGGCATCGATCGTGCATTCCTAGCTATGAATTCTGAAAAATATTATATATTCTTCCATCAAAAAAAGAAAGAAAGAGAGAGGAAAATAACATTTATTATATATATTCATTCTTGAACAATAGTTTATCCTTATTTAATTTCATATAGCTATCATAAATTTTGAAGAAAAATTTAAAAGGAACAAATAGTACGTTCAACCTTCTTTGCGCACAATTACTCTGGCTGGTTTGATGGATTACATAGCTAACATTTAATTAGCGAGACAGCGAATTGTAAGGGTCTACTAAAAAAAATCATGTAACGAAAGGAGTGTAATTACTAATTATTTAGTCGTTATTGGTTTTTTTTGTATACGGCTATTTATTTGTCTCAAAACATAGTATATATAAATATTAGCAAGCTTGAAAAAACTTTATTAAATCAAATAAAGAAAAAACAAGATATTATACTATCAACAAAGTTTATGCTATTTTATTCATGCTGCCTGTACTACTCTATGCTGTATTAATTTTGACACCCATTTAATATATACTATCCACAAAGTCGGTGGTTCTCTCTATCCTCGGATGATCAATAAGAGTTCTGCTGCTGCTGTTGATCATCCTTTGAATGTATGAGGCAGTCGGGATTGGTGTGATATATGATGAAAATTAATGGCGGCGCCATTTAGGTTCGATCCGCCGCTTTTAATTCATCAGCCGACTAATTAGATTTGAAACACTTCAAATTAATTAGTTTCATTAAAAATGAATGAGAATGACACGGCCGGCATTGTAGATGAAGAGTATCGCATACCTGGGAATGGAATCTCTCCACCCTTGATGAGGTCGGGGATGCGATAGTAGGACCAGAAGGAACAAGCACTGCTCGTCCGGAAGAAGATCACAGGGATCCCCACCTCCTCCGCCACCTCCCACGACAGCGTCAGGCCACCGTCGGCCACCACGCACGTCACGGATGGCCACTCGTCAGGATCCTGGCCGACCGGGGCCAGCAACTTCCTGTACGGCTCCCTTGACCGAGTCCGGATGGACTCTTCGAGCTCTTGGAATTGGACAGAAGGTTGACGGTCATCCTCCGCGAGACCGTCGGGAATGGTCCGAAATCGGAACCGGGGGAGTCCGGCGAGCCGCGCGAGGGCTGGAGAGTTGCGGAGGAGCCGGCGGTGGATGTTTTCGGTGTTGACGAAGGTGATGCGGAGGCCGGCCAGCAAGAAGAGCTTGGCCAGCTTCAGCATCGGTGGCACGTGACCTTGGGCTGGAAAAGGGAACATCAGTACGTGCGGCTCCGCCATCTTGCTACGATTACGAAGCAGTGGGTTGGGCATGGGCATGGGCATGACTCTGTTACGTTCCAAACTTTATAGACCAGTAGTACATGGTCTTAGCCTCGCGGGTGACTATGGGTAAGATCAGAAATGAGCCGCCATTGGCGCGTGTGCTGCTGCGATTCCATTAATTAATTCGACACGCAAACGAAGGAGATCAGGACGAGAGACATGACGAGCTATTTTCGCTCCAGCCAGTGAAGTCAGTTAACGAGGATTCATATAGCTAGCCAATCGCTAGCCGAGTCGAATGCAACTCAAACCGGGAAAGTTGATAACCACGAGCGGCCACCGGTGGTTGGGCTTAGATTACGTTCCAATGGGCAAGTATGAACGTCACCGCATACGCAGGGGTGTTAGGTACCAAGGAAAAATGAACCCACGAGCAATTGGTCTACGGATTCCTGCGTCACATAATGTGGCCCAGTGTCCGGCCGTGGATGTGACGAACAGTTTCTACGTGCATCGCGAAGGAAGATGAGAGTGAGAGGGAGAGAGATGACGAGGCGCCCTTGACCATACCTCGAGGGCCAAGGGCAACGGTCGAGAGAGAGGCCCATGACAATTGAAATAGACAACGATGAGGACCGGTTAAACTATAAAAGGAAAATGGATTGAGGGAAGAAAAAAAAAAAATCATAGAATTATAAAAATTAAACATGTAATTAAGGTTTTCATGTTATTCAAAAGCTTAATTATTCAAAGGGGTGGGGCACGCCACATCACCAGATGAGAAAATTCAAAGATCTTTCCTTCAAAAAAATAAAAAAAAATCTAGAAAAAGAGTTAGGAAATTTGGTTATTTTAATAGTGGTCCTAATAGAAACAGTCAATAATTCAAATTCTGCTAAAAGTATATAAACATTATGTTTCAATAATTTTGCTACCATTAATATCGGGTATTAACTTATGACATTTGGCATGTCACAAGATACAGAATGGAAGTAAATATTTCACTGGTTAGTACTGCTTTAAAGCCATCTCTTTTTATTTCGCTACGTGAGACAAATACTCAAAATATTTTAATAATAATTAAGCCACAAGATTGCTAAGCAAAAAATGGAGTCCAAGGCCTTCAAATGAGAAGAATGATATAATATGAAGAGAGATAGTAAAAGAAGATAGACACGCTAATTTCATTTAAAGAAAATCTTTTTTTTTTTTGTTGGTGTGTGTGTGTGTGTGTGGGGGGGGGGGGGGGGGGGGGGGGGAGGGATAACCAAACAATTTCTGTGTTAAACTTTGAGAAAATATTTAGTTTGGCAATGATAAAATATTTAAGTTTTTGCTTCACCATACTTGTTTAAAGGTCTCATGAGGATCGCAGATGGCTACCCATCCAAGACGCCATCCAGGAACCATCCAACACTTTGACAAAGCTCCTATAGTGAGAACTAGTGTCAGATGAGCAAAATAGGCCAGTGGCACAAATTTGCTATCACCAAAGACCATATGCCCATATAGCTCATCAGAAATTATAGGGATGTTCAAGTCTCTTGCAGTTTCAGCAATCTGCAGCAAAAAATATTATCAAACTATTCTGATATAGTTCTTTAAATTCAAAAGCTCAAAGTATTGCAACATTTTTAGACAGTTCTTCAGCATATGCATCGGATGGGCATACACGCAGGACATTTGTTCATATTCAAAGCTTTTGGAGAGATTAATTATACTATCATGTGCATATGCACTTGTATTTAATAAAATTAGTTATCAATATCGAAGCAACATTACAGTCAAGCATAACCACTGAAGAAATTTGATAATGAGAAAGCAATCATTAATACTTAATTTATGGGTGGCCATTAAGCTTTTTTTATGTGCTATTATTAACTTTTCACCTCTTTTTTAAGGTGAGGATACTTTTTTTTTTTTTTTTTTCTTTTTGTGTAGGCGAAAGATTGTGTTTCAAGGAAGCTCTATAGAAAAAATAAACTAGTTTCTGATAAATTGAATACATGTCGATCAGCTAGTTGATTGGCTTAGCAGAAAATATGAGAAAATAATCTCACTCAAAATTCACACTGGTCCTTAAATTTTTGATTGTTATAGTTTCGTTCCTTATGTTTTAAGAATAATGTGTTCATGACATTTCATTGCATGAGATTTGTTAAAATTGATGAAATAACTAATGTATCATTCTGATATGGATACATAAATTGATGAATAAGATGATATGCTAGCTATTATGTCAATTTTAATCATTCAATATGGCAGAACATTGGGAATGCAGCATTTTTACAAATATAAAAGATTAAATTGCAACGACTAAAATTTTTGAGTTAAAATCTAACAATCAAAAATGTAATTTTATAAAAAATAGCTATATAAGAATTACTAGTAGGAGTGGTGGTGGCGACAGGAGAAAAGAAATAACACGCTAACCTCTTAAAGGTGGCAAGAGGAAAAGACTGCACCACAAGGGTTATTGGGGTTGTTAATGATAATGCCAGCAGTGTTGGCATCGGCAAGGGATCAGACTTGATCCAGATCGAGCTCCCATCCATGATGGGTTTGAAGATGGCCAATATGGGCCTCTCAATGCCATAAATCTCGCAGGCAACCTCATAAGGGGCAAAGCCAAGGCAAGGCAGCAGTACATTGGCTCCAGGACTGGCCAGCACGGTCAAGCACACCTGGAGAGCTTGAGTTGCTCCCACGGTTAAGTACACGTCTCCCTCCTTGATGCTTGTTGGTCCAGATAGTAACCCAAGGGGGGAGTGAATTAGGTTTTTTAAAAATTTAAACTCTTTTGAAAAATAAACCCCAGCGGAAATAAAACTTAGATTCACACATATTAAAACAGAATATGCACAAATAGAGAGTTAAAGATAATGAGACAATCATGGCAAACACAGGAGATTTTATAGTGGTTCGGTGTACCTACACCTACGTCCACTCCCAAGTATCTCTTGGGTCCACACTATAATCAACCTGATTACAGCAGAGTTGTTTTGCAAGCTCATAACTCGAACTTGTTATTTTCCCGGATGCACAACGAACCCAGCTGGTTTCAAGGCTCACCAGCACAAAACCTTACACCACAAGCAAACTGCTTGCACAAGGCTAACAGCCTCAATGGAATCAATCCTCCGATTGACCCAGCAAACAATAATCATTTTTACAAAACAAAGGCTCCTCCAATGAGCAAATATACAATGATAGAACATGAAATAAAGAGATAGGAATCAAAGCTTGATTTGCAGATCTTGGCGGCTTGCTTCTTCTCTTCTCTTGGGTGGATCTTTCTTTAGAATGCTCTTAAAGCTCCGAAGATCAGAAAACTAGGGCTTGCTTCTTCTCTTGAGACTTCTTCAAAATGAAACTATGAAAGCTTGGAATCTCTCTCTTTTCTTTTGGGGAATCAGTATGATCTTTCCTCTCGAATCTTCCCTCTTTTCTTTTCTGATGGATTTCAAAGATTTTTCTCTATTCTTGTCTTTTTTATCTCTCTTTTTCTTCTCTTTTTCTATATGTTTTTCGGATGCAACAAACCCTCTTCTTATAGATCAGTTTAATCCATAAATAGTTTAAAACTATCCGTTAGAAACAAGTGTAAGAAGGATTAGATCCAAAAATAGCAATAGCCGTTGGGATTAAAAAGATAAAAGTAAAGTTTAGAGTCGTTTTGATAGTTCTGGAGTCGCGTCTGACATTCTGGAGTCGGCTCTAACTTTTCTGGAGTCGGCTCTAAATCGAAAATCCCCAAATTGCTTGAACTGGAGTCGTCTCTGACTTTTTTGGGTCGACACAAAAATCTTCTGGAGTCGACTCTAATAGTCCGGAGTCGACTCTAAGTCGTGGCCAAAAAAACCATCGTTTTATCTTTTCTGTTGGAGTCGGCTCTAACAGTCCGGGAGTCGACTCTAAGTCTGTGCCGATTTCCAGAGTCGACTCTGCGATTCCATGTGTCGACTCTAATGTCTGCAATCTTACCTTGACATTAGATTCGAACTAGAACTTGATTTGTCTTATAATTTTGATTAATAAATCATATCATAAACTGAAAACTTAATCAAAATCATTAGTAACTTTAAATGTTATACTCAAATAGTTTTTGTTAATCATCAAAATCAACAATTGGATCAACACCATGCATGCTTGTTGTCCCTTGACAAATACTGCCACTACCTGCTCCATTTTTATTACAAGATATTATTATTTTTATTAAGAACCACAGGAAACATGCACATTTTTGTGATGGAAATGACCAAGCATCCTACCTAATCCATTCATATCTATCACACCAATCATAAATGATAGTGATTGGAAAAGACTTTGCCAATATGGATCCAATGAATGAATAACATCCTTTCAGAAACATTAGCTATCATGAATAGCTGTGCTTAGAGAACTGCAACACTCGAATCCATAGTTTGACTAAAGCCAAACTATGCTTGATTGTAGATATTAAAGTAAGTGTGATCCATGTAAGAGGAAGGATGAATAATTTTGTAAAATCATTTATTGCTTCCATTTTTTGTCTTATATTTTAAAAACTTCAAAGAAAAATGAGTTAGATTGAATGAAAGCCTTTCATTTTTAAATTATTGGTAAATTTGCTCGCTATAACAACGATGAGAAGAAAAGTAAAAAATAAGAAGGGCTTTGTGCAAATGGTCTCTTCAAAATTATTACATATCATCATATTTTATTAATGACTAAAATAATAAAATAAAGTATCAACTGAACATATATAGATTAATCAAATAGATCAAATATTTTTTTTATTTTTTCTCTGAATTCCAAATTTTTACGCTTAGAAGTCGGCTTCTTAAATAATGTGTAATCCCCCACGTGAAACAGGGGGAAAAGAGGGAAGAGAAGGAAGGCACGGCACGTTGGCGGCAGTGTGCCGCCTCTTCTTTCTCCACCCACCCTTTTTGCCAACATAAATGGGGAGGGAGAGAGGAGTCTCCCCCTCCACCCATCACCATCAGCCGAGCATAGATAAATTCCCCCTCTTTCCATGGATTCATCAGGAGAGTGACACAGAGAGTGGCAGAGAGGGAGAACGGGAGGAGCAGGTCCTCCCGATACTATGCCTGGCCGCTCGAAGCGGCCGAAGGGGAGAGAAGAGGAATGTCCGGCCGCTTGAGGCGGCCGGAGTAGAAAAATGGAGGGCCGCTGGGCGGCCTTCCCTTCATTGCAGAACTAAGCCGTCCGTGGCTTGGTTCGGGCCCGACGGAGTGCCCATCGGCGCAGGGCAAGCGTCTAGTGGAGGTCCGACCGGTCGTGGTGACCGGCCGTGCCACCGGCACGGTTCCGTGCCGTGGACAATGAAAGAGAGAAAGAGAGAGATATAAGGAGAGAGAGAGGGGAGCTCGGCCGCAACGGCGGCTGGCTTCGGACCGATCATCGATGGCCCCGGCCGTCGGTACAGTTTTCCCCTGTTTTCGGTGAAACAGGGGAGCGCGTGGAGGAGTCATGGGCCGGCTGGGCCATTTTCAATTTGAGCCCTGTTGGGCCGACTCCGAGCCATTTTTGGGTCAAAAATGGAGAAATAAAAATATGGGCCGGATTAGTGTTGATCCTAGTTTCTTAGGGTATTTTTATTTTTTTATTTGGACCTATATTTGGAGATATTCAAGCCCCAAGTTAGCCCTAGGATTAAACTGGGTAGAGTTTAGGAGTCATTTTGATATGCTAATTTTGGGACTAAAAATTGGGAAATTGATGCTATAGGTATCCAGGTGCTTAAATAGCCGAATTACATTTTTGGATTAGCGCCAGGAGGTAAGTAAGCCATTTATCTTAATTTTTATAAATTATTAAAATACAAAAATTATGTATTTAAATGCTATATTGATATATATTGCATTATTTAAAAATAAAAAAATAGGATTGGTACTCTTATTTGTAAATGAGCATTTACTATAATTAGTTTATTATTTATTATATTTTACAAATAATTTGGTACCTATGCGGACAAATGATCAATTGGCATGACCTTTGAAATTGCTAAATGTTTTATAAATATACATGTGTATTTGACATGTTTAAATCACTGTAATTATGAAAAATATCTTGATTGCATTTTTGCAACAATACATGCTATTTGGCAAATGTGACATGAAAATGATACTTTGTGTATATGATAATATGTTCCATCATGGTCCGTTATGATATGATATGATGTGATATGTTGCATGACTCACTTGACTCTAGGACCCACCTCCATAGGGGGAATATGTGGAGGATACACACTCATGAAGTGTGCTGTGATAGGATATGGCAATATTATGCCACATGACTCCGGAACCCACCTCCATAGGGGGAATATGCAGAGGACACACACTCTTAGGGTGTGCTGTAGCAGGATATGATATGATGTGAGTTCATGATGCTGGTTCCAGGACCCTGACTCCTAGGGAATATTTATGGAGGTTACACCCGAGGGGGGTGTTACACCGAGGGGAGTGTTCTGTTTACATAGTGTGTGGCCGTGGGACATTGGTATAAAAATAAATTTTTACATGCTATTTACAGTGGTACAGTGGTTTTATTCTTAAATTGTATATTCTTGAAATGCTATATAGCATTTGCTTCCAAAAAATTATTTTGAGCATATGATGCATGTTGTGATAACATGATAAAATGTATTTGAAATATGGAAGCTTGATAGATGTTTCTTATGAAAAATTTGAGTTGATAAAAGCTTTAAGTAATTACATTATATTATAGTTGGCTTATTTATTGAGTGTGAGCTCATTTAAATCTCACAATATTTTTCAGAGCCACAGAACTAAAGATGAGGATATGGGGTAGTTGGAGCAGCTATCAGAGTAACTTAGATCCGATACTTTGTTGTAACCCCATTGAATTATGTATTTTGGCATGTAGCCTAAAACATATGATTATGGTTTGTATTAAGAACACTTTGAATTTGGATGATATATAGTTATTACCTCTCCTTGTATTAAGTGTTATATTTCAGGACGCCTTGCATGTCAGGCATGCGGCGGGTTGCCACTCCTAGATCCAATATTAGGTCTGGGGCATGACAGCTTCTGTGGTATCAGAGCCTAGGTTTGACCTTAGGAACAAACACAAGATGACACTAGGCAGAACATTAGGATAACATTGGGAGGGTGATAACTTTATTAGAGTTTCAAGTAATATGTTTTGAAAACCTGAAAATTTAGTGGTTTATAAGGATATTGACCGGAACCTAACCCTGGCATGAGTTAAGAATGCCACGTCGTACTAGGAGTCTGCGGCCTATTGGGAACTCCCAGGCTGGTGACTCTGGCCAGCAGGGAGGCCAGCAAGCTTCTGGAGGCTCTGGTTCCGTTAATCTGGCTGACAATGATCAACCACAATTTAGGCCCAATTGCTTTAGGCTCTTGCGGGAATGTCACAGGCTATGCAAGCCATGCAGCAACAAATTCAACAAATCCAGCCTGCTCGACCTGCCTCTCCCACTCCGCAGACTTAGTCGCTCCTACCCTGCGACTGAGCCTGCTCAGTCGGCTCCATCTCAGCCCTGGCAAGGAGGGGGCCGGAGTTTTGCTGAGTTCAAAAGCTTGACCCTTGCTCCTTTTTGTGGATCCACTAACCCTACCGATGCTGAAAATGGATGAGGGAGATGGAGAAAGCCTTTGCAGCTCATGGTAGCCAAGAGGAGGAGCGAATATTCGCTACCTACCTCCTTCAAAGGGAGGCATATGATTGGTGGCTACTTATGGAGCAGCGAGTGGACGGATGGGCTATTTCCTGGGGAGAGTTTAAGGAAGTCTTCTATGACAAATACTTCCCCAATAGTGTGCAGAGACAGATGTAGTCTGAGTTTATCAAACTAGAGCAAGAAAATCTCTCTGTGGCTCAGTATGAAGCCGAGTTTACCCGGTTGGTTCGGTTTGCTCCAACATAGTGACAACTGAGAGAGCCAAGATCATCAAATTAATCGAGGGACTAAGGCCAAGACTGATGCAAGCAGTCAATTCCTTTGAACTCTCCATATTTAGTGCTGTGGTGAACAAGGCCCTGGTGATTAAGAGAGATATGGGTGTGGTCCAAAGCAGTGGGAGCAGCAGCAAAGGAAGAAGAAGGGGTCCTTCTGGCCAGTCTTTAGGGCAGGCCAAGAAGAAAGGTCCTTATTAGGCTCCCTCAGGATCGAAGGGTAAGGATACCCGTTGCCCTCACTGCGGTAACTTCCACCCGGGTAGGAGGTGCCGCGGGACCATTGGTGCCTGCTTCATATGTGGGCAGGTGGGTCACAAGATGGCCACCTGTCCCCTTCGAAGGGATCAGTAGCTTCCTTCGAATCAGGGTAGAAGCCAGCAGCAGCAGCCTAAGACCCAAGGAAGGGTCTTTACTCTGACATAGCGGGATGCTGCCGCTTCTAACTCCATAGTGACAGGTATATTTAAAGTAGGCAACACTTATGCTCAAATCTTAGTAGATCCGGGTGCCACACATTCATTTGTATCTAACATATCACGCCAAGGATGAATGTTTGACACTCGTTCCTCTAGAGCAAGAGTTGCACATTGCTTTCCCAAATAGTGATGTTATGAGGGTAGACTCTGTATACAGATCTTACCTGATTAACATGGGGGATAGGAGATTGAAGGCCGATCTAATCGTCCTCCAACTGAAATTCTTAGATGTTATCCTTGGGATGGACTAGTTGGCCTTCTATCATGCTTCAGTAGACTATTTTAGGAAAATGGTAATCTTTAAAATTCCTAATCAACCTGAATTCAGTTTTTTTGGAAGTCAGAAGCATCTAGCCTCATTGTTCGTGTCAGCACTACAGGCCGCAAAGTATTTGAAGAAAGGCAGTCAAGGATTTCTTGCTATGGTCAAAGACCTTCAGCGAGATGAGGTCAAATTGGAGGATATTCTAGTGGCTCGAAATTTCTTGATGTATTCCCAGACGATTTGACCGAATTGCCCCCAGATCGGGAAGTTAAGTTACTATTGATTTGGCCCCTGGCACTGGACCTATATCTAAGGCCCCGTACCGTATGGCCCCAGCTGAGCTAAAAGAGTTGAAGAGCCTATTGCAGGAGCTCCTGGACTGGGGACTTATCAGACCTAGTATTTCTCCTTGGGTGCTCCAGTATTATTTGTCAAAAAGAAAGATGGAAGTCTTTGGCTCTGCATTGATTATCGAGAAATCAACAAGGTAACAGTGTAGAACAAGTATCCATTGCCGAGGATTGATGATCTATTTGATCAACTCCAAGGAGCTCAGGTGTTTCTCAAAAATTGATCTTCGGTCAGGATACCATCAACTCAAGGTCAAGGCTGGGGATGTGCTTAAGATAGCATTCGGAACTAGGTATGGACGCTATGAGTTCTTGGTGATGCCGTTTGGGTTGACTAATGCCCCGACAGCATTCATGGACTTGATGAACAGAATCTTTAAGCCATACTTGAACCAGTTTGTGGTGGTGTCCATTGATGACATCCTGGTGTATTCTAAAAGCCAGGAGGAGCATGTGGACCACCTGAAGATTATTCTGCAAACTCTTTGGAAGAAAAAGCTTTATGTCAAGTTGCAGAAGTGTGACTTCTGGTTGAGCCAAGTATCATTCTTGGGTCATATAATATCTAAAGATGGCATATCTGTGGACCCAAAAAAAATTGAGGCAGTTGTAAACTGGAGTCGACCTTCCAATGTATCCGAAGTAAGAAGCTTCATGGGGCTGGCTAGATATTATCGCAGATTCGTGGAGGCCTTCTCTCGCATTGCTTTACCCCTGACTCGCTTAACCCAAAAGCAAGCAAAGTTTGACTGGACTGAGGAGTGTGAGAGAATTTTTCAGGAGCTGAAGCAACGCCTAGTATCAGCCCCCATCCTTACCCTTCCGTCAGGTTCTGGAGGATTCACCCTATATACGATGCTTCTCGGAAGGGATTGGATGTCCTGATGCAAAATAAGAAGGTGATAGCTTATGCCTCCAGACAGCTAAAACCATACGAGCAAAATTATCCTACCCATGACATGAAGTTGGCTGCCATGATTTTTGCCTTGAAGATTTGGCGACATTATCTATATGGAGAGGCATGTGATGTGTATATAGACTACAAAAGTCTGAAATACATCTTCACTTAGAAGGAGTTAAACTTGAGGCAGAGGAGGTGGATGGAGCTACTAAAAGATTATGACCTGAACCTGCACTATCACCCAAGAAGGGCCAATGTGGTAGTTGATGCCTTGAGCAGGAAGTCCTCCTCGGAGTTAGCTTTTATGATCATTTCTCAGCCTCACATCTAGAGGGACCTTGAGAAGTTGGAGGTTGGATTGCGAGTATAGCAGTCCGATGGGCAGGTAGTAGCACTTGTACTCCAACCTACCCTGATTGATTGGATCAAGTCTTCCCAGAAAGAATACTTGGACCTGCAAAGTGTTGACCCCAGATTGATTTTGATGATTACAAAACAATTAAGCAATTCTAAGCTTGATACAGGGAAGTTCGGTCGCCTTGCAAGTAAGTATCTTCATGCAAAAATTGATTGGTAAGAAAGTACTTCATTTATTTGCTTTAGATAATTTTTATTAGCTTGGGAGTTAACTGGTTAGCTAACTTGTTATTCCATTTAGCTAGCTGGCACACCCTTCAGCTAACTGGTAAGAAATCTCAGTGCTTGGCCGAACGTCCACTTTTTTTAGCTAGCTGGTTAGCTAGCTAGCTGGAGTTCTTTCAGCTAGCTAAGGTGCTCGTCACTGTGCTGGCCGAACATCTCCATTTTTAGCTAGCTGTTAGCTAGCTTGGGATGCCTTGGAGCTAACTGGATTCATTTTAGCTAACTCCAATTGCCTCCTGGCCGAATGGTCTTCAATTTTAGCTAACTGTTGAGCTAGCTAATCTTTTAGCTAGCTGGCGTTTCTTTAGCTAACTGCTTAGCTAACTATTTTATCTTGGAGCTAACTGCTTAGCTAACTATTTTTCACAGGAAAGGTTCAAGCCGTGTGGATTCAAATTTTAGTTAACTGGAGAGCTAGCTACCTGTTGGTTAGTTAGCTGGAGAGTTAGCTACTTTATTCAGACGATGGCTGCCTTTTTGCTCAGTTAGGAGAGCTAACTAAGCTGGACGGTTTCTCTGTTATTTTTGAAATTAGTTAGCTAGTGAGCTAACTGACTTTTCTTTAGTTAGCTATTGAGCTAACTCCCCTTCTGTCTCCTGCAGCCGTGAGCCTTCAATTTTAGTTAGCTGGGAGCTAACTATCAAAGCATGAATTCTTCTATCTGCGTTTTTGCCTGTTAGTTAGCTGAGAGCTAACTATCTTTTGCTTAGTTAGCTACTGAGCTAACTAAGTGTGCACTTTTTCTCCTGGGTTTGCTGTTAGTTAGCTGGGAAGCTAACTAGCAACCATTTTAGTTGCCTAAGAGCTGCCTCTGGATTTTTTTTGTGGCCTCTCTTTGAGCTAGCTGACTAGCTAGCTGGGGTTTTTTGCTTATCTCTTGGCCGAATGCATTCTTCTTCAGCTACCTGGAGTTATTTCCAGCCAACTGCCGCCTGAGTTCTTGAGTTTGCTCTTTCTCTCTTACTCTCTCTCTATTGCTATTTTAAGCTATTTAACTTTTGATTTTTGAATTTTCAGTGCTCTTCCTTCCTCAAATGGAGATCTGCATTCAATGCTTAAGGGAAACATTTATAACGGTTATATTTTCTTCCCGTTTTTATTTTCATTTGTTCCTAATGTATCTAACGGATATTTTTTTGTTGGATGATTATAAATAGTGGGATTTGAAGCACACATGACGATTTGAAAAAGAATTTAAAGAGGAAAAAATCCAAGAAAAGAGCTTTAATATTTGTTGAGTGGTTTGTTGCTGTGCATTCAAGTTCATTCATTGCTCCAAAAAGTCGTCCAGATCATTGAAGCTTTTCAAGCAATCAAGACTTCAGCTACTTCGACTCGTTCATTTATTGCTGAGTTTATTGCTTCAAAAGTTGTAAAGTATATTCTGAATATTTGCTCATTGTAGGAGCTTCTCTTTATCATTCTTGATTATTTGTAAAAGGGTTAGTTAACCCTAGTTTCTTGTTGGCTTCCTTGTGCCATTAAACAAGAGGACTAGCCTAGGTTTGGCTAGGGGTTGGCTTCCTTGTGCCGTGAAACAAGAGGACTAGCCTGGTTTGGCTAGGGGTTTTTGGCTGCCTTGTGCCGTATAAACAAGAGGGCTAGCCTGGGAAGGCTAGAGGTTGTAATCGTTGTGATACGATTAGTGAAATTCCCAAAGGTTTTGGGGAGTGGATGTAGGTGCTGAGTTTGGCACCGAACCACTATAAACTTCTGTGTGTTTGTGTTGATTGATTCTCTATTGTTATTATTTTGTGCACTCCACTACACCGCTGCAAATTAAAATTAGGGTTTAAGCACATATCTGCATAGTAATTAATTTTTTAATAACCCAATTCACCCCCCTCTTGGGTTACTACATCTGGGCAACAAGTGGTATCAGAGCAGTGCTCTTGATTCCTATAGCTTTGATTAGCTTGGAGCCAAAGATCAGTAGTAATCCAATGATCTATGTTGACTGAAGGACAATCAACTAATAGACCACCTTTGTTCAATGGAACAAATTACACATATTGGAAAGCACGAATGAAAATCTTCATTCAAGCACTAGATTATGATTTATGGGGAATCATAATTAATGGACCTCACACACCCACTATTATGATTGAAAATATTAATATTGCAAAGCCTGAATCTGAATGGGATGAGCAAGATAAGAAATTAGCTCAATTAAATGCTAAGGCTATGAATGTTCTTTATTGCTCTCTTGATGCAAATGAGTTTAATCGCATATCTACATGCATGTCTGCTAAGAAATTGGGATAGACTTGAAGTCACCCATGAGGGTACAAATCAAGTCAAGGAATCCAAAATAATATGCTTGTTCATAAGTATGAATTATTTAAGATGGATCTCTGAAAATATCACTGATATGTTTACTAGATTTACTGACATTATTAATGGTTTGAAAAGTTTGGAAAATCTTATGCTAACAGTGATCTTGTTAGAAAAATTTTAAGATCTTTACCTAGATCATGGGAAGCAAAAGTCACTGCTATACAAGAAGCAAAAGATCTCAACAATTTATCACTTGAAGAGTTGGTCGGTTCTTTGATGACTCATGAACTTCAGCAACGACAACATATTGATGAAGATGAAGATTAAAGTGAAGAATGATATGGACTCATGAAAAAGAATGCAGACATCAAAAGAATGAGTGAAAGTTGACAGTGAAGCAACAAGTTCGGAAGATGAAGAGAAAACTGAAGTTGCAAATGTTTGCTTCATGGCTGATAATGATGAGGTAAGCCCTAACTTTTTAGATGACTTTACTTTTGATGAATTGCATGGTGCATTTTATGAACTTATTGATGATTTTGCAAATTTAAGTTCAAAGAATAAAGAATTGAAAATGAAATAAAAAATCTTACTCTTGAAAAAGAAAGAATTTCAAAGGACAATGAATCATTGTTAAAGGAAAACCAAGATTTGAAAAATGAAGTATAAATTAAAACCAATTATTGATAGATTTACTTTAAGTTCAGAAAATTAGAAATGATTTTAAATAGTCAAAGAGCTGTTTACAATAGAGCTGGTCTTGGATACAATCCTTTTGAAAGACAAAAATTTTTGAAAAATATTTATGTGCATGCTGATGATTCTACTAAAATTACATGTTTTAAATGTGGAAAAATTGGACACAAAGCTTATACTTGTCAACACAAAAAGTTAAAAAATATGGGTTCCAAAAGGAACCATTTTGACTAACCCTAAAGGACCCAAGAAAGCTTGGGTACCTAAGAACAAAAATTGAAATTGTGTATGCAGGTGTGTCTTGCAACCCGAGCAATTAAAAGACAATGGTACTTGGATAGCGGGTGCTCAAGACACATGACCGGTGATGAATCTCAATTCATCACTTTGGAAGCAAAAGATGGAGGTGTTGTTACTTTCGGTGATAATGGCCAAGGAAAAATAATTGGCATTGGAAAAATAGGTATCACACCTCATGCTTATATTGATAATGTTTTGCTTGTGAAAGGACTGAAACATAATTTACTTAGCATTAGTCAATTATGTGACAAAGGATTTAATGTTACATTTGAATCATCCTTATGCATTGTTAAAAATCCTGCTAATGAAAACATGAAATTTGTTGGTCATAGGCATGGTAATGTATACATTGTTAATTTAAATGATTTGCATGATCAAAATATTGATTGCCTAGTTGCTACAAATAATAAAACTGATAATAGTTGGTTATGGCATCGTAGGCTAGCTCATGCAAGCATGGATTTACTATCTAAATTAATTAAAAGGATTTAGTACATGGTTTGCCAAAACTTGTTTTTGAAAAAGATAAGATTTGTAATGCTTGTCAATTTGGAAAACAAACCCGAGTATCTTTTAAATCAAAGAATTTATTTCAACCACTAGACCTTTGGAGCTCTTGCATATGGATTTATTCGGTCCTACAAGAAACTAGTCTAGGAGGAAAAAGATACGGTTTTGTTGTTATTGATGATTTCTCTCGCTTTACATGGGTTTTATTTCTATCTAGTAAAGATGAAGCATTTCCATCATTTCAAAAATTATTTAAAAGAATTACAAAAAGAATTCTTCTGTTTTATCGATACGAAGTGATCATGGAAAAGAATTTGAAAATAAATCTTTTGAAGAATTTTGTAATGAAAATGGAATTGAACATAATTTTTCTGCACCAGAACACAACAAAATGGAGTAGTTGAAAGAAAGAATAGAACATTAGAGGAAATGGCGCGTACCATGTTGTGTGAAAGCAATCTTCCAAAATATTTTTGGGCAGAAGCTATTAACACTGCATGTTATGTTTTAAATCGTGCATTAATCAGACCTGTTTTGAAAAAGACTCCATATGAACTTTGGAAAGGAAGAAAACCTAATATAAGTTACTTTCATGTTTTTGGATGTCGATGTTTTGTATTAAATAATGGAAAAATCAAACCTTGATAAATTTGATGCTAAGTCTGATGAAGGAATTTTTCTCGGATATTCTTTACATAGTAGAGCTTTTAGAATATTAACAAAAAGACTTTAGTAGTTGAAGAATCAATTCATGTTATCTTTGATGAATCTAATGATCTTCCATCAAGGAAGGGAAAAGGTATAAATGATGCAGATGAATTGAAGATCAATTCAAGGACATCACATTGAAGGACAAAGATGATCAGATACACAAGAGGTAAATGAAGAAGGAACGCTGACCTACCTGAAGCCTCACAAGGTAATGATGAATTAGAAAGAGGATGGAGGTATGTTCACAGTCACCCTAAAGATCAAATTATTGGTGATCCTTCTCAAGGAGTTAGAACTAGATCATCATTTAGAGATGCATATAATAACTTAGCATTTGTATCTAAAATTGAACCTAAATGTTATGATGATGCTAAAAATGATGTTGATTGGATTAATGCCATGCATGAGGAACTTAACCAATTTGAAAGAAATAATGTTTGGACTCTTATTGAAAGACCTCATGATCATCAAATTATTGGAACTAAATGGGTTTATAGAAACAAATTAGATGAACATGGTAATATAATTAGAAATAAGGCAAGATTAGTAGCTAAGGGTTATAATCAAGAAGGGAATTGATTTTGATGAAACTTATGCCCCTGTTGCTAGATTAGAAGCTATTAGATTACTTCTTGCTTATGCTTGTTATATGAATTTTAAATTATATCAAATGGATGTTAAAAGCGCTTTCTTAAATGGATATATTGCTGAACAAGTTTTTGTGGAACAACCACCCGGTTTTGAAAATCACTTGTTTCCAAACCACGTTTTCAAATTAAACAAAGCTTTGTATGGTTTGAAGCAAGCGCCCCGGGCATGGTATGAAAGATTAAGCAAATTCTTGATTAGTAATGATTCATTCGAGGAACTGTGGATACAACTTTATTTATTAAAAGACAAAATAAAGATATATTAATTATTCAAATCTATGTTGATGATATCATATTGGTGCCACTAATGACTCTTTATGCAAAGACTTTGCTAAGCTTATGCAGGGAGAGTTCGAGATGAGTATGATGGGTGAGCTGATTACTTCCTCGGACTCCAAATTAAACAAAGCAAAGATGGGATCTTCATAAGCCAATCCAATATACCAAAGAAATGATCAAAAGTTTGGCATGGAGACATCCAAGAGTATCGGTACCCCTATGAGCTCATCATGTAGACTTGATCTTATAATTCTGAAAAATCTGTTGATTTAAAATTTATAGAGGCATGATTGGATCTTTGTTATATTTAACTGCTAGTAGGCCAGATATTTTATTTAGTGTTTGCATGTGTGCAGATATCAAGCTAATCCTAAAGAATCACACTTGCTTGCTGTTAAAAGAATATTTAAATATTTAAATGGAACTAAAAATTTAGGTATATGGTATGACAAACAATCTAGCATTGACTTAATAGGATACACTGATTCAGACTTTACTGGATGTAAATTAGATAGGAAATTGTTGGCCCAGATGGCAACCCAAGAGGGGGGGTGAATTGGGTTCTTAAAAATTTTAACCTTTTAAAACTATTGCTTTGAAATATTAAGTGCAATAAATTTCAATCACAAATGAAGAGATAGAGAAGAGACAATTAAAGCACGACAAACACAAGAATTTTATAGTGGTTCGGTGTATCCAACACCTACGTCCACTCCCAAGATTCACTTGGGTCCACACTATAATCCAACTTGATTACAGTCGAGTTGTTTTACAAGATCACAACTCAAAACTTGTTGTTTCCCAGGGATCACAACGAACCCAGCTGGTTTTTCGGGCTCACCAGCACAAAACCCAAACACAAGCTAATCTAGCTTGTCCCGAGGTATACTACCTCCACTAATTCAATCCCCTTGATTGAACTAGCAAAAACAAGAAAGAATAATGTTTACAATAACACAGCTCCTTAAATGAGCAATATTTAAATAAATAAACAAGTTTAGAAAAGCCTGATTTGAAGATGATTGGATTTGAGCTTTTCTTCTTTTTCTTTTTCTCTCTTTGAGATGTTGAATCAAGCCTCAGCTCCGATTCTTCAAGATGTTGCAGATGAGAAGTTGGGAAATCACAAAAACAGAGCTTTTCTTCTTTTCAAAAAATCCTCCGATTTTTCAAGTTGAACGCCTTGGATTTTCTTTGAGCTTTTTGGAGTGGAAAAATTTGAATTGGATTCTTTTCTCTTGATTTCTTGCTCAAGACCTTTTTTTTCAATATTTTCTCTTTTTCGTTTTTTTCTCTTTTTCAAACGGCTCTTCCCCCTTTTTATAGATTCTTTAATCCATTTTTGGGTGTGAAACTAGCCGTTGGAATGTACCTGGAAAGTTTTTCCATACATGAAATATAGCCGTTAGGGGTTAGGTAAAGAAAATATTACCGTTTGAGCTGATCTGGCATTTTAAAATCCGTTCCTGACAGGTTGGAGTCGGCTCCAACTTTTAGGTGTCGGCTCCAAGTCGTGTATCCAAAAATAGAAAGTTCTGAGCTCGTTGAGGAGTCGGCTCCGAAAAAGTAAAGTGTCGGCTCGCCATGTTCAGGTGTCGGCTCCAAAAACTGTAAGTGTCGGCTCAAGGTAGTCAAAAATCATGCGTTCTGTCCCCGTGTTGGAGTCGGCTCCAGACACTGTAAGTGTCGACTCCGAAACTCTGGGTGTCGGCTCCGAAACTAGGTGTCGGCTCCGGACGTATCAAAAATCAGAAAGACATTTGATTGGCCATGGGGTCGGCTCCAGACTTTCTAGGTGTCGACTCCAGGCTCTGAATTTGAAACTTACCTTTGGCATTGATTCAAAACATTTCTTGATGCCTTTTGATTAAACAAATATTTTTAAGCCCTGAAACACTTGTTAAATTTATTAGTAACACAATGAATATACTCAATTCCTTTATTAATCATCAAAATCAATAATTGGGTCAACAATCTCCCCCTTTTTGATGATTATAAAAACATTGAGTATATGCATAGGATTCTAAATCAAAATTTTCAAAGATGTGATCCTCACAGGTAAGCTCCCCCTGAATAAGGTAGCTCCCCCTATGAAGTTCAATTTAACAATTGTTCTTCCTTTTGCTTATAAAATTTAGTTATATCAATTTTCACTTAAGCTTGCATATCCAAATAATTTAATACCAATCAAATACCAATCAAAGCATAACTAATCAATGCATATACGACATAACTTTCTCCCCTTTTTTGTAATCAACAAAAAATTAAGAAGAGTAAATTGATAGATCAAAAGATAATTTCATTACATCAAAAAGTCAGGTATTACAAAGTGAAACTGAACTTTTCAAACATCAAACTAACATCATTACATCATTTCAAGATAAAACATCAAAAAGCTTACACTTCATTGAATATTGTACTTCATTACATGATAATCACAGATTAGTTCTAATAATCCTTTGTAAATGTTCTAAAATTTTTCCCATCCCTTCACTCTGAGTTGCTACAAATTCTTTTAATCTTCTATCAACAAATGAGCATGCAGTCATGATCTTATCTTGAAGTTCAGCATTGCATTGGAGTAGGTTTCAGATCTCCAAATATCCTTAAGTTCTTCAAATATGTTCTTTAGATCAGTCTTAAGGATTCAGCAGATGCCAAGAGTGATTCAATTTTACTAATGCGATCATCCAAAGAATAAAGGTTCTTTTAAATTCATAAAATGACTGTCAAACTCAGTCTTCATTTCTTCCTTCTGAGCAGCAAGTAACTTTTAAGTTGCTCCAATTGAATGTCTGAAAATCCGATGATGAAGTAGATGGAGGTACATGAACTGGAGCAGGAGCAGGAGCAGGACTGCCAGGCTGTGGAGAAGGAACCCTCACAGATGGACCAGCCTCAAAAGGTGCTGAAGACCTTATTTCAGGGCTCTCTCATCCAAACTGCCTTTCCTTTCCCATTGTCCATTAACCTTCACAAATCCCATCCGATGAACTGTAGCCAAACTAATATCAGTATGCCTAAGGTTTTTGGAAGGCTCATTATCCAAAATCACAACTCCTTGGCTCTGAAAACCATAGTTAAAATCATACCGTAGGGTAGGAAGATCTCCTTTTTCCTCCAGCCTCGGCCATATAGAAAATCATCATTGCAGCAAGGTTTATGGGTTGACCAGTCAACACACTATCCATCACCACTATGTCTCGCTCCGAGACATACTCAAATCGTCCGGTCTTAGGAAATAAAATTCTGCTGCAAATATTATGAAGTAACCTCAACTCCAAGGGCAATTGGTTAGCCCTAACCTCTTCAAATTCTGTTACTTCTCTCCCTAACATCCTTGACAGAGCATCTGACCTCTCACTGTGAACATCTGCTGCTAATCCGATGATTGGAATGCTTAGAAGATTTCCTAATTTCTGAAAAGTAGGTGGATTCTTTTACCTCTAACAGAGCTTACGATCCCACCATCACCTCTTGACAAATTGAAGTAGAACTCCTTGACAAGGGCCGGATAGGTAGGAACATCTAATGAGCACACTTTATCCCAACCTAGCTCCTTGATTTGATTTCCAATTGAAAAACCCTCGGACTCAAAGAATTCAAAATCGACCTTTCTACCCATGGTAATTACTCTCCCGGCTAAGGTGTCTACCTGAGGAGAAGAAGGGTCTGGACTGTCCGATTGGGGTAGAATCCTCGCTCAGAGACGGCTCGGATGGGTCGCCTCGCCGAATGCTTCCCAGTCGTCACGGGTGCTCCAAGTACAGATCCTCTCCTCTTAGGTGCCATTTAGATCCTTAGGAAAGTTGAATAGAGTGGAATTTGAGTTGGGGAGGTTTTGAGAGAGTTTTGGAAGAGTTTGGTTAAGGATTGAAAAGAATGAATGACGAAGTGTCGACTCTGCCCTAATAAAGTCGATTTGGGACCCTCAGGTGTCGACTCCCGCAAAGTCGGGTGTCGACTCCAAATCGCTAACACATCAGCGCTCGAACTGGAGTCGGCTCCACTTATACGGGTGTCGGCTCCAAGGTCAGGGACCGAGAGCGACACAGACGAGGTGTCGACTCCTCAAACTGAGGTGTCGACTCCACTGACAGTTTTAGAGAAAAATAAATGAGATTCAAACATCTGAAACTTGTCAAAATAGGTTCAATAAAATTTTGAAAAAATCTTTGGAATATGAAGAATCAAATTGCTCAGATGACTAGATAATTTGTCCTTAAAATTATGAAAGAATATCAAGAAATTAATAGAAATCTAGATAGTCATTCCTTAGAGTTTCAAAATCATTCCAAAGGGTCACAAATCCCTAATTCACCTCTAAGATAACAAAATCTCTCTTCACTTAAAGGTTTTGTAAATATATCAGCTAATTGTTCTTCAGTATTAACATAATCAAGACAAATTTTATTATTAGCTACATGTTCTCTTATAAAGTGATATCTAATTTCAATGTGTTTTGTTCTTGAATGTTGAATTGGATTTTTTGTTAAATTTATTGCACTGTATTATCACATCTAATAGGAGTTTTATCAAGTGTTATGCCATAATCTTCAAGTTGTCTCTTAATCCAAAGGATTTGAGCACAGCAACTTCCAGCTGCAACATATTCTGCTTCAGCAGTTGATAATGCAACCGAATTTTGCTTTTTGCTAAACCAAGAGATTAAGTTACTTCCTAAAAATTGACATGCACCACTTGTGCTTTTTCTATCTAGTTTACATCCAGCATAGTCAGAATCAGAATATGCAATCAAGTTTAATGTTGAGTCTCTAGAATACCATAAACCTACATTTTTAGTTCCACTTAAATATCTTAAGATTCTTTTTACAGCAATTAAGTGAGATTCTTTAGGTTCAGATTGAAATCTAGCACATAAACAAACAGCAAACATGATATCTGGTCTACTAGCTGTTAAGTAAAGAAGAGATCCGATCATACCTCTATAATATTTTTGATCTACTTTCTTACCATCTTCATCTTTGTCCAATTTGCATGAAGGACTCATAGGTGTTCCAAGTGGTTTGATTGACTCCATTCCAAACTTCTTGAGAAGTTCTTTTGTGTATTTTGCTTGATTGATGAAAATCCCTCTTTGCTTTGCTTGATTTGAAGTCCTAGGAAGAAGTTGAGTTCTCCCATCATGCTCATTTCGAATTCACCCTGCATTAACTTAGCAAATTCTTGACACAAAAGATTGTTAGTAGCACCGAATACAATCATCAACATATATTTGTACTACTAATAAATCCTTGTCTTTTCTTTTCAAAAATAGTGTTTTATCAACATTTCCTCTTGTAAAATCATTTTCAATCAGAAATTTACTTAATCTTTCATACCAAGCTCTAGGTGCTTGTTTTAAACCATATAGTGCTTTGTGCAATTTAAAAACATGATTTGGAAATTCATGATCTTCAAAACCAGGAGGTTGTTCAACAAAAACTTCTCATTTATAAATCCATTTAAAAATGCACTTTTAACATCCATTTGAAATAAGTTGATATGCATATGACATGCAAATGCGAGTAATAATCTAATTGCTTCTAATCTAGCTACAGGTGCAAAAGTTTCATCAAAATCAATTCTTCTTCTTGATTATATCCTTTTGCGACTAATCTAGCTTTGTTTCTAATTACTATGCCATTTTCATCTAATTTATTTCTAAATACCCATTTTGATCCTATAACTGAATGATCTTTAGGTCTATCTACAAGGGTCCAGACATTATTTCTAGTAAATTGATTTAATTCTTCTTGCATAGCTAACATCCAATTATTATCTTTTTTGCCTCTTCAATAGTTTTAGGTTCAATTTGAGATACAAATGCAAGATGATTATTGATGTTTCTCATTGATGATCTAGTTCTTACTCCTTGAGATGGATCACCTATAATTAATTCTTTTGGATGACCATAGGCATATCTCCAATCTCTAGGAAGATCTACATCATTATGATTTGCATCAACAACATCAACACTAGGAGAATCATCATCTTTAACTTCTTGTTCATGATCTGAAGATACATTTATATTCAATTTTTCAATGTCTCTTTCTAATATGTTTGTATCTTCCTCATCATCAATCTTTCCTGAACTCGATGCTAAAGATTCATCAAAAATTACATGAATAGATTCTTCTACAATTAAGTTTCTCTTGTTAAACACTCTATAGGCTTTACTAGATGTTGAATATCCTAAGAAAATGCCTTCATCAGATTTTGCATCAAATTTTCCTAGATTATCTTTACCATTATTATGAATGAAACATTTACAACCAAATGCATGAAAGTAACTTATGTTTGGTTTTCTATTGTTCCATAGTTCATAAGGAGTTTTCTTAATGATTGGCCTAATTAAAGCTCTATTAAGAATGTAGCATGCCGTGTTTATAGCTTCCGCCCAAAAGTATTTTGGTAGGTTGCTTTCACATAGCATGGTACGGGCCATGTCTTCTAAAGTTCTATTTTTTCTTTCTACAACTCCATTTTGTTGTGGTGTTCTAGGTGCTGAAAAATTATGATGGATGCCATTTTCAATGCAAAAGTTTTCAAATAAATGATTTTCAAATTCAGTGCCATGATCACTTCTAAGAGACACTATGGTGTTGTTTTTCTCATTTGTGACCTTCTTGAATTTCAAAAATAATGGAAAGTCTCATCTTTATGAGCTAAAAAAATACCCAAGTGTATCTAGAATAATCATCTACAATCACAAGACCATATTTCTTTCCTCCTAGACTAGTGGTTCTAGTAGGTCCAAAAAGATCCATGTGAAGTAGTTCAAGTGGCCTAGAAGTGGAAACAATATTTTTAGTTTTGAAAGAGTTTCTAGTTTGTTTTCCAAATTGACATGCATCACAAATTTGTTATTTTCAAAATCTAGTTGTGGAAGACCTTTTACTAAATCCATTCTAATTAATTTTGAAATTAGGTGTGTGCTTGCATGACCTAATCTACGATGCCATAACCAACCAATCTCATTCATATTAGCATTATAGCAACTAAGCAATGATTACTAGTAGACAAATTTTCTAAATCAATCAAGTATACATTGCCATTTCTATTTCAGTAAAAACAATGCTATTATCAATGGGATTAGAAACAGTGCAGATAGAAGCTTCAAAGATACTTTAAAACCTTTATCACATAATTGACTAATACTATTAGATTATGTTTTAAACCATTGACATATAAAACATTTTCAATATATGTGGAGGGAGTTATTTGAATTTTACCAAACCCATGATTTGGCCTTTGCCATTGTCACCAAATGTAACAACTCCTCCTCTTTTGCTTTCAAGGGTGATGAATTGATTCTTGTCACCCGTCATGTGTCTTGAGCAGCCACTATCGAGATACCACTTTCGCTTTGCTCTTTTGGCCGCAAGACACTCCTGCAAAAATGATCAAGTCTTATATTTAGGTACCCAAGCCTTCTTGGGTCCTTCATGGTTAGTAGCATAAAAGATTGTTCCTTTGGGAACCCATATTTTCTTTCCTTTACTACTTAAATTTTTGTTACTATTTCTTGCCTTACATTCATATGATTTATGGCCTTTCTTGTTATAATAATGACATGTAACATCATCTTTATTTGATTCTTTTCTGAAAATTTTTTTGACAAACTTTTGTTTTATGTTAGGCCTATATCCTAATCCAGCCTTATCAAATATAGCTCTTTGATTACTCAATAATAAATTAAGTTTTTCAAAACTATTAGTGAATTTATCAACTTCCTTCTTTAATTTATCATTTTCATTGGAGATTGATTCTCTTTCTTTTGTTAAATTCATTTTCAGATTTCAGCATCTCAATCTCATGAGTAAGATTATCTTTTTCTTTAATGAGAAAATTATCGTTTTTCAAAAATTTATATTTCTTTTTCAAGGCTTTAAAATCATCAACTAGTTCATTAAAAGCTTCAAACAATTCATCAAATGTGAAATCATCACAAGGGTTTTAAGAACTTACCTCATTGTCATCGTTTGCCATAAAGCAAATGTTTGCAACTTCTTTTTGTTCTTCCTCTGAAGAGGATTCATCGCTGTCGCTCCAAGTTGCAACATACGCCTTCTTTTTCTTCTTGTAGGCTTTCTTCAGTTGAGGACAGTCATATCTAAAATGCCCTGGTTTCTTACACTCATAACAAATTAAGGGCTCCTTTTCTTTTTCTTTGTCCTTCTCTTTCTCCTTTTCTCCTTCCATTTTTGTTCCAGATTTTTTTATGGAAGGGTCTCCTTCTTTGCATGAATTTCTTAAATTTTCTTGCAAGGAGTGCAGTCTTCATCATCATCATTATCACTGCAGCTCTCCTCACTTTCTGCAGCTTTAATAGCAATTGTCTTCTTCTTCTTGACTTCCTCCTCTTGATGTTGTTTCATTGTTAGCTCATGAGTCATCAAGGATCCAAGTAGCTCTTCCAAAGGTAACACATTTAAGTCCTTTGCTTCTTGGATGGCAGTCACCTTCGCTTCCCATGATCTTGGAAGTGACCTAAGAATTTTACGCAAGTTCAGAATTAGTATAGGTCTTACCTAGACTTTTCAAACCATTTACAATATCAGTGAATCTTATGTACATGCATGTGATGGTTTCCGTTTGTTCCATACTAAACAATTCATATTTATGCACTAAATATTAATCTTTGATTCTTTAACTTGATTTGTACCCTCATGGGTAACCTCTAATCTATCCCAAATTTTTTCAGAAATACATGTAGAAATTCGATTAAATTCATTTGCATCTAAGTGAACAATATAAAACATTCATAGCCTTGGCATTAAGTTGTGCCAACTTTTTATCATGTTCATCCCATTCCGTTTTCGGTTTAGGAATCACCATGTTATCTACTCTAATTGTGGTGTGTGTAGACCATTAACTATGATACCCCATAAGTCATAGTCAAGTGCTTGAATAAAAATTTTCATCCTAGCTTTCCAATAACCATAATTAGTTCCATTAAACAAAGGAGGTCGATTAGTGGATTGACCTTCTAAGTAAGATGAACTAGCTTGAGCTACCATTTGGATCTTTAGCTCTTGATCGTTAGACCAAATTCAAATGAGCACTTGCTCTGATACCAATTGTTGGCCCAGATGGCAACCCAAGAGGGGGGGGGGGGGGAATTGGGTTCTTAAAAATTTTAACCTTTTAAAACTATTGGCTTTGAAATAATTAAGTGCAGAATAAATTTCAATCACAAATGAAGAGATAGAGAGAGACAATTAAAGCACGGCAAACATAAGAATTTTATAGTGGTTCGGTGTATCCAACACCTACGTCCACTCCCAAGATCCACTTGGGTCCACACTATAATCAACTAGATTACAGCCGAGTTGTTTTACAAGATCACAACTCAAAACTTATTGTTTCCCAGGGATCACAATGAACCCAGCTAGTTTTCGGGCTCACCAGCACAAAACCCAAACACAAGCTAATCTAGCTTGCCCCGAGGTATACTACCTCCACTAATTCAATCCCCCTGATTGAACTAGCAAAAACAAGAAAGAATAATGTTTACAATAACACACAGCTCCTTAAATGAGCAAATATTCAAAGTAAATAAACAAGTTTAGAAAAGCCTGATCTGAAGATGATTGGATTTGAGCTTTTCTTCTTTTCTTCTTCTCTTTTGAGATGTTGAATCAAGCCTCAGCTCCGATTCTTCACAGATGTTGCAGATGAGAAGTTGGAAATCAAAAATAGTGCTTTTTCTTCTTTTCGAAAATCCTTCGATTTTTCAAGTTGAACGCCTTGGATTTCTCTTTGAGCTTTTTGGAGTGGAAGAATTTGAATGTGGATTCTTTTCTCTTAATTTCTTGCTCAAGACCTCTTGGATTTTTTCAATATGATTTCTCTATTTTTCGTTTTTCTTCTCTTTTTCAAACGAACGCTCTTTCCCCTTTTTATAGATTCCGTTTAATCCATTTTTGGGTGTGAAACTATCCGTTGGAATGTACCTGGAAAGTTTTTCCATACATAAAATATAGCCGTTAGGGGTTAGGTAAAGAAAATATTACCGTTTGAGCTGATCTGGCAATTTTAAAATCCGTTCCTGATAGGTTGGAGTCGGCTCCAACTTTTTAGGTGTCGGCTCCAAGACGTGTATCCAAAAATAGAAAGTTCTGAGCTCGTTGAGGAGTCAGCTCCAAAAAAGTAAAGTGTCGGCTCGCCATGTTCAGGTGTTGGCTCCAAAAGACAGTAAGAGTCGTCTCCAAGGTAGTCAAAAATCATGCGTTCTGTCCCCGTGTTGGAGTCGGCTCCAGACACTGTAAGTCGACTTCGAAACTCTGGGTGTCGGCTCCGGACCGTATCAAAAATCAGAAAGATATTTGATTGGCCATGGGGTCGGCTCCAGACTTTCTAGGTGTCGACTCCAGGCTCTGAATTTTGAAACTTACCTATGGCACTAGATTCAAAACACATTTTGTGATGCCTTTTGATTAAATAAATATTTTTAAGCCCTGAAACACTTGTTAAATTTATTAGTAACACAATGAATATACTCAATTCCTTTATTAATCATCAAAATTAATAATCGGGTCAACAGAAATCAACCACTGGAACTTGCCAGTTTCTAGGTGTTAACTTAATTTCATGGTTTAGCAAAAAGCAAACTTCAGTAGCACTGTCTATGGTCGAGGCCGAATACGTTGCAGCTGGAAGTTGTTGTACTCAAATCTTATGGATTAAGCAACACTAGAAGATTATGGTATTAAACAAAAAGCTATACCTATAAAATATATAATACAAGTGCAATCAGTTTAACTAAGAATCCTATTCAACATTCTAGAATAAAACATATTGAAATTAGCCATCATTTCATTAGAGATCATGTAAATAATGGAAATGTTGTTATTGAATTTTTAAATACTGAAAGTCAAATAGCTGATATTTTCACTAAGCCTCTTGATGAAACAAAATTTTATGAAATCAGAAGAGAATTAGGAATGTTTGATCCAACCATTTAATGAATCAATTAATGAATCGATATGATATCTAATTGATGTGACATCTTTTAATCAAATCAATTAAAGAAAACACCTTATCAAATTAAATGCTTGAGTATGCTGCAAGTTTTAAGCTTTTTCATCTTTATGAAAGCATAACTCCCACCCGACGTTTGAAACCTTTTTCATTTTATTGATGGCAGTTAACCGACCAGGCAACCAAAAGTCACCTGGCCAGCTAACCATCAAGCTCTCTCCCTATATAACCTTTTCACCAAATCTTTTGTTTCATTCAAGCCGTCTCCCTCAACTGATCGTCCTCTCCTTCTCTCATTCTCATCCTCTCTTCATTCCATCAATATTTCTATCAATCTTCTTCCATTCACTCCATCTTGAAGATAGTTGATGGCTCCCAAGAAGAAGACAATCGCAAGAGATGACGATTGTGCTGATCTTCGCCGGAAGTCTTCTACTTCTTCATCCCATATCAACTCCCTTCTTGCTTCTAAATCTTTCGCTCATGAAAGGTTAGTTGATTTTAACTTCTTAGAATAGGAAGGCTTTAAAATTGGAAAACTGTTAGTTAATCAAGGTTGGGATAAGCTTTTATCTACCAAGAGACCTATTTATCCTAAGCTTATTAAGGAATTTTATGAAAATATCTCTTTTGGTAGTGGGACTATCTCTTCCTTCGTGAAAAACACTAAAATCGATCTAGACTGCAAAACATTAGGTTGTGCTCTAAATATTTCATCTAATGGTTTCTTAGAAGTCCACCTAGTGAACGTGGATATAAAATAGGTTTAATCCTTAATATTGACAACAGTGAAGCTAGTAATATTGAAACTCTAGATGCAAACATATTATTATAGAAAATAGATTATTTCATAGTATCATCGCCAAAATCCTTGCCCCACGTGCAGGTTCGTTTAATGTAGTAAATGATAGGATATATGTATAATGTATGACATCTTAATAGAAGACCCTGTTGATCTACCTCAACTAATGATAACTGTAATGAAAGAATCCTTGTCTAGATCTAAGGCTGCATTGCCCTACGGAATGTTTCTCACTTACATATTTGAGTTTTTCAATATTAAGCTTAAGGAAGAAACTGCAGTGGCATTACGTCACTCTGACGTATTTAATGCGCATTCACTGCACCGTATGGACTTTGCAAACGGGATGGTATTTGGTTAAAAGTTAGATCAAGAACTAGTCAGTCTAGTATGCCACCGCCAAATGTGACTCAATCCGCTTGTTCTTCTCAGAACTTCTTCAATTTTGACTTCAACCAACCGAATCCATACCTTGCTGCTATGTCTGCTGACCAAAATCCTTTTCTATCTGATCCACCCAATATGAATGCTTTTGGACCCTCTTATCGCAATGACAACCAAGCTCCTCTTCCTTTGGTTCGTCTAAGTGAAGATCAAATTCGCCATATTATCAATGAATTGACCCTTGCCACTTCTAGTCGAAGCTCTGGAGACAGTGCTTCTTTTGTCAATGATCAGACTCTTGTACCACATGTTTCTTCTGTTTTTGAGAACATGTCTCAGTTTAAAATTACTCTTGATCGTCTTGTCCATGATGTGAACATTCTCAATGGAAGAGTTTTTCATCACAATAAATCTGTCATGGACTGGATCCTAAAAGAGATAAATTTCCTAAAATGTAAGCTTGAGAATTTTGAAACTAAGGCAGAGTGGGTAGAATACCAAATGAGATCCAACGAGACCCAGACCCGAGATGCAACAAACGATGTTGACCATTGGACCGCATCTTTCTCAAGGCTGAGTCATCTCATAGAGACTTACATCACTCTTTCTGCCGGTTCTGCACCTGATGCTTCTTATTCTCATCCGCACTTCTGGACTCCACCAACACAGCCTTCCTCTGACAAGCCTGGATCATCAAACAAGCCAAATGTTTCTTCAGTGCATATTTCTTCTTCTGATGACGACAAATGAGTGTGCTTGGCTTATGTAATGAACGTGCTTAGTATTGTTTATGTAATGCATGTTTATGACTATGTTTTATGACTTGAAACCATGACATGTAATATTTGTATTACTCTATTTTGTAATGATCTGAATGACTGCTCTAATTATGTATGGATGATAACATCTCCTTGATATATTATGCTTAAATTGATTGCAAGACTCTTTAAACTTCTTTTTGATTAATGACAAAAAGGGGAGAAGAATATTCACTTATTCATGACATTTAGGAATGGAGTAAAATAATAACTCCATATATTCAGGGGGAGAAAATAGTTCACTTATTCAGTTTGACAGGGAGAGTAAGTAATGTTTTTTTTTCTGATTACACTCCTGCCTATTTATTAAACTTCCTATAATTGCTTCTTTTATGCTTAAGGGTTTTGTCATCATCAAAAGGGGAGAGCTTGTTGACCCCAGATTGATTTTGATGATTACAAAACAATTAAGCAATTCTAAGCTTGATACAGGAAAGTTCGGTCGCCTTGCAAGTAAGTATCTTCATGCAAAAATTGATTGGTAAGCAAATACTTCATTCTATTTTGCCTTAGATAATTTTTATTAGCTTGGGAGTTAACTGGTTAGCTAACTTGTTATTCCATTTAGCTAGCTGGCACACCCTTCAGCTAACTGGTAAGAAATCTCAGTGCTTGGCCAAACGTCCACTTTTTTCAGTTAGCTAGTTAGCTAGCTTGTTAGCTAGCTGGAGTTCTTTCGGTTAGCTAAGGTGCTCGTCACTGTGCTGGCCGAATGTTCTCCATTTTTAGCTAGTTGATTAGCTAGCTTGGGATGCCTTGGAGCTAACTGGATTCCATTTTAGCTAACTCCAGTTGCCTATTATCTTTTCTGGCCGAATGGTCTTCAATTTTAGCTAACTATTGAGCTAGCTGCTGGATCTTTTAGCTAGCTGACATTTCTTGGAGCTAACTGCTTAGCTAACTATTTTATCTTGAGCTAACTGCTTAGCTAACTATTTTTCACAGGAAAGGTTCAAGCCGTGTGGATTCAAATTTTAATTAACTGGAGAGCTAGCTACCTGTTGGTTAGTTAGCTGGAGAGATAGCTGCTTTATTCTGATGGATGGCTATCTTTTTGCTCAGTTAGCTAGTTAGCTAACTAGCTTGGACGGTTTCTCTGTTATTTTTGAACTTAGTTAGCTAGTTAGCTAACTGACTTTTCTTTAGTTAGCTATTGAGCTAACTCCCCTTCACCTGTAACTCCTGCAGCCGTGAGCCTTCAATTTCTAGTTAGCTGGGGAGCTAACTACCAAAGCATGAATTCTTCTATCTGCCATTTGAATTGCCTGTTAGTTAGCTGCTGAGCTAACTATCTTTTGCTTAGTTAACTACTGAGCTAACTAAGTGCCTTGCACTTTTTTCTCCTGGGCGTTTACCTTTGCTGTTAGTTAGCTGGGAAGCTAACTAGCAACCATTTTAGTTGCCTAAGGAGCTGCCTCTAGATGCCTTTTTTCTGCCGTGGCCTCTCTTGTGAGCTAGCTGACTAGATAGCTGGGGTTTTCTTCTTATCTCTTAGCCAAATGCATTCTTGACTTCAGCTACCTGAAGTTATCTTTAGCCAACTGCCGCCTGAGTTCTTGAGTTTGCTCTTTCTCTTTACTCTCTCTCCATTGCTATTTTCATGTACATTTAACTTTTGATTTTTTGAATGGTTTCAGGGTTCTTCCTTTCTCAAATGGAGATCTGCATTCAATGCTTAAGGGAAACATCTTACAACAGTTATATTTTCTTCCCGTTTTTATTTTCATTTGTTCCTAATGTGTCTAACGGATATCTTTTTGTTGGATCATTATAAATAGTTGTGATTTGAAGCACACGATGATGATTTTGAAAAAGAGATTTTCAAAAGGAAGAAATCCAAGAAAAGAGCATTTACTATATTTTGTTGAGTGGTTGATAAAAGAGTTATTGTGCATTCAAGTTCATTCATTGCTCCAAAAAGTCGTCCGGATCATTGAAGTTTTACAAAGCAATCAAGGCTTCAGCTACTTCGACTTTGCTCATTTATTGCTAAATTATTGCTTCAAAAGTTGTAAAGTATACTCTGAATATTTGCTCATTGTAGGAGCTTCTATTTATCATTCTCTGATTATTTTGTAAAAGGGTTAGTGTTAACCCTTGATTGTTGTTGGCTTCCTTGTGCCATGAAACAAAAGGACTAGCCTAGGTTTGGCTAGGGGCTTTGGCTTCCTTGTGCTATGAAACAAGAGGACTAGCCTAGGTTTGGCTAGGGGTTTTTAGCTGCCTTGTGCCATATAAACAAGAGGGCTAGCCGGGGAAGGCTAGAGGTTGTAATCGTTGTGATACGATTAGTGAAATTCCCAAAGGTTTTGGGGAGTGGATGTAGGTGCTGAGTTTGGCACTGAACCACTATAAACTTCTGTATGCTTGTGGTTGTTTGTCTCTCTATTGTTATTATTCTGTGCACCCCACTTCATCGCTACAAATTAAAATTAGAGTTTAAGCACATATCTGCATAGTAATTAATTTTTTAATAACCCAATTCACCCCCCTCTAGGGTTGCTACATCTGGGCAATACAAAGGATTAAAGAAGTTGTGAAGTCAGGGGTTCAAAATGAATTTGCTATAATAGAGGATGGATCCCTGAGATTTAACAATAGGCTATGTATGCCAAATATGGAGGAACTAAGAGAAGAAATTCTAAGGGAGTCTCACTACTCTCCCTATACAGTGCACCCAGGAGGCATCAAGATGTACAAAGACCTAAAAGAAAACTTTTGGTGGAAGGGAATGAAAAGAGAGATTGCTCAGTATGTGTCCAAATGTTTAGTATGTCAACAAGTGAGGGTTGAGCATCAAAGGCCTGCGGGACCCCTTCAGTCTTTGATGATTCCACAGTGGAAATGGGAGAAAATCACTATTGATTTCATGACTGGACTGCCTAAGACCCCCAGGAGCAATGATGTAGTATGGGTCATCGTAGACAGATTGACAAAGTCAGCCCATTTCTTGCCATTTAAGGTTGGGATCTTCATTGAGAGATTGGCCAACATGTATATTGAGCAAATTATGAGGCTTCATGGTATTTTCGTATCTATTGTATTAGATCAGGATACTAGGTTTGTGTCCCAGTTCTGGAAGAATCTTTATAGAGCTCTATGGACCAAACTGAACTTCAGCACAACCTTTCATCCCCAGACAGATGGGCATTCTGAGAGGACCATACAGATCCTGGAGGACATGTTGCGAGCCTGTGTAATGGACTTGGGTGGTGCTTGAGACAACCACTTATCTTTAGTAGAATTTGCTTATAATAATGTTACCAAGCCAGTATCCAGATGGCTCCATTTGAGGCTTTGTATGGTAGAAAATGCAGATCTCCCTTATGTTGGGATGATGTGGGGGGGGGAGAGAATTGTTGGGCCCTGAACTGATTTGACAGACAGTAAAGAAGGTGCAGTTGATAAAGAAATGACTCTGCACAGCTTAGAGCCGACAGAAGAGCTATGCTGATGTGAGAAAAAAGGAGCAATAATTTCAGATTGGGGACCATGTCTTTCTGAAGATATTGCCAACCAAAAATATGATGAGATTTGGGATTAAAGGTAAACTAAGTCCACGATGCATTGGGCCATTTGAGATTCTGAGTAAAGTAGGAGATGTAGCTTATAGCCTGGCATTACCTCCGGCACTCTCTGGGGTACACAATGTATTTTATGTATCTATATTGAGAAAGTACATTTCTGACCCCAGCCATGTGATACAGTTTGAGCCCTTGCAGTTAAGGAATGATCTGACATATGAAGAGCATCCTATGCGTATCGTGGACCACAAAGATCAAGTTCTAAGATGACGTAGCATTCCCTAAGTCAAGGTTCAATGGAATAACCATTCTGAGAGGGAGGCTACTTGGGAGCTTGAGGAGGAAATGAAAAAGAAATATACTTATCTGTTTGTATCTTAGTATATGTAAATGAAAAGATGATTATTCTTATGATCAAACTTTGAATTCTAAATGCGCATCAATTTCGAGGCCAAAATTTTTATAAGGGGGGAAGAATGTAATCCCTCACGTGAAACAAGGGGAAAAGAGGGAAGAGAAGGAAGGCACGACACGTTGGCGGCAGTGTGCCGCCTCTTCCTTCTCCACCCCCCCTTCTTGCCAGCATAAATGGGGAGGGAGAGAGGACTCTCCCCCTCCACCCATCACCATCAGTCGAGCACAGGTAAATTCCCCTCCTTTCCATGGATTCATCAGGAGAGTGACACAGAGAGTGGCAGAGAGGGAGAACGGAAGGAGCGGGTCCTCCTGGGGAGAAGAGGAATGTCCGGCCGCTCGAGGCGGCCGGAGTAGAACAATGGAGGGCCGCCTAGAGGAATGTTCGACCGCTCGAGGCAGCCGGAGTAGAACAATGGAGGGCCGCTGGGTGGCCCTCCCTTTACTACGGAACCAAAATGGTCCGCGGCTTGGTTCGGGCCCGACGGAGTGCCCACCGGCTCGTCGGGCCTGGGCGGCGGCCGGTGGCCTCCACCAGGGCAGGGCAAGCGTCCGGTGGAGGTCCAACCGGCCGTGGTGGCCGACCATGCCATCGGCTTGGTTCTGTGCCACGAACAATGAAAGAGAGAAAGAGAGAGATAGAAGGAGAGAGAGGGAGGAGCTTGGCCACGGCGATGGCCGGCTTCGGGCCGATCGTCGGCGGCCAGGCCACCCCGGGAAGAGGCCGGCGGCGGCTCTGGCCGCCGGCACAATCCTCCCCTATTTTGGGTTAAACAGGGGAGTGCGGGGGGGGGGGGGGGGGGGGGGAAGGAGTCGCGGGCCGGCTGGGCCGTTTTCAATTTGGGCTCTGTTGGGCCGACTCTGAGCCATTTTTGGGCTGCATTTTAGGCCATGTATTGGGTTGGAAATGAAGAAATAAAAATATGGGCTGGATGAGTATTGATCCTAGTTTCTTGGGGTATTTTTATTTTCCATTTGGGCTTATATATTGGGAGATATTCAAGCCCCAAGTTAGCCCCGGGATTAAACTGGATAGAGTTTAGGAGTCATTTTGATATGCTAATTTTGGGGACTAAAAATTGAAAAATTGATGCTGTAGGTACCCAGGTGCTTAAATAGCCGAATTATTTTTGGATTAGCACCAGGAGGTAAGTAAGCCATTTATCATAATTTTTATAAATTATTAAAATATAAAATTATGTTTTTAAATGCTATATTGATATATATTGCATTATTTAAAAAATGAGAAAATAGGATTGGTACTCTTATTTGCAAATGAACATTTACTATGATTAGTTTATTATTTATTATATTTTGTAAATAATTTGGTACCTATGCGGACAACTAATCAATTGGCATGACCTTTGAAATTGCTAAAGGTTTTATAAATATATATATGTGTATTTGACATGTTTAAATCACTGTAATTATGAAAAGTATCTGGATTACATTTTTGCAACAATACATGCTATTTGGCAAATGTGACATGAAAATGATACTTTGTGTATATCATAATATGTCCCACCATGGTCCGCTATGATATGATATGATATGATGTGATATGTTGTATGACTCACTTGACTACAGGACCCACCTTCATAGGGAGAATATATGAAGGACACACACTCATGAAGTGTGCTATGACAGGATATGGCAATATTATGCCACATGACTTCGGGACCCACCTCCATAGAGGGAATATGTGGAGGACACACACTCTTAGGGTGTGCTATAGTAGGATATGATATGATCTGAGTTCATGACGCTGGTTCAGGACCCTGACTCCTAGGGGATATTTACGGAGGTTACACCAGAGGGGGGTGTTACACCCGAGGGGAGTGTTCTGTTTACATAGTGTGTGGCCATGGGACATTGGTATAAAAATGAATTTTTACATGCTATTTACAGTGGTACAGTGGTTTTATTCTGAAATTGTATATTCTTGAAATGCTATATAGCATTTGCTTCCAAAAAAAATATTTTGAGCATATGATGCATGTTTGATAACATGGTAAAATGTATTTGAAATATGGAAGCTTGACAGATGTTTATTATGGAAATTTGAGTTGATAAAAGCTTGAAGTAATTACATTATATTATAGTTGGCTTACTTATTGAGTGTGAGCTCATTTAAATCTCACAATGTTTTTCAGAGCCATAGAACTGAAAATGGGGATATGGGGTAGTTGGAGCAGCTATCAGAGTAACTTAGATCCAATACTTTGTTGTAACCCCATTGAATTATGTATTTTGGCAAGTAGCCTAAAATATATGATTATGGTTTGTATTAAGAACACTTTGAATTTGGATGATATATAGTTATTACCCCTTCTTGTATTAAGTGTTATATTTTAGGACGCCTTGCATGCTATGCATATGGCGGGTTGTCACCCCTAGATCCAATATTGGGTTTGGGGCGTGATATAATGCCTCCAAACTTTTGCTTGTTAAAGCCTTCCAGTGCAGATCCATTGACGCATCCAATTTCATGTAATATTATTCTGTTTACATTCCAATAGCATCAACAAAACGAGGTGATATTATTATTATTCCATATAATATTATTCTTTATCGTAATAGCAAGTTCAACCATCTGATGTAAGGCCAGTCCAGCTTCTGGAAGTCAGGCGAGCTGCAAAGGAATGCCTATAGTCCACCTATAGTTGGTCCCAATGCTTTTCTTCTATGTAATAGATGCAACCAAAAGTTCAAATGTGATGACGTGAAGGGAAAATGCAAACAGGAGCGGGCCACACAGAGCGGCCACCTAAGGGCTTACGACTCTGTACAAGGATCGGAGTTCATTGCCTCTAATCTCAACCCTTGGAGGGTTAACCACTAGTGATGGCCTAAATTATCTCGTCTATCAGAAACTTCCCTAGAGCCATATGCTGCCCTGAATGGGGTGTTTCTGGTGAAGGTGACATCTCCAACAACCCTCGATAGCATCAGAGGATCCTTAATTTTATCCCTTCATCCATTCTGTCACTGGAACACCTAATCTTTCTCCTATAAACGATCTAAACACCAACTCACCAGTTGTGTGAAAGATAGAAAGATAAGCTTGCAAAGAACTTCTTCATCATCAAATCAAATCAAGTCATTGTTATAAGAAGAGATGAATTATCCCTGTTTAGTTCAACTCAAGGATGGTCACACCCTAATTCATCAAAACATAAATCCTAATTCTTTCGCCAAATTCAAACATGATCATTACCTCATTCAATTCAAAATTAAACATGTTACTTGCTATTTTAGATCAAATCAAAAAATGAGGAAGGATGGAGTGCTAATGACTCTGGTGACAATGGCCTGCAGCGACGGAGGAGGGGTGACGAAGGTAGGTGTCGATGTTGAGTACATGCACCGGATTGGTAACACCGATGCTTAAAAGCATCATTAAATTCCGATGCTTTCATATAGCGTGCTTTCAAAAATTTCGATGCCTCCCATTAGCATCAAAAAAAAAAAAAAAAAAAGGTTGTCAACCACCAAATTGGTTGTAGTGAATGTTTTATGTTATCATACAATTTGTTAAGAATTTGATCCAATTTAACGCTATGGCCCAGATATTCCTGTCGGAGCTGGACCGGACGTGCCTGCCTACCCAAAATCGGACCAAAACGGTTGGACCGGAGCTAAAGCAGAAGTCTATTTCTAAGGTGGTTTTTGCTCGTAGGCATTTTAAAGCAAAGTTTCTCTTTCTTCACTGCATCCCTTCATGACAGATTTCATAAGAACATGGGCTGTTTGGTGGTTCAAGATACAACCAACCAACCAAACATATACATATGTATGTCCCATTAACCGGCAATCTGAGACGGAAGATGTGAACACATCAAGATGGAACATGGAAACGTTTTTGCTTAAGATGTGCAAAATATATGGGATAAATAAACTACTTTTACAAGCATATTTTGTCAAGTGCTTCAAGTCTCTCGTTCACCACATCCTGCTTGGATAATATGATATTACAATTGTTGCCGTCAGGATCCGTCCTCCGACTCGGCGCAGTCGATCTCCAGGGTGGCGGACCTGCACACAAGTCCTTGCGCGAGAGCGTTGAGGGTGGCCCTCCGCGGAAGACCCTCCGACGCTCAAATCAGTGAGAGAAAATCGCGATCAATCAGAAAATGGGAAGATGGATCCCTCCGGAAGTCTCTCTGGGGGGCAGCCAATCGGGAGCTCTAAAGGGGGGGGGGAGAGCACCGACGAGCAGCAGGAGAGCAGGAGAGAGGGAGTGAGGGTGTGAGCGCGCGTGTACCTGAGGGAATCTGTGAGCGTGATACTTATAGGCTGTCACCTGGATCTTGAGCGTCTTCTGGAAGGTTCAGAGGTTGTTAGGATACAGGAGTGGATCGAATCAGGCCGTTGTGGGGCTGTTGGGATTCGTATCTTGTCTGTTAGGGGATCGACGGCTGGGAGAGCTTCTTGATGGCTTAAGATCTGGTAGATGTGTAGGTCTCAGGCGGCCTTGATAGGTTCTAGACCACTTCTCAGCATGATTCCTTGCCTAGGATGCCGTTACAGTAGGATTAGGCTCTCCCGCGTCAGGTTCCGCGGAGGTGGGTGTTGGATCATGGGTCGTTCGGTGAAGCCGGCCATGGAGGCTCGGGGAAGGCGAGCTATGGGAGCTCGAGAGAGACGAGCTATGGAAGCTCGAGGAAGCCGAGCTACGGGAGCTCGGGAGAGCCAAGCTACAGAAGCTCGGGGGAGCCGAGCTATGGGAGCTCGAGAGAGAGCTACGGAAGCTCGGGGAAACCGAGCTATGGAAGCTCGAGAGAGGTGAGCTACGGAAACTCGGGGAAGCCGAGCTATGGAGCTCGGGAGAGGCGAGCTACTGGAAGCTCGGGGAAGCCGAGCTATGGGAGCTCGGGAGAGGGAACTACTGGAAGCTCGGGGGAGATGAAAGGAGGAGGTCGATCTTAGCCTTCTCGCACAGATATTAATGCAATGACGATTTTACCCCCTAACACATGCCCTCCACTCCCTAGTTCGAAGCGTAGGTTCGGGCATAGGGAGTATAGGTCCAGGTGGCACGCTTTGTATGGGGCGATTTGATTTAGACAGCCCATGCAATGATGCTCTAATTAATGCGGTAGGGTCCTCGTGCCTTCGTGGGTAAGGCTTCTCCAAGAGTGATGGTTGGGAATGCGCCACGTCGCAAATCCCGATTAACATGGCGTTTGTCGAGGCGGTTCCGGACGCCTGGGGCGAGGCGCCTTGTCCTTTCAAGATGGCTTCCTTAGTGGGGAAGCAAAGCGGTAGCCGTGCTATATATACATTCGTTTGCAGTATTCTCTTTTTTTTTGAAGAGTCTCCCCCCCCGCAACGCTCGCTGTTTCGCCTGGTGCTTTTCTCGGCTAAGATGACGATGAGCCCGACGACGTGGCCTCTGAGATCGTTGCTGAGGATTGGGAAGGATTCATCAGTGGTATGGCATGCCCTCAGATGTTTCTGCGGTGCCGGAGCCTGGACATAGGGTCTCGCGAGATCTGGAGAGGGGTCTTTGTTTATGAAGACAGCTTGAAAGCAGGCTTCCGCTTTCCTCTCCATCCCTTGGTGAAGGAGATCATGACTCACTACAACATCTGTCCGGCGATGGTGGCCCCAAACAGTTGGCGGAGCATCATCGGATTTATCTTAATGTGCCACCAAATTCCGATTGCGCCACTCTCCCCTTTTCCGTGCTTGCTACCATCTGATACCTGGGAGGAAATCAGAGTGGCCTATATTGGACCTCGGAGGTCCTTCAACGTGATTGTGGATAAGCCGTCCTCTATCAAGGGATGGAAGAGTCGATTCGTTATCGCAGAGGGGAACATTGGTTCCGACTTCCCTCGGAAATGGGGAACTTTGTTAGGGATGCGGAAACGCATCCAATTTTGTCAGCGCAGGAGGAGAGGGATTTGGACGTCCTTCGCAATGGCCAAGTGTTTTTGGCCAATGACCTGTTATCGGAGGGGGCCCTCTTCGCAGCCGGGCTCAGCCCCTGGACCCGCAAGGTGAGTCCCCCTTTTACTTCTTGGCGTGTTTCCCGATGAATGTGTTGGATTTGATCGCATATGTCTTTTCTTCAGCCAAGAGGTCGGCATTGTCGAGCCTCGCCAAAGGAAGAGAGGAAAGCCCAGGGGAGAGCAGTGGCGTGGATAGTGGTAGGCCTGAGAAAAGGGCTCATACCTCCTCAAGAAGCCCGCCGGACGCCGGCGCGGTCATGATAGGAGCGCCAGGGGCGAAGGAGGATCCAGGGAGGACGCGATCCCTTGCCCTCCCGTGTTGGAGATATCGGATAGTTCAGACGAGGCTCCGTTGGCTCGTCTGACCGCGTCCCCTATGAAAGAGGAACCGGCGACGGATCTGGCGGAAGCGGTTGTTTCTGGGGGCCTTCCGCCTCGCGGGACCACCACTGGCTCCAGTAGGAGAGGGAGAGGGGACAGCTGCAGCCGATGAGGTTCAGGGAGAGCTCCCTCTTGGTCTCTCTGCGGGGGAGTCCGGTGGTAGTGACGCTGGGTCGCCCGCGGTAGTTCAAGAAGCGGGCCAGATAGAGGCTTCGGCGGAGCCTGCAGGGGAGGCGCAAGTGACGGCGACGGAGGGAGGCGCGATGGAAGAGGGACCGCAGTGGGATAAGGGTCCCGCGATGGAGACTCCTTCGAGAAGGATTTTGGGGAGGCTGGCGCTTGGGTTGGCCGAGTTATCTGAGGAGACTCAAACCAAAATTCTGATGGAAGAAGCTGGGAAGCTGAAGGCTTCTCAGTTGGAGGTCGCTCGGGTTGGCTCCTTGGGGGAGATGACCAACCTGGTAGCTCGAACGCAGGTGTTGAGGAGGCATTTTCTGCCTTAATGAGGTCGGCCTTGTATCCGGTGCAGATCCTTCGGCGGACAAGTTTGCAGATTTGGAGTTGGTTGATGCTGCGTTTGGGCAGCAAGGCGTGGCTGAAAGTGTCCATCTCCTTCCCGATATCGACAATACGACCCTGATGAGGATGACACGGGCCTATGCCTCGCGGGTGAGTTGTCATTCCTGGGTAGTGGATACATTCTGCTGACTTAACTCTCATTCATTCACTTTTTACCCTGCAGAGTGTTTTGCTTTCTCGGGCGATATGCTGGCGTCTGAGTTTGGCGACGGGGGCCAGCATTCAGGCCAGGAGAGACAACGCCGAGCTCCGATCGCGACTGAAGGTGTCTGAGAAGTTCGAGGAACTTATGGATATTAGTAATAGGGTTTGGAGGGGATGAAGGCGGCACACCAGGTCGCCCTGGCCGAAGTGTCCAAGCAAAAGCGTAAAGTGGAGGAGTTGCAGGAACTCCTGGCGAAGAACGAAGACGCGTGCTTGGAGCTGGCTAGAGTTGAGTCGAAACATTCCGCGGAGGTGGCGGCGATGCGGCGGGAACATAGTGAGAGTTGGGTCGGCTGGGAAGGGAAGCTGCCGACGAGAGAAGGCGCCTGACCAGAATGCTCGACGAAATGGAGGAGAAATTGAAGCGGCGCGATAACGAAATGCCGACTTGAGGGGGCGCTAAATGGCACCAAGGGATGAGCTCGGGTGAGCAACGAGCTATCCCAAGCCCGGGGAGAGGTCGAAGCCAAACAGTCGAGGATTAATGCTCTCCAGGAGAGGGTCGAGCTGGTCGGAGCTGACAGAACAAGGGCCAGGGGTGAGGCCGAGGAGCTGGCCAAAAGGTTGGCCAGACGAGAGGAGGAGGTACAGTCTCATTTCCCCCCCCCCCCCCTTTTAGTTTCTTTAGCTGGTCTCTTGTGATGCCGACCGATTTTGGTTTTGCAGATAGCAAAGTTAGGGTTGGAGAATCGGGCTCTCCAAGGCGAGCTTGTGTCTAGCCGCAATAAGAGCTCAGAACTCGAGGCGGGCCGGCGAGTTCGAGGAGCAAAACGCTATTCTGCGGGCTCAAGTTGCGGAGGCTGAGAAGCAAGCTGCTGAGGCTAAAGTGCAGTCGCCATACTCAAGGGGGAACGGGACGCGATCGGCGTTGACGCCTTCCAACTTGGAATGGAAGGAGTGCAAAGACAAGATATCCAGTGAGCACCCAGAATGGGATCTCTCTTTTCTGGATACTGAAGCTCCTGATGACGGTGAGTCCGAAGGAGAAGAGGAGGATGAATACGTCGACGTCTCCGATACCGATCCTGGTGCCGCCCCGGGTCCCAGCGAAGCCGCAGCTTCTGAAGGACGATCGCAAACTGCCGCTGAAGGGGCAAAGGCATTAGAGAAAGGCGAATCTAGTCACACCTCTGTGGATGTAACCGAGGGTTCCTCCAAAACTGATGTGGTTCCCGGCCCTTAAGAGCCACCTTGTGCCTTGCTTTCTGAAAATTTGACTGATGTCTCTCAAATGAATGAATTTTCTGCTTCTATTTGAGTGTTTTTCTTTGGATGGCCTTTTGTTCCAAATCTCGCCTCAATTGCGGACTTGAGAAATGAAGCCAGTCGGTTAAGACCGACGGATAAGGTAGGTCGGCTAGGGCCGAGCAAGTAGGTCGGCTAGGGCCGACGGGCAAAGTAGGTCGGCTAGGGCCGACGGGCAAAGTAGGTCGGCTCAAAGTAGGTCGCTAGGGCCGACGAGCAAAGTAGGTCGGCTAGGGCCGACATATGAGGGTGGTCGTCGAAGTTTTTGCTTCCTTTGGTCACTTCATCTTTCGTTGATGAAAGAAAAGTTTTGTAGCCTTCGCGCTCATTCTTGCTTTGAGATGCTCGATTTTGTCGCACAATTTCGAGCGACCAACTTTGGGAGCGATCGGCGGACAATCGGTTTTGCTTTTTTGCGGTTCTGCCAGCGCCCTGCCACTCTGCAGGAAATCGGTTTTTATTTCACCGAAATTGATGATACGGCACTGTGGGGAGAAAAGCTGTTCTGGTGCTTTCCGGAAGGTGCTCCTTTCCCATGTGGGCCGTTTTGACGTACGCGCACGCAGCCGTTTACCATTGGAGGACATTATTTTCGTAGGACGATCCCCTGATCCTGCCAGTTTTCGTAATGCCAGTGGACGATCCTCTGCATTTAATGACCGCGATTCGGGATTAAGAGGAAATCTTCGCATGCGTCATAGTTCAGGCGGTGGGCTCGGCGCGCAATAGGGCGCTGCTTTCATCCTGGGAGGCCACGTGGAGGTATGGCCCAGGTGTTTGAATCTCGGGGCTTATAGCCTTGGTAATTGTTCCCGGTCCATTTTTGGCCTATAAAAAGGGAAAGTGGGGTAGTGTTAAGTCATCCCCAAAGTTTCTTTTCCACTAGAGCTTTCATCATGCTCGTTTCTCTGCTGCTGCGAGTGGGAGGACTGAGCTTTTCTCTTGTAAGCTCTTTGCCTCCGGATAGTTGGGGCGATGAAGGAGCTGCCGAAGGATGGCTCGCCCTTAGGGGATGAGTCCCGGAGATCATATGGAGAGCGCACATGGAGGGCGCAGAGATCACACGGAGAGCGCACACATACTCTTCCCGTGTGACCTTTGTGGTTCCCCTTTGGGGACGCATGGTAGGGAGTGCACGCGGGCTCCCCATGGTTTGAGTGAATTTTCCTCCTCCCCCGATTTGGATTCCTGGGCTCGTCCGCCTGGGGAATCTTTTGCCACATGGGGAGGGGTGAAAGTGTGCCGCCCGCCGACACCTTGTCCTTGAGCCAAGGCGAGGTAGGGCGGCGCACACTCGGTTTGGGAGAGCGTTCCGACGCCAGGGTCCGCTGGCTTCCTACCTGCTCGCCGGGGGGTCCCTCGATGGGTGGTCTGGGATGGCCACCCTGATATCTCGGTTGGGTCACCGAGATATCATTATTGACTGAAGCTGGCCGCAACGATTGGTCCATGTCGCCCGGCCATTATCGGCTCGAGCTGACTGGATGCGGCTTATCTGGTTCGGCAGTCCGGACGCCGGAGCATCACAGTTGCCCAGATCTGCTTTGGAGCAGTTGCCCGAGCTTTGTACTTGTCTTTATTTTATGCATTTCAATGCTCTTGTAACGCCTTTCAGGCATTTGTAATTGGTTTTGATGGCAATAAAGAGAGTTCTGTTCTGTTTCTCAATCTTTATCTCTTTTGTGCCAAGCTTGTTGTTGTGGTCATGGGGTACAAAGGCGTCCCGCTCGTTCTTAGGCGAGGATCCCGCGCTATCCGAACTAGTTGAGGTTCGCAAGCGGTCTGGAGATTGTTCGGCGGAACACGTTCTTATCGATTCGAACTTGGTGATTTATGTCTCACTCGAATATTCGGCTTGGCCTTGCCGAAGCTCGGAAAAATTTTACTTGGCCTTGCCAAGGTTCGGAGAGTTTGTAGCTCGGCCAGCCGAGGTTCGGAGAACTTTTTACTTGGCCCTGCCAAGGTTCGGAGAATTTGTAGCTCGGCCAGCCGAGGTTCGGAGAACTTTTTACTTGGCCCTGCCAAGGTTCGGAGAATTTGTAGCTCGGCCCAGCCGAGGTTCGGAGAGCTTTTTACTTGGCCCTGCCAAGGTTCGAGAATTTGTAGCTCGGCTCAGCCGAGGTTCGAAATTGGGCTCGGAGAAATGACTTAGTTGCCACTATGAGCCGTAGTGTTAGGTCCCTGCGGCGCTTGGTGAAGGGCATCAGGACGGGATGGGCGGTACATGTCACGCTCTTTATTTATGACATTATCCCTCCCGAGGGGACGAGTCACCGCCAGGCCGGATTTCTTTCTTTTTTGCGCTTCCCGAAAAGGGGCCAGCTTTAAAAGAGCTTGGGGAAGTGTGGGAGCATTTATTACGGGGGGCCGGCAGATTGGGAAGTACTCTGTTCGGGGGGTTCCCGAGTAGCCCGTACGTGCTTACCGATCCTTCTCGGGATGGGGCATGGCCCTTCGGATTCCGCAGGCATAAAGCGATGACACGTGGCGAGTTCTCGTAGGTCGGTGGCTACGGCGCGACCGATCGAGATACCTGCCTGGCAAGTATAAATATGACCGAGGGATGTTGGTCTTAGCCATCCCTCGTTTAAGTCTTGAAATAGCATTGGCCATGGCTTCTCAAGGGCGATCCTCCGAAGAGTTGCGTGCATCTCGACGGTTTGCTTGGGGCGTCCCAATCACTGTTGATGGGTTGGGCTGGCGTCGACCCTTGCGAGCCAACAGCAGCTCGTAAGGGTCGTCGAGGAGTACGTGGATGTCTCTACGGGAGACGGAGGCCCTGCGCCGGGTGGCGGACCGGCAGAGGGAGGAGATCGCGTCGCTCCGCCAGCAGGTCGCTGACCTCACCGAGCGGCTGGAGGACCTACTGGCGTCCGGGAGCGACACCGAATCTTAGATGGGGCCTCCTTTGCTTCTTGTTTTTGCTTTTTCTGTTTCTTTTTGTACTCCCTTTTTCATCAATGAAAGTGGTTTGGGTAATCTTCCTGTCTCAAGAGTTTTTAAAAATGCCATTCGCATAATAGTTGGGGAGTCGGGTGGCTCCACTGGTTCACGCGCGAGATAGACGCTTTGTTCGATGGGTTATAGGGGCGTTGCCCAAAGATTTTAGTAGCAGAGGGGAATTCCCTGGCTCTGCTCGGGGCTTTGGCCGATTACGCGGGGCTTATTGAACCCTTAAGGGGTTTGCCGGAGGCACATTCTTTGTGCGCGTTGACGGTTTTTCGCTCAGCGTGCCTCTTTTTAAACCGGCGGAAGTTTTGGGGACTATTTGGAAGTCCTTCGGCTTTAATCGGGGCCTGCGTACTTCGGTTTTCCAGCCGGTGTTTTACCTGAATTTTTACTCGGCCTTGCCGAGGTTCGGAGAATATTTTACTTGGCCCTGCCAAGGTTCGGAGAATTTGTTGCTCGGCCCAGCCGAGGTTCGGAGAATATTTTACTTGGCCCTGCCAAGGTTCGGAGAATTTGTTGCTCGGCCCAGCCGAGGTTCGGAGAATATTTTACTTGGCCCTGCCAAGGTTCGGAGAATTTGTTGCTCGGCCCAGCCGAGGTTCGGAGAATATTTTACTTGGCCCTGCCAAGGTTCGGAGAATTTGTTGCTCGGCCCAGCCGAGGTTCGGAGAATATTTTACTTGGCCCTGCCAAGGTTCGGAGAATTTGTTGCTCGGCCCAGCCGAGGTTCGGAGAATATTTTACTTGGCCCTGCCAAGGTTCGGAGAATTTGTTGCTCGGCCCAGCCGAGGTTCGGAGTGCTCGGCCCAGCCGAGGTTCGAGAATATTTTACTTGGCCCTGCCAAGGTTCGGAGAATTTGTTGCTCGGCCCAGCCGAGGTTCGGAGAATATTTTACTTGGCCCTGCCAAGGTTCGGAGAATTTGTTGCTCGGCCCAGCCGAGGTTCGGAGAATTTTACTTGGCCCTGCCAAGGTTCGGAGAATTTGTTGCTCGGCCCAGCCGAGGTTCGGAGAATATTTTACTTGGCCCTGCCAAGGTTCGGAGAATTCCTGTCCAGACAAGTAGCTCGGTCGTGCCGAGGATTGGTAAGCAGCATCTATTTCTTTTTGCAACCTTTGGCAATGTAGTGCATAATGATTTGCATTGAAAAAATGTGCCGACAGGAAGATATAATGAGGCATATGAAAATAAACTTGGAGAGGACGTACCCTATTGATAATATTTTCGGAGATTGTCCGAATTCCACGTCCGGGGATGGATTTCCCATCCAAATCTTGTAGCTTGTAGGTTCCCGGTCCAATGATCTCCGCTACTTGGTACGGGCCTTCCCAGTTTGGCGCCAGCTTTCCTTGTTCCAGCGGTTTGGAAACAGAGGCCTTTCGGAGGACAAGGTCGCCAGGCAGGAAGGCTTTCCCTTTGACTCTGGAGGCGTGGTAACGGGCCACCCTTTGTTGATAGCAGCCACTCTGATCCGGGCCTTCTCTCTGATCTCCTCCACCAGGTCGAGGTTGGTGCGGAGCTGTTCGTTGCTAGCTTCCTCTGAGTAGCTTTCCACCCGCAATGATGGGAGGCCTATTTCCACAGGGATAACGGCCTCCTGCCGAAAGCCATTCCGGAATGGGGTTTCACCTGTCGGGATTCTCGGGGTGGTGCGGTAGGCCCATAAGACATGATGCAGCTCTCCGCCCACCTGCCTTGGGCTCTGGAGAGGCGAGCTTTGATCCCTGAAGGAGGGTCCTGTTGGTCACTTCGGCCGCTCCGTTGGCTTGTGGGTGCCCGACCGAAGTGAGGTGGTGACGGATTCCATGCTCCTCACAGAACTGGCGAATTTGGAGTTGTCAAACTGCTTACCGTTATCGGTGATTATGGTGTGCGGGAGGCCGAATCGGCAGATGATGGACCTCCATACAAAATCTCTGGCCCGTGCCTCGGTAATTTGTGCAACTGCTTCCGCCTCGACCCATTTGGTGAAGTAGTCGATGGCGACAAATAAGAATTTCCGCTGTCCCGTGGCAAGCGGGAATGGGCCGAGGATGTCCATCCCCCATTTGGCGAAAGGCCAAGCGGAGGATATGGAAACTAGTTCGGCGGAGGGAGCCTTTGGATGCTTGAATGCCTCTGGCAGGGGTCGCAGGCTCGGACTAGGTCGTCCGCATCCTTCTGCATGGTCGGCCAGTAGTAGCCTTGTCGCAGCACCTTGTGGCATAGGGACCGGCTTCCCAGATGGTTGCCGCAAATCCCTTCATGTACCTCGCGCAGAGCATAATCTGCTTCGGACGGGCGAAGGCATCTGAGCAGCGGCATGGAAAAAGACCGTTTGTAAAGCTGGTTGTCGATCAGCACGTAGTGGGTGGCCTGCAGCTTCAGCTTTCTAGCCTCTCTTCGGTCGGACGGAAGCGACCTTCTTTGAGATATTTGAGGATAGGGTCGAACCATGATGGTTCGGCCTCAACTTGCATTATTCGGTCGGCTTCCGCGATGCTGGGCTTTCCAGAGTCTCCAGGTGGAACTTTTGCTCGGCATCCATTGACTCCGCGGTCGCCAATCGGGAGAGTAGGTCGGCGCGGGCATTCTCGGATCTGGGAATCTGAATGATTTCAAATTCAAAATGGGGAAGCAGGCTCCGCACCTCCTGGAGATATCGAATCATGTTCGGCTCCCGGGCTTCAAACTCTCCTCGTACATGCCGGCTACCAGCTGAGAGTCGGTGAAGGCATTAAGCTTCTCCACCTTCAGATTGCGGGCGATTCGGAGGCCGGCTAACAGGGCTTCGTACTCGGCTTCGTTGTTGGAGGCCGGGAAGGAGAATCGGACGCCATATTCGAAGGTTATCCCCTCCGGACTGGTGAGAACCAGGCCCGCACCGGAGCGATGGGCATTAGATGACCCGTCGACATGGAGGAGCCACCGGGCTCCAGCTTTTGGTTCTTCGGGGGAGTCTGGGGTAGAACCGTCCTCCGGGATGGTACACTCGAGGAGGAAGTCGGCTAGCACCTGGGCTTTGATGGCTGGACGAGGCTGAAATGTATGTCATGCTCGCTTAGCTCGACGGCCCACTTGGTCATTCTCCCCGACGTCTCGGGACGGTGGACCACCGCCTTGATGGGTTGGTCGGTCAGGACCGTCACGGAATGTGCTTGGAAGTACGGCCGCAGCTTCCGAACTGAGGTGATTAAGGCCAACACCATCTTCTCAATTCTGCTGTACCTTGTCTCCGCATCGCGGAGTAGCCTGCTGACATAGTAGATCGGCTTTGGACTTTGCCTTCTTCCTTGACCAGCACCGAACAAACTGCACCCTCCGAAACAGCCAGGTACAAGAATAGGGTCTCTCCCGGGGCCGGACTGCTGAGAGTGGGGGCGAGCCGAGGTACTTCTTGAGATCTTGAAATGACCTTTGGCATTCGGGAGTCCACTGGAAGTTTTTGGCCGATCGGAGAGTTTTGAAGAAGGGGAGGCATCTCTCGGCCGACCGCGCCACAAAGCGGTTAGGGCCGCTATCCTCCCGGTTAGGCGCTGGACCTCTTTGACAGATGCCGGGGGCGCCATTTGTTGGAGAGCTTGAATCTTCTGGGGGTTGGCTTCGATACCTCGCTGGGAGACCATGAAGCCGAGAAACTTCCCGGAGTTAACACCGAAGGCACATTTGGTCGGGTTGAGTCTCATCCGTACTTGCGCAGCGTTGCAAAGCTCTCTGTGAGGTCCTCGACATGCTGTGATGCCTCCTTGCTTTTGACCAGCATGTCGTCCACGTACACCTCCATATTCCGGCCGATTTGCTCCTTGAATACTTTGTTGACCAGCCTCTGGTAGGTGGCACCTGCATTTTTAAGACCAAAAGGCATAACACGGTAACAGTAAGTACCTCGGTCGGTTATGAAGGCGGTCTTTTCTTCATCCTCAGGGGCCATTCGGATCTGATTGTAGCCTGAATAGGCGTCCATGAATGACAGCATCTGGTGGCCTGAGGTGGCGTCCACAAGCTGGTCGATCCGAGGGAGGGGGAAGCTGTCCTTCGGGCAGGCTTTGTTGAGGTCGGTGAAGTCGATGCAGATTCTCCATTTGCCGTTCGACTTCTTCACCATGACGACGTTTGATAGCCAGCTCGGATAATTTACCTCCCGGACGAAATTAGCCTTGATGAGTTTGTCTACCTCTTCTTCAATGGCCTTTTGTCGCTCTGGGGCGAAGCTTCTCTTTTTCTGCTTGACGGGCCTGTGCATCTCGTCCACATTGAGACGATGGACGAGAACCTCGGGGCTGATCCCTGGCATGTCGGAGGCGGACCAGGCGAAGATGTCAGCGTTGCTTCGGAGGAACCTGATCAATCTCGCCGAGACTCTCCTTTGAGCAGCGACCCGATCTTTATAGTTCGGTCGGGACGAGCCTCATCCAATGGCACCTCCTCCAATTCCTCTGCCGGTTCTCCCGCTGTTCGGCGAAGTCCTCGCGAGCGTCCAGCCCATCAACCTCCGGCATTCTAGACTGAAGGCTTGTAACAAAGCACTGCCGAGCCATGGCCTGACTTCCTCGAACAACTCCAACTCCTCGCTCGGTGGGAAACTTCATGGACAGATGCGGGATGGAGACAACTGCCTTGAGGGACATCAGGCCGGGCCTGCCGAATATGCATTGTATGGGATCTGAGGTCGGTTACTAGGAAGTCTGTCTGGACAATGGCTACAAGGGGCCAGGTTCCCGCGCGGACCGTCAGGGTGACGACCCCTTCTGGGACGATGACGTCGCCAGTGAATCCCATCAAGGTGGAATCCACGGCTCGAAGGTTTTCCATGAGTAATTTCATCCTGGCAAACACACCGAGGTACAAAACATTCACCGAACTTCCACTATCAACAAGGATTCGGCTTACATCATAGTTATTCAAATTGAGGGATACAACTAGTGCGTCATCATGGGGAAGCTGTATCCCTTGGAGATCATCATCGGAGAAGGAGAGCTCGCCCGTCCGTGCCTTCTTTGGCGCCGATCCTTCACTGTCGCCCCTGGGGCTCGATCCGCCGGCCTCTTCAATCATGTTAATGCGGCCGATCACGGGCGGATTCGGTGGAGGAGGTTGTTGAAGCTCGGGCTGGCGGTCACCTCCTTGCTGTGGCTCGGGCGCCCTCCTGAACTGATTCAGTCGCCCCGCTGGATCAGCCTCTCGATTTCATTTTTCAGCTGCCAGCATTCTTCAGTGTCGTGGCCGTGCTCCCGGTGGTAACGGCAGTACTTGGTGGGATCTCTTCGGGTCGGGTTCCCTCGGAGAGGTACTGGCCGGGGGAGCTGGCGCTCTATTTCCATGAGGATTTGCGCCCGGGGCACGGTCAGCGGAGTGTAGTGGTCGAATCGCCTGGGGGGCTCCGGGAGCGATTCCTTGGCGGCAGCGGAGGGACTCTTTGGCGGCGAGGCGGACTTGGCCGACGGGCGGGACGGTGCCTGTCGGGGACTTTGGGCTCCTTCTTCTTTGCCTGCTCAGCGCGGGCACTCTCCGCGATTCTTCGACCCTAGCGTACTTGTCCGCCAGGGCCATCATATCAGAGAGGCTGGGGGGTAGCTGACCTCCATAGCCAGGTAGAAGTCGCTTTCCTTCGAGACTCCCCCCGCCAGGGCGGACATAGCCACCTCATGATTAAGGTGGTCCACCTCTAACATGGCCTTATTGAAACGGCCAAGATAATTTCTCAAGGACTCCCCCTCTCTGCTTAACTTCAGAGAGGGAGTCGGATCTTCGTCGGTGGCGGCGGCTGCTGACGAACTGACCAATAAAAAGGCGGCTCAGCTCGTCAAATGAATCGATGGAACCTGGTTTCAAAGCATTGAACCAGGTTCGGGCGGATCCTCTGAGGGTGGAGGGGAAAGCGCGGCAGAGGACCGCATCAGATGCTCCGTGGAACATCATTATTGACCGGAAGCTGCTAAGATGGTCGTCCGGGTCAGAAGAGCCGTGGTAAGGTTCGACGGCTGGTAACTTGACATGGGAGGGAATCACTTCCATGATCCCCTTAGAGAAAGGGATGCCCTGCTCCGCTTTGGGCTGGGGCGGATGGGCTGCTTGGCGGCGTCCAGCTCCTGACGCATTTCTTGGATCTGACGACGGATCTCCTCTTCGCCAGCCAGAGGAGGAGCTGGGCGAGAAGATCGCAGAGACGGCGTCGAATCATGGTGGGAGGTCACCGAGAGAGAGACCGGGCTCGCCGAGATCTGGGAGGATCTCTGTCGTGACCGCCTCGGGGACTGGCTTGTCCCCTCTAGGTTGATGTGGGGGGTCCGCGGATTTGCGCGGACTGGAGGAGGAAGTCGCCGGCGAAGAAGGAACCGCCGCTTCCTTATGAAAGTGTGGAGCAGGAGGAGCTGTAAGGCGCTCCTGGACCAGGTGGGTCAGAGTCTGAACTTGCTGGACCAGCGAGGCAAACTGGTCCTGGGTCACCGGGATGGCAGGCGGTGACGGGGTTTCGACTGGTGGTGGTTGCGGCGCTACACCGCTCGTCGGATCAGGCCTCTGGGAAGCGACCTGATCTTGAGCTTCAGAGGTTGCTCTTCTCCGATTGGCCATTAGAGAGGTTCTACTCCAGATTAGGATCCTTGTCTCCTTTCTTCAAGTTTTAATGGGACTTGAGACCCTTCCTCTAGCGCCAATCTGTTGCCGCCGGGATCCGTCCTCCGACTCGGGCGCAGTCGATCTCCAGAGGGGCGGACCTGCACACAAGTCCTCGCGCGAGAGGCGTTGGGGGTGGCCCTCCGCGGAAGACCCTCCGACGCTCAAGTCAGTGAGAGGAAATCGGCGATTAATCAGAAAATGGGGAGGTGGATCCCTCCGGGAGTCTCTCTGGGGGGGCCAATCGGGAGCTCTAAAGGGGGGGGAGAGCACCGACGAGCAGCAGGAGAGCAGGAGAGAGGGAGTGAGGGTGTGAGCGCGCGCGTACCTGAGGGAATCTGTGAGCGTGATACTTATAGGCTGTCACCTGAATCTTGAGCGTCTTCTGGAAGGTTCAGAGGTTGTTAGGATACAGGAGTGGATCGAATCAGGCCGTTGTGGGGCTGTTAGGATTCGTATCTTGTCTGTTAGGGGATCGACGGCTGGGAGAGCTTCTTGATGGCTTGAGATCTGGTAGATGTGTAGGTCTCAGGCGGCCTTGATAGGTTCTAGACCACTTCAGCATGATTCCTTGCCTAGGATGCCGTTACAGTAGGATTAGGCTCTCCCGCGTCAGGTTCCGCGGAGGTGGGTGTTGGATCATGGGTCGTTCGATGAAGCCGGGCCATGGAGGCTCAGGGAAGGCGAGCTATGAGAGCTCGAGAGAGACGAGCTATGGAAGCTCGAGGAAGCCGAGCTACGGGAGCTCGGAAGAGCCGAGTTACGGAAGCTCGGAGAAGCCGAGCTATGGGAGCTCGGGAGAGGCGAACTATTGGAATCTCGGGGAGATGAAAGGAAGAGATCGATCTTAGCCTTCTCGCATGGATATTAATGCAATGATGATTTTATCCCCTAACAACACTCAAATGAAGAGTCATACAGAACTCTGCACATTTAATATAATTAATGAAAGATGAACGTTTTCTTCGATAAATCGTGGAAGAAACAGAGTCATAAACATTCAAAAGGCCGTTTCCGGCCTGGAACGTTCGAAACCAAAAACGCACCGGAAATAGATATCACATTCCGCTCTTCGGACCAAATTGCCAATTGACACTTCAGATTTGATGGGCAGGGTGGCCGGAGAGCATTTATTTAGCAAACATACATGCTGATAAATTATTTGCCAGAGCGGCTGCGCCTAATTTTTAATTCCGAGCTCATGACTTTGATGTGTTCGACCAAGCTCAGGAAATCCATGTAAGATGATCCACCCTCCGCCGCGCTCTTCCTTGCGAGCTCCGCCATCTCACCAGCGAACTTCCTCAACTCCTCTGCTCTTTCTCCTTCCATCACCTCCCTTACCATCCTCTCCACGACGCTCCTCCCGCACTTGTCCTTCATGTCCACTCCGATCCTCCAGATTTCGCTGACAAACCTACTGTTTACTGGCTGCTCCGCGAAGGCAGGCCAGCAGATCATCGGCACGCCTGCCGCCACGCTCTCCAGAGTCGAATTCCACCCACTGTGGGTCAAGAAACATCCCACCGCCGGGTGGGCCAGCACCTCTTCCTGCGGTGCCCACCCCACAAGGCACCCCCTCTCCCTTGTCTCCTTCTCCAGCTCCGCCGGTATCGCTTCCCCTGCCGTCCCTTCCACCAGGTCCGGCCTCACCACCCATAAGAACCGTTTGCCACTGTCCACTAGCCCCTGCCAAAATTCCATCAGCTCCTCCCTCGACAACACCACGACACTGCCGAAGCTGACGTATACCACGGACTTCTCCGGCTGAGCGTCGAGCCACGCCGTGCAGCTCCGGTCCTCCTGCCAAAGGCTGGCGGAGTTGGTGGACGGCGCGACGTCAGCACCTTCGTCGTTAAAAGTTTTGGCAAGAACATGGAGAGGTCCAATGGCGTAGGTAACGGGGCAGAGGGAGCGGATGCGAGAAAGAACAGGGCCCTCGAGGGACTCGAAGCTGTTTAGAATCAGAGCCCTCCCTCGGCTCGCGTTTGCGGTGACGTCGGCCACAAATTGGAGGCCGCGCTCAGAAGCTGATCTGGCATTTCTACAAAAACTTGGCAGGTCTCTACGCCGTAAAAAGCCTTCCATCCCTGGCACACCTCGCATCATCTCGTCCAGATCGGCGTCCTCTGAGATACGCAGAGCAAAATTTCATTTAACGCCAATGGCAGGCCGATGGTGTCTTTAAATCAGACATTTAGATTAGATCTTACCCGGGAATGGGAGCTCTCCCGTCTTGACGAGCTCCGGGATGCAACGGTAAGCAAAGTAGGCGCAAGCGCTACTGGTACGGAAGAAAACTACGGGGATGTCTAACTCCTCCGCCACCTCCCACGCGACGGGTAGGATCACATCGACCAAGGCGCACGTGACCCTCGGCCACCCATCGGGATCCCGGCCGGTGGGCACCACCAGCAGCTCCCTGTAGTGCTCCCTGGATCGAGTCCGGAGGGACTCTTCAAGGTCGAGGAAATCGAGGAAGGGTCGGGGCTGGTCTTCCGGGAGGCCGTCGGGGATGGTCCGAAATCGGAACCGGGGGAGTTCGGCGAGCCTCGCGAGGGCGGGGGAGCTGGCGAGGAGGCGGCGGTGAATGTTGTCGGTGTTGACGAAGGTGACGCAAAGGCCAGCACGGGAGAGGAGTTCGGCGAGCTTCAGCATCACAGGCACGTGACCTTGCATGGGGAAGGGGCAGACAAGGACGTGCGGTTGCCGGACCTCGGCCATACCTCGCAGCTAGCTCGACTCTCTTGGTACGAGCTTTGGATGTGATGAGTTGATGACGAAATTGCTCGTCTCTTTATAAGGAAAATCGATGGCAGTCGGGGCGGGCAAAAAAGAAATGTACGTATGCGCCTGCATCATTCTGTTTGAATGGAAAAGGAGCAAACAAGGACGTGCAGCTGCCGGACTTTGGTCATATCTCGCAGCTAGCTCGGGTCTCAGCTTTGGATGTGATGAGTTGATGACGAAATTGTTCGTCTTTATAAGGAAAACCGATGGCAGCCGGCGGCCAAGAAAAGAAGCGTACGTGTGCGCCTATGTCATTCTGTTTGCGTCATCCTGTTGCATAGGAAAGGGGCAGACAAGAACGTGCGGCTGCTGAATCTTGGCCATACTTTGCAACTAGCTCGAGTCTCTTGGTACGAGCTTTGGATGTGATAAATTGATGACGAAATTGCTAAAATCGATAACAGTCGAGTGGCCAATAAAAAAAAAAAAAAAAAAAACAACAACAACGTACGTATTGCCGTTAAATCATTGTCGATAAGCACCGAACGGGCTGAGATCTCTGCAGACCTTCAAGGATATAGAGGGGCCACCGTCTCCTTCCGAGGGCCTGCCAGAAAAGTTTCGGACTGGTGATTCCGATGGGGACCATCCGACGCCCAAGTTAATGATTTGTAGAACAGTTGAATTTTGGTTAATAAAAGAGTAGAGATTGAGTTTTCTTCCTCTCCCCCCACGTTGGAGGGTTGGGGTCTTTATATACTTGTTCGGGGATCCCTCTTACCTTTTGCTGGTAACAGCCGAGTAATAACGTGTCATAAGTACGCCTCTTGACCTTTTGGAAATCGTCCGCGACCTTTGAAGTTGTCGGTTCATCATATTCGGTGACCGTTCGTGATCTTGGAAAAGTCACGTGGAATTCCTCGCAGCAAGCGGACACTTGTTGGTCTCTGCCGTCGAGGCCGACGTCGAGACCGACGCCAAGACCGAGACGGACGGAATGCGCCGGACCGTGTGATGTTGGACTCGTGATTTCTCATCTCGTGCATCGTGCGGGTCCCAAAGTACAGCCGTTGGGGGAAGAAGGATGATGTTGAGTTAAAGCCAGCTGTCCCTCGTAGTGTCGAGTATAGAGTGCTTGCGTGGCCCTGCTCACGCCCTTGGGTGGGCTTGCATGGCACTGTTCACGTACAAGGCTCTGTTCACTTGCATGGCACTGTTAACGGCAAGGAAGCTTGGCAGCTTAGAGGTGCCGGCCTTGAAGGTGCCGGCCTTAGTGGTGCCGGCCTTGAAGGTGCCGGTCTTGGAGGTGCCGGCCTTGAAGGTGCCGGTCTTGGAGGTGCCGGCCTTCGAGGTGCCGGCCTTGAAGGTGCCGGTCTTGGAGGTGCCGGCCTTCGAGGTGCCGGTCTTGGTGGTGCCGGTCTTGGAGGTGCCGGCCTTCGAGGTGACGGCCTTGGAGAGCCGGTCTCGGCGCCGGTCTTGGAGGTGCCGGTCTTGGAGGTGCCGGTCTTGGAGGTGCCGGCCTTCGAGGTGCCGGCCTTGGAGGTGCCGGTCTTGGTGGCGCCGATCTTGGAGGTGCCGGCCTTCGAGGTGCCGGCCTTGAAGGTGCCGGCCTTGGAGGTGCCGGTCTTGGTGGTGCCGGTCTTGGTAGTGTCGGTCTTCGAGGTGCCGGCCTGGAAGGTTCCGGTCTTGGAGGTGCCGGCTTTCGAGGTGCCGGCCTTGAAGGTGCCGGTCTTGGAGGTGCCGGCCTTGGAGGTGCCGGTCTTGGTGGTGCCGGCCTTGAAGGTGCCAGTCTTGGAGGTGCCGGCCTTCGAGGTGCCGGCCTTGAAGGTGCCAGTCTTGGAGGTGCCAGCCTTGGAGGTGCCGGTCTTGGTGGTGCCAGTCTTGGAGGTGCCGGCCTTCGAGGTGCCGGTCTTGGAGGTGCCGGCCTTCGAGGTGCCGGCCTTGAAGGTGCCGGTCTGGAGGTGCCGGCCTTGAAGGTGCCGGTCTTGGAGCTGCCGGCCTTCGAGGTGCCGGCCTTGAAGGTGCCGGTCTTGGAGGTGCCGGCCTTGAAGGTGCTGGCCTTGGAGGTGCCGGTCTTGGTGGTGCCGGATTTGAAGGTTGAAACCAAAGGCCGGAGCCAAAGGCCGTGATGCTGGAGGCTAGCGCTGGAGGCTGTAGCCAAAGGCCGGAGCCAAGGCCATCGCTGAAGGCCAACGCTGGAGGCCGGCGCTGGAGGCTGTAGCCAAGGCCGGAGCCAAAGGCCGTCGCTAAAGGCCGATGCTGGAGCCCGGCGCTGTAGGCTGGCTCTGGGTTCAGCTGTCACATCATTTTTGGAAATCATGCAAAAAATAATATCACCCAGAGAAATCGACCAGCCGTATCAGATGCCCCCCGCCCCTGAGATGGGTGAGCGCATAATCACCCGCGAAAGGGGTGTTAATATCCTCGGGGCAGCCAATTTTCGCGCAATCACTTCGCCTATTCAAGCTGTTGAGATTATAGAGGATTTCCCTCGAGCAATGATCCACAAAAGGCGAGCGTCATCATTGTGGCAAAGCCAATGCCGTCTCTTTAGTGCTGACGCTGGGCGCCGGTCTTTAGTGCCGACGCGGAGCCGGTCTTTACGTCGACGCGGAGCTGGTCTTTGACGTTTTCCTGTAATGCATCCAGACACTAATGAAAAGAACTTTTTTCTCAGTGTAGTATACTTAGCTTTTTCGTAGCTGTTTGCCTTCGCGGGTCTTTGGTGCCGACGCGGAGCCAGTCTTTAGTGCCGACGCTGGGCGCCGGTCTTTAGTGCCGACGCGGAGCCGGTCTTTGGTGCCGATGCGGAGCCGGTCTTTAGTGCTGACGCAGAGCCGGTCTTTAGTGCTGACGCTGGGCGCCGGTCTTTGTTGCCGATGCGGAGCCGGTCTTTAGTGCCAACGCGGAGCCAGTCTTTATTGAGCAGAGCGGCCATTCGAGGAAGCAATGAAAAGATTTTGAAGAGATATTTGTCAAGCGGGTTCAAAATAACAAAAGTACCATATTACTGATAATACTGGCGTAAGTTGTCGGCGTTCCAAGTGTGTGGGAGCGGCTTTCCATCTAGTTCTTCAACTCTGTACGCCCCGTGGTGAAGAACTTCTTTGATACGGTACGGTCCTTCCCATCTCGGTGCCAGCTTGCCTCCTTCCGTCGGCTTTGATACTTCAACTCGTCTCAGAACGAGGTCTCCCGAGCGGAATGTCTTGGGCCGTACTCGAGCGTTGTAGTATCTGGCCGCTCGTTGGCTGAAGGCCGCCATGCGAAGTTGTGCTTGATCCCGCAACTCTTCCACTAGATCTAGATCGGCCCGCAGTTGATTTGGGTTGTGCTCTTCGTGGTATAGCTCTGTCCGGGGACCAGGGACACCTATCTCCACTGGGATGACTGCCTCGGTCCCAAAGACCAAGCTGAAAGGAGTTTCCCCTGTAGGGGCTCGTGGAGTCGTGTGGTATGCCCATAATACGCTGGGGAGCTCTTCTACCCAGCGCCCCTTGCAGCCATCTAGGCGGGCTCTAAGTCCTTGGAGGATAGTGCGATTGGTCACCTCGGCTGCGCCATTAGTCTGGGGGTGCCCCACAGAGGTGAACTGCTGATGAATGCCTAGGCCGCTGCAGAATTCCCGGAAGGCCGTGCTGTTAAATTGTTGGCCATTATCTGTGACCAGGGTGTGCGGCAGTCCAAATCGGCACACGACCGACTTCCAGAAGAAGGATCTTATCTTGCTTTCCGTGATTTGGCGAGGGCCTCAGCCTCAATCCATTTGGTAAAATAATCCACCGCTACCACCAGGAACTTACGTTGTCCGGAGGCCGGGGGGAATGGTCCCAAGATGTCTATACCCCACTGGACGAAGGGCCAGGGTGCGGCCAGGGGGGTTAGCTGGGACGCCAGCTGATGTTGAATATTAGCATGGCGCTGGCAGCTGTCGCACCTTTTGACAAGCTCAGATGCATCCTCCTTCATTGTCAGCCAGTAGTACCCTTGCCGTAGGGCTTTGTATGCGAGCGCCTTGTCTCTCAGATGGCTTCCGCATATACCTTCATGTATCTTCCGCAATATGTAATCTGCTTCGGTGGGGCCAACACACTTGAGAACTGGGTATGAGAACGACCTGCGATAGAGTCTTCCATCCATTATGAAAAACTTCGGGTCCCGTCTCTTGATTTTCTTGGCTTCGGCAGGGTCTTCTGGGAGGGTACCGTTGGTGAGGTATCGGATGTAGGGATCCATCCAGGAAGGCCCCTGCTCAATTGGCAGAGTTTCTCTTGTTGCATCAATACTTGGGGCTTCTAGATGCTCCACATAAGCTCTTCCCAACGTTCCGTCAGCTGAGGTGGCAAGATGGGACAAGGCATCGGCTCTAGCATTTTCCCCTCGGGGGATATAGCTAACACTGAAATATGCCAAGGGAGAAGCCTGCGACTGTACCATACATAGGTAGCGGGACATGATAGGATCTTTTGCTTCATACTCTCCCGTGATTTGGCCGGTGAACAGCTGGGAGTCAGTGAATGCCCTAAGGCACTTCACCCCGAGCTCTCGGGCTAACTTTATCCTAGACAACAGAGCCTCATACTCTGCCTGGTTATTGGTGGCTGGAAAGAGGAAACAGAGCGCACACTCATCTACAACTCCATCCAGGTTGGCCAAGATGAGGCCTGCTCCGCTCCCTTGAGAATTTGACGCCCCGTCCACATACAGAACCCATTCATCGTCTCTGGTGCCGAAAGGTGAGGGGTCCGCTGAGGTCCCTTCGGGCCGCTCCTCGCCCCAAGTGCATTCGACCAAAAAATCTGCAAGGACCTATGATTTCATGGCCGACTGAGGGCGAAAAGATAGATCAAACTCTCCCAACTTGAGCGCCCACTTTGCTAACCGACCCGACGTATCTGGACGAGCAAGAATTGTCCTCAGAGGTTGGTCTGTGATCACTGCAATCGGGTGGGCTTGGAAATATGGCCGTAGGCGCTGGGCGGACATGATCAAGGCGAATATGATCTTCTCAATCTTCGAGTACCTGGTCTCTGCATCATGGAGCACCTTGCTTGTATAATACACCAGTTTTTGCATGCCATTGGTGTCCACGAGGACCAATACAGAACTAACAGCCTCGGGAGAAGCTGCGAGGTACAGAAGGAGCTCTTCTCCACTTGTTGGCTTGGATAATAGTGGCGGGGTAGAGAGGAATTCCTTTAGTTCCTCAAACGCCTTCTGACATTCTTTCGTCCATTCGAATCCGTTGACCTTGCGGAGGGCCCTGAAGAAAGGCAGGCATCTCTCGACGGACCTGGATAGAAAACGGCTCAAGGCCGCCATCCTCCCCGTCAGGCATTGTACTTCTTTCTTGTTGGTAGGTGGCCTCATGTCCAGGATGGCTTGAACTTTGTCTGGATTTGCCTCGATCCCACGGCGGGTCACCATGAAACCCAAGAACTTTCGGCTGTCACTCCAAATGCACACTTGTGCGGATTCAATTTCATTTGACATGACAAAGGTTGCCAAAAGTCTCCGTAGGTCGGTGATATGGTCGGTGGCGTGGATACTTTTGGTCAACATGTCATCTACGTATACCTCCATATTGTGTCCTATCTGGTTCTCGAAGACTTTATTCATCAGCCTTTGGTAGGTGGCTCCCGCGTTCTTTAATCCAAATGGCATCGCCTTGTAGCAATACAGCCCCTTCTTGGTTATGAAGGAGGTGGCTTCCTCATCCACCGGGTCCATTCTGATCTGATTGTATCCGGAGAAAGCATCCATGAAACTAAGGATCTCATGGCCGGATGTAGCGTCCACCAGCTGATCGATCCGGGGCAAGGGAAAGTTGTCTTTGGGGCATGCCTTGTTGAGATCAGTGAAGTCTACACACATCCTCCAGCTCCCACTAGCCTTGCGTACCATCACCACGTTGGCCAACCACTCGGGGTAGTGAACCTCCCGGACATGCCCTGCAGCCACCAGCTTGCGAACCTCCTCGTCGACAGCTCTCTGTTTGTCCAGAGCGAAGCTCCTTTTCTTCTGTCAGACCGGCCGATACTCTGGCTTGAGGTTGAGTCGGTGAGTGATTACCTCCTCAGGGACGCCTGGCATGTCGGCGGCAACCATGCGAAGACGTCGGCGTTGGCTCACAGGAAGCGAGGAGTCGATCGCGCGCCTCTTCGGGCAATAACGCCCCGACCTGGATGGTCCTCGTCGGTTCATCTCCTAAGGGAAAGGTCAGAAGGTGCTCGGCCGGCTCCCCCCTCCCTCCCGGGTCTCGGGGGTCAAGCGGCCCAGATGCCATTACCGACGCGGCCTCCAAGGGACTGGGAGACAAGTGGTAGCATAGCGGCGGCGGGCTTTGCTCTCCTTTCATTTCTCCGACTCCTTCGTGGTAGGGAATCTTACCAACAGTCTCTTGGTGGAGATGACAGCATCTAGCATATTCAACCCTGGTCTCCCCAAGATGGCGTTGTAAGCCAGTGGGACCCGAACCACCAGGAAGTTTATGATCACCGTGCTTTGACGCGGCGATGTCCCAGCCGTGACAGGGAGAGCAATTTCTCCTTCGGCGCTTATAGAGTCCCCGTGAAGCCCATTAAGGCGTAGTGACAGGCTGAAGGGAAGATTCAGAGAGGTTCATTCAGACAAAAGCCTCATAGCTCAGGATTCACAGAACTACCACTATTAACCAAGATTCGCTTCACTGGATGCTTGGCTATGGTCGTGGATACCACCACGCCGCCGTCGTTTTTGTTGACTACTCCATCTAAGTCTTTTCCAAAGAAAGGAATCATGGGGTCTACTCCCTCCCGCTGTCTCTTTGAACTGCCGCCTGCCCCCCAGGAAATCATGGCTATGGTCCTCTCCGTAGGGGCATTGTCTGCACTGGCCTGGAGTGTAGGAGGCACCGCTGGGCCTGGAATAGGAAGGTTTCCCCTTTGGACAAACTTGCCCAAGTGACCCTGCTGGACAAGCTCTTCAATGGCCCTCTTCAGGTGGCGGCAGTCCTCGGTGTCGTGACCATAATCTCGGTGATACCGACAGTAGAGCTCTTATTGCGGGGGTCCCAGACCTCAGGGGAGCGGACGCTTGAAGTAAGGTTCTTCCTCAATTTCCAGCAGGATGTGGGATATCGGAGCCATGAGGGGAGTGAATCGCTCCTTAGGAACAAGCGTCTGCGGTCGGCGGTCTGGACGGTAAGGGGGCTCAGCCTTCCGAGGTCGCGCTCCGGCTGCTCGTGGGCATTGGTTTCTTGCTAGGATTCTTATCAGCCTCCCTCCGGGAAGAATCCGCCTCGTCCGCACGATGTACTTTTGTGCACGGCTTAGAAGTTCGGCATAAGAGCCCGGGGGCTTCTTGTCTAGAGAATAGGCGAACCTGGAAGGACGAAGTCCCCGCTTTAACGCCAAGGTGGCTACGGAATCATCTAATTATATACCTCCAGCGCCGCGTCCTTGAACCGGGCAACAAAGTCTTTTAGGTCTCGCCGCTTCTCTACTGGACAGCAAATAGACTATCCACCACTCGTGGGATCTTCCGGCTCGCATTAAAGTGGGCCAGGAAAGCTCGCTCGAGATGACGGAATGAATCGATGCTGCGAGGTGGCAGACGGGAATACCATGCACGTGCTGCCTTTCGGAGGGTGGCCGGAAAAGCGACACATAGAAGGGAGTTCGTCGCTCCCTGGACCCGCATAAAGACATTGTAGCTCTCCAGGTGGTCAATGGGTCCGTAGTGCCGTCGTATGGATCCAGTTGCGGGAGACGGAAAAGGGCGGCACTAGCTCCTCCATGATCCATCGGGAAAGTGGAGGACGGTGGTCGTAGTCCGCTCCATGAGGATTGGTGATCCGATGGCTAAGCTCCTCCAACCATCGGTGATACTCGTCGAGCCGTCGGGTAGTCTTCCGCTGGGCTTCGTCTGTAGAAGAACCAGAGGATGAAGCTAGGGCAGGCCGCCGAGGTAAGGAACGCGCCCGTCTGGAGCCGTCTTGGCGCTGATGGGAGCGACCAGAATGATGGGAAGGGGACCGTCGTCGCCTTGAGGCCTCTCGGGGATGGGGCTCAGGAGGCGAGCAATGGGAAAGGGACCGTCGCCGTTTTGAGGCTCCTCGGCGATGAGGTCCCGAAGGTGAGCGGGAGAGAGACTGTCGTCGCTTTGAGGCATCTTGACGACGGTCTCCCGAAAGCGAGTGATGGGAGGCCTCGGGCGGGGTCCCACCCTGATGGGATAGAACTGTTCCCCGCACCCGTTTGCCGGGCGGAGGGAGCTGAGTTGCGGCTGCAAAGTAGCGTTCCTGTAATCCCCGCACCACTGCTGCCAGGTTCTGAACCTGATGAGATAGAACCTCCAGCCGGTCAGGCTGGCTCATCTGGGCAGGGGGCGAAACACGGAGGTTGGTCTTCGTTTGATCAGCCCGCGGAATGCACTCCGTGGCTTGGCTGGTGGAAGTCTCCTGTGCTCGTGTGGTCACCATCGTCTCTTTCGCAGAATCAAAGTCTGTCACAGGGAGAACTAGCACCCCCTACATGGCGCGCCAATCTATTGCCACCAAATCACGATCGATGAGCGCCGGGAGAGCTGAGATCTCTGCAGACCTTCGAGGATATAGAAGGGTCACCGTCTCCTTCCGGGGGCCTGCAAGAAAAGTCCCGGACCGGTGATTCCGGTGGGGACCCTCCGACGCCCAAGTTAATGATTTGTAGAACAGTTGAATTTTTGTTAATAAAAGAGTAGAGATTGAGTTTTCTTCCTCTCCCCCCACGTTGGGAGGTTGGGGTCTTTATATACCTATTCGGGGATCCCTCTTACCCTTTGCTGGTAACAGCCGAGTAATAACGTGTCATAAGTACGCCTCTTGACCTTTGGAAACCGTCCACGACCTTTGAAGTTGCCGGTTATCATATTCGGTGACCGTTCGTGATCTTGGAAAAGTCACATGGAATTCCTCGCAGCAAGCAGACGCTTGTCGGTCTTTGCCACCGAGGCCGACGCCGAGACCGAGACGGGCGGAATGCGCCGGACCATGTGACGTTGGACTCGCGATTTCTCGTCTCGTTGGTCGTGCGGGTCCCAAAGTACAGCCGTTGGGGGGAGAAGGATGATGTTGAGTTAAAGCTAGCTGTCCCTCGTAGTGTCGAGTATAGAGTGCTTGCGTGGCCCTGCTCATGCCCTTGGGTGGGCTTGCATGGCACTGTTCACGTACAAGGCTCTGTTCACTTGCATGGCACTGTTAACGGCGAGGGAGATTGGCAGCTTAGAGGTGCCAGTCTTGGAGGTGCCGGTCTTGGAGGTGCCGGCCTTGAAGGTGCCGGTCTTGGTGGTGCCGGCCTTGAAGGTGCCGGTCTTGGAGGTGCCGGCCTTTGAGGTGCCGGCCTTGAAGGTGCCGGTCTTGGAGGTGCCGGCCTTCGAGGTGCCGGCCTTGAAGGTGCCGGTCTTGGAGGTGCCGGTCTTGGTGGTGCCGGTCTTGGAGGTGCCGGCCTTCGAGGTGCCGGCCTTGGAGGTGCCGGTCTTGGTGGTGCCGGTCTTGGAGGTGCCGACTTTGGTGGTGCCGGTCTTCGAGGTGCCGGCCTTGGTGGTGCTGGTCTTGGAGGTGCCGGCCTTCGAGGTGCCGGCCTTGAAGGTGCCGGCCTTCGAGGTGCGGGCCTTGGAGGTACCGGTCTTGGTGGTGCCGGCATTGGAGGTGCCGGCCTTCGAGGTGCCGGCCTTAAAGGTGCCGGTCTTGGAGGTGCTGGCCTTGGAGGTGCCGGTCTTGGTGGTGCCGGTCTTGGAGGTGCTAGCCTTTGTGGTGCCGGTCTTCGAGGTGCCGGCCTTGGAGGTGCCGGCCTTGGAGGTGCCGGCCTTCGAGGTGCCGGCCTTGAAGGTGCTGGTCTTGGAGGTGTCGGCCTTGGAGGTGCCGGTCTTGGAGGTGCCGGCCTTGAAGGTGCCGGTCTTGGAGGTGCCGGCCTTGGAGTTGCCGGTCTTGGTGGTGCCGGTCTTGGAGGTGCCGGCCTTGGAGGTGCCGGTCTTGGTGGTGCCGGTCTTGGAGGTGCCGGCCTTCGAGGTGCCGGTCTTGGAGATGCCGACCTTGAAGGTGTCGGTCTTCGAGGTGCCCTCCTTGGAGGTGCCGGTCTTGATGGTGCCGGCCTTGAAGGTTGTAGCCAAAGGCCGTCGCTGAGGGCCGACGATGGAGGCCGGCGCTAGAGGCCGTAGCTAAGGCCGAAGCCAAAAGCCGTCGCTGAGGACTGACGCTGGAGGCCGGCGCTGGAGGCTGTAGCGAAAGGCCGGAGCCAAGGCCGTCGCTGAAGGCCGGCGCTGGAGGCCGGTACTGAAAGCTGTAGCCAAGGTCGGAGCCAAAGATCGTTATTAAAGGCTGATGTTGAAATCTGATGCTGTAGGTTGGCTCTGAATTCAATTATCATATTATTTTTAAAAATTACATAAAAAATAATATCATTCAGAGAAATCGATCCGTATAAGCATGTATGCGCCTGCATCATCTTGTTTGCGTTGAAAACGAGCAGACAAGGACGTGCCGCTGCCGGACCTCAGCCATACCTCGCAGCTAGCTCGAGCCTTAGCTTTGGATGTGATGAGTTGATGACTCGTCTTTCGAGTGGCCAAAAAAAAAAAAAACGTACGCGTGCGCCTGCGTCATCCTGTTTCCGCTCCTCCACGCCAGCGAGGCACAATAGTCCGACAAAGTGGCCAAACAACGGAAATTTCATAGCGATGAATCAATCATCCTTTCGGATAACTTGAGCTAAATATAATATCCGCGATTTCTCCATGATTTTACCCCCACTGTTAACTTAAACGAACCGGAAAAGTAATTGGAACAAGGCGGGCGGACCAGCGCAATCAGTCGGCAGGGTGAGCCGGGGAAGAAGGTTAGGCCATTTATTTTTTCTTTTCCTTTTTTTTTTTCTTTAAATGAAAACAACGTATCAACCAGGTGATCTCATGGATGATGACTTCTATTATAGTACGAGTTAGCAGGCTGATATCAGCGTGATGTATGATGATAGATGTAAAAGAAACATGTGATAGCTCTGCAGAGGGTGACATATGCCGTCCAAGAAAGAAGGTTTCATACGAAAAGTGCTTCCACTACTGCAAAGGTGTTGCCTTTCGGTCCATCTTCTATTGCAAAGAATATTCAGTTAATGATTTTTTATCTGAAATTTGGTTTGAAAATATCGCAACACGACCGCATATTTCTAAAATGAATATTAAAAGTACACAAGGCCTATTAAATTTCAACCCAAGCAATATTGTGAAAACATTTATGTAAACTAAATTTCACATATATCAAATTAATTGCTGCCACAGACTCATCATACTGCTCCATAAAAATCTGAATGTCAACCTCCAAGCATATATCATATATCAGGGTATTTACAATATCAGATAATATAAAAATTGAAGACTAATCCGACCCCTGATGTCTCACGCCAAGGTCTGGATTTAACAGTTAAGCACTATTATCATCATTTGAAATATGATAGTGAAGTAACAAGCTAAAAGCCTAATAAAAATTTTATACATATCATCATAAATATACTAAAAAAAATTAAATAAATTATATATCAAAATAAATTTTTATTAAAAGTAACATAATATATCTACAAATTCAATTGTAAAATCATAAAATTAACCATAATCATGTGCCTATATAAACCATACCAAATGCTAAAATAACCAAATACTAACAAAATTTAACTCAATTGAATGGAACAATTTTGGTTAGGTCCAAATCAATTGAGTTTACAGTAGCTAGGTCCATGTATTTGATTGAATACGCAAGGCTTAATTCAATTGAATCTTGGAAAAGACTTTGTACAACACATCTGGTGCAGCAAGTCCTACGTGGACTGCACCATCCCTTATTATTGATCCATATGAATACGACACCCATTAAAAATGTTAAGACAGCTTTACGATATCCCTATGAAAAAAATTACGATACCCTCGTTTTAAAATTACGACACCATAGTTATAAAATTACAACACCCGTTTAAAAAGCCAACAAAAAATTATGATACCCAATTGTAAATTTATGATACCATAGTTATAAAATTACGACACCCATTCAAAAAACGTATCTTTATATAAATTTCAAAAAAAAAGCTGAACGAGTATTAATGCACGTCATGTCAAAATTTAAGATGATACTTCAGTTGTAAACTTACGATACAGTAGTTATAAAATTAAGACACCATTAAGAAAGTCAAAAAAAATTATGACATCCAGTTGTAAATTTACAATACCGTATTTATAAAATTATGACACCCATTCAGAAAATGTGCATGTACACAAATTCCAAAAAAAGCTGAAAGGATATTAATGTATGTCACGTCAAAATTTAAGATAACACTCTAGTTGTAAATTTAAGACACCGTAGTTATAAAATTAAGACACCCATTCAAAAAGCCAAAAAAAATTACGACATTTCAGTTGTAAATTTACAACACCGTAGATATAAAATTACGATACCCATTCAAAAACGTGTACGACAGCCTCTACATAATTTAAAAAAAAAACTAAATAGATATTAATGCACGTCACATCAAAATTTAAGATGATATCCTTGCCCCATCGTATTAAGTAATGTAGAATTTATGTGAACTAATAAGAAGAGACGATGCAGTCCACGTAGGACTTGCTGCATCGGAGGTGGTGTACAAAGACTTTTCCTTGAATCTTTAACTAGTTTAGATCAATTTGATCAACCCTAGCAAGTGATATACGTTAATACTTGATCCACATAAAATAAGCTAGTCAGATTAAATCAAAATTGACCCAACCGGCTCATCATTTAGACTGATTTGGGTTAGACTGGTTCAAAGATAGCTTAATAATAAATTATATCACAATAAAAATATAATAATGACTATCATTATATATAATAATGATAATAATATTATATTAATAGCACTGTAATATTAATATAATTTAGTATAGTTGTTATAAGTTTATATTACATTATATATAATTACTATAGTAATATTATAATAACACTATATTATTTTAATAATATAATAATATCTTATTATTATGTAATATTACAATATTGTTATGAATTATTTTATGATATTATTATTACAATCTTTTGTTATTATCAATAGTTTATTACAATAATTATCATTATTTTATTAAGTGAAAAATTATATTACAATAATAATATACTAAAAATGTTTATTATGATACAATAATGATAATAATATTATATAAATAGTAATACAATATTAGTGTAATATAATATAGTTATAATTATATTATATAATTAATATAAAATATTATAATAACACTATGTGATTTTAATAATATAATAATTTTATTATTATAATATAATGTAATAATCTCATTAAAATATTATTTTATGATGCCATTATTATAATAAAATAATATCACTGTATTATGTTAATACTACATATTATTGAAATAATATTATAGTAATAAGATATATTATAGTAATAATATAATAATGATAAAGGTGTATAGTTACAATTTCAAAAAAAAAGTAAGGATAACTTAGGCATTAAAAAAAACATCTTAAAATTAACAACTAGAGTGTTTGACTCGTGTTGATTTTGATGATCATAAAATAATTAAGGTACTAATATGTTTATTATGAAGACAAAGATCATTGCAGGTCAATATAGCACATCAAAAGGATGTTTCAATATGTTACTCAGTCATTTGGTCTAACCACCTTGAATATTCAGTGCTATGGCCGAACCTTGTTGAAGTCCAGCTAACTGAGAAAAGTCTTCAGCTAACTGGACTCTCTGATACTCTTTTTGGCTGAACTACACTTAAATCTAGCTAACTGGATTTTTAATCTACCCAGCTAAGGTTCCCTGCAGACTTCTCTTAGCTGAACTCCATTTCAATCTAGCTAACTGGACTAGCATCCAGTTAACTAAGATTCCTTGTAGATTTCTCTTGGCTGAACGTCATTTCATTCTATCTAATTGGATTGGCATCCAGTTAACTAAGATTTTCTGTAGCACTTCCCTGGCCGGACTCATGTTGGATTTAGTTAATTGGAGCTCATCACCAGTTAACTAAGGATTGCTGAAACATGTCCCTGGCCGAATGTTTTGCTAAATCAGCTAACTGAAATTTTTGTCCAGTTAACTGAGAATTGTTGAGATCTCTCCCTAGCCGAACTCTTCTTGAAAATAGTTAACTGGATTTGCATCCATCTAACTAAACTCCATGACATTATTTCTCCTTGGTCATGTGGATTTTGAATCTAGCTAACTGGAGTTCATCTCCAACTAACTAGAGTGGAAATGATATTTCTCCCTAGTTGTGTGGATTTTGAATCTAGCTAACTAGAGTTCATCTCCAGCTAACTAGAGTGGAAATGAAATTTCTCCCTGGCTGTGTGGATTTTAAATCTAGCTAACTGGAGATCATCTCCAGCTAACTAGAGTAGAAATAAAATGTCTTCCTGGCTGTGCTCATGATGAAAATAGTTAAATGGAGTTAATCACCGGTTAACCAGGTTGTAATTGAAATTCTTTTCTGGCTGAGCTGCTCTTACATTTAGCTAATTGGAATTGCATCTAGCTAGCTAAGGCTCCTTCATCTTTTTTCTCCTGGCCAAACAGATCTTCAATCTAGCTAACTGGATTTACATCCAGCTAGCTAAGGCTTCCTAAGATATTTCTCCTGGCCGAATGCTATGTTGTTCTAGTTAACTGGAATTGACATCAAGTTAACTAAGAATGGTTGCCTTTTTCTCTCTGGCCGAGCTCTCTCCTAATCTAGCTAACTGGAATTTAGTTCCAATCAATTGGGGAATTATTTCTACTTCACCTGGGTGCGAGCTTCACTCTATCCTAGCTAACTGGATTTTATTTCCAATCAGTTGGAGTCTGCCTCTTTGAAATGATGTCAGAGCTCTCTTTCCATTTTCGGCGACTGTCAGTGCATTCAATGTTTCAACGGTTATCTTCTCTTTCCGTTTTTCTTTTCATTATTTTCATTTTAGTGTAACGGATTGTTTTGTAGATCAAACACTTTAAATAGCTATATATAGAAGAAGAAGGAAGAGTGAACAATAGAAAACTATTATTGCATACATCCGTGGTTGTTCAGCAACAAAGAAAGGAAGCTCTGTTTTGAATACGTGAGTACTTTTTGAAGATCATTGATTGCTCATCCTTACTGATATTTTAAAGCTTCCAAGAGACATTGAAGGTTTCAACTACTTCAAAGAAGACTTTATTTATTGCTGAAGTGCATTCAAGGAAGAAGCTCATTTGAAAAGTTGTCTTCAAAACTTATGAAGTATTTATGTTGAAAAATTATTGAGAAATTATTTACCCAATTATTGATTTTGATGATTAACAAAAGCCATGAGTATATTCATTGCGTTTCTGATAAATTTGATAAGTGTTTTAGGAATTAAGAACGATTAATTATTCAAAAGGTATATGGAAATTAGTTTTGAATTAAATTTTAATGGATTATTAAAAAGTTCAAAAGTTAGAGCCGACACCCAGACCTACTCAACTGTAATCAGGGGATTATAGTGCGGACTCAAGAGTTGCTTGGGAGTGGATGTATGTGTCTAACACCGAACCACATAAATCTTTGTGTGTTTGTCGTGCATTTGTCACTCTCTCTTTATCATATTGTGCTTAGCTTTTATTAATTCACTTTACTTGGGCACTTTCACATCAAGCAAATTGTTTTCAAAGTGTTAAATTTTTTAAAGAACCCAATTCATCCCCCCTCTTGGGTTGCCATCTGGGCCAATAATTGGTATCAGAGCTTGTGCTCATTTAAACTTGATCTAATAATCAAGAGCTAAAGATCCAAATGGCAGCTCAAGCTGGATCATCCTTTTCTAAAGGTCAATCCACCAATAGGCCACCTTTGTTTAGTGGCACTAACTATTCATATTGAAAAGCAAGAATAAGGATTTTCATTCAAGCATGAAATTATGAATTATGGAGTATCATTATTAATGGACCTAGCACACCTACACACATGGTAGATGGTTCTATTGTTCCTAAGCCCGAAAGGGATTGGAATGAGAACGATAGGAAAATGGCTCAGCTTAATGCCAAAGCCATGAATGTCTTATATTGTTCTTTGGATGCAAATGAATTCAATAGAATTTCTACTTGCATTTCAGCCAAAGAAATATGGGATAGATTAGAAGTTCCCCATGAGGGTACCAATCAAGTAAAAGAATCCAAAATTAACATTCTTGTGCATAAATATGAATTGTTTAGCATGGAACAAACTGAATCAATCACATGCATGTACACTAGATTCATTGATATTATTAATGGTTTGAAAAGTCTTGGTAAGACCTATACTAATTCTGATTTAATACGCAAAGTTCTTAGGTCTCTTCCAAGATCATGGAAAGCCAAGGTGACTGCAATCCAAGAAGGCAAAGACTTAAACGTTCTACCTTTGAAGGAGCTACTAGGATCCCTAATGACCCATGTGCTGATAATGAAGTAACATCAAGAGGAAGATATCAAGAAGAAGAGGACAATAGCTCTCAAGGCTGCAGAAAATGAGAAGAGCAGCAGTGAAGATGATGATAAAGATGATGAAACAGCTCTCCTTGCAAAGAAATTTAGAAAGTTTATGTAAAGAAGGAGACCCTTCCATAAAAGGAAATCTAGAATCAAAATGGAAGGAGAAAAAGAAAAAGAAAGGGATAAAGATAAAGAAAAAGAACCCTTGACATGTTATGAATATAAGAAGCCGGGGCATTTTTGATCCGAATGTCCTCAACTAAAGAAGGGTTACAAGAAGAAGAAGAAGGCCTATGTTGCTACATGGAGTGATAGTGAAGAATCTTCATCCGAAGAAGATCAAAAAGAAGTTGCAAACATATACTTCATGGAAAACGATGAAAATTAGGTAAATTCTAAAACCCATGATGATTTTACATTTGATGAATTATATGATGCATTTAATGAATTAGTTAGTGATTTCAAAATTTTGAGAATGAAAAAAATCTTTGAAAACTAAAAATTTAAATCTTCTCAAAGAGAAAAATAAACTAATTCTTGAAGTTAAAAATTTAAAATCTGAAAAGGAAGATTCTCTAAAAGAAAAAGAATATATTTCTAATGAAAATATTAATTTGAAGAAAGAAATTGAAAAATATAAGATTATCGTTGATAAATTTACATATAGCTTAGAAAAACTAAATTTGCTTTTAAGTAATCAAAGAGCTGTATTTGATAAAGCTGGACTAGGATATAGACCTCACATGAAACAAAAATATGTAAACAATTTCTTTATTAAAAAACCTATCAAAAATGATGTTTCATGTTATCATTGCAACAAAAAAGGATATAAATCTTATGAATGCAATTTTAAAAAAAAACTAATAAGAATTTAATGCTTAAAGAAAAGAAAATATGGGTTCCAAAAGAAACAATATTTATTGCTACTAACCATGAAGGACCCAAGAAAGCTTGGGTATCTAAACAAAAGATTTGATTATCTTGCAGGAGTGTCTTGCGGCCAAAGGATAAAAAAAATGGTATCTTGATAGTGGCTGCTCAAGACACATGACGGGTGACAAGGAGCAATTCATCACCCTTGAAGATAAAAGAGAAGGAGTTATTACTTTTGAAGACAATAGCAAAGGTCAAATTATAAGCCTTGGTAAAATTCAAATAACTCCATGCACCTTTATTGAAAATATTTTATATGTTGATGGTTTAAAGCATAATTTAATTAGCATTAGCCAACTGTGTGATAAAGGTTTCAAAGTTTTCTTTGAAGCTTCTATCTGCACTATTTCTAATCCCATTGATAATAGCATTATATTTATTGGAAATAAAAATGGCAATGTATACTTAATTGATTTGGACAACTTGTCTACTAGTAACCATTGCCTGATTATTGATAATGCTAAGGTAAATGAGATTGGATGGTTATGGCATAGTAGATTAGGTCATGCAAGCATACACTTAATTTTAAAATTACTTAGAATGGATTTAGTTAAAGGACTTCCAAAATTAGATTTTGAAAACAATAGAATTTATGATGCATGTCAATTTGGAAAATAAACTAGAAATTTTTTTGAATCTAAAAATATTATTTTAACTACTAGGCCACTTGAACTACTTCATATGGACCTTTTTGGACCTACTAGAACCACTAGTTTAGGAGAAAAAAAATATGGTCTTATGATAGTAGATGATTATTCTAGATACACTTAGGTATTGTTCTTAGCTCACAAAGATGAGACTTTCTCAATATTTCTGAAATTCTTCAAGAAAGTCACAAATGAGAAAAATAACACCATAGTGTCTCTTAGAAGTGATCATGGAATTGAATTTAAAAATTATTTGTTTAAAAATTTCTGCATTAAAAATGACATTCATCATAATTTTTCAGCACCTATAACACCTCAACAAAATGGAGTTGTAGAATGAAAAAATAGGACTTTAGAAGATATGGCCCATACCATGCTATGTGAAAGCCAACTCCCAAAGTATTTCTGAACGGAAGCTATAAACACAGCATGTTACATCCTAAATAGAGCCTTAATTAGACCAATTCTTAAGAAAACTTCTTATAAATTATGGCATAATAGGAAACCTAACATTAGTTATTTTTATGCATTTGGTTGTCGATGTTTTATTCATAATAATGATAAGGACAATCTTGAAAGTTTGACACAAAATCTGATGAAGGCATATTCTTAGGATATTCCACATCTAGTAAAGCCTATAGAGTATTTAACAAGAAGTATTTAATTGTAGAAGAATCAATTCATGTAGTATTTGATGAGTCTTTAGCATCAAGTTCTGAAAAGATTGATGATGAGGAAGATACAAATTTGCTTGAAAGAGATATTGAAAAATTGAATATAGATGTATCCTCAGACTATGAACCAGAAGCTAAAGATGATGACTCACCTAAGGATGATGTTATTGATACTACTTGTAATGATGTAGATCTACCTAGAGATTGAAGATATGCTTATGGTCATCCTAAGGATTTAATCATAGGTGATCCATCTCAAGGAGTAAGAACTAGATCATCAATGAGGAACATCAATAATCATCTTGTATTTGTGTCTCATGTAGAACCCAAATCTATTGAAGAAGCTGAAAAAGATAGTAATTGGATGTTAGCTATGCAAGAAGAATTAAATTAATTTACTAGGAATAATGTATAGTCCTTAGTTGATAGACCCAAAGGTCATTCTGTTATAGGATCTAAATGGGTATTTAGAAATAAATTAGATGAAAATGGCATAGTAATTAGAAATAAAACTAGATTAGTTGCAAAAGGATATAATCAAGAATAAGGAATTGATTTTGATGAAACTTTTGCACCTGTTGCTAGATTAGAAGCAATTAGACTATTACTTGCATTTGCATGTCATATGAACATTAATCTATTTCAAATGGATGTTAAAAGTGCATTTTTAAATGGTTTTATAAATGAGAAAGTTTTTGTTGAACAACCACCTAGTTTTGAAGATCATGAATTTTCAAATCATATTTTCAAACTACACAAAGAACTTTATGGTTTAAAATAAGCACCTAGAGCTTGGTATGATAGACTAAGTAAATTTCTAATTAAAAATAATTTTTCTAGAGGAAATGTTGATAAAACCCTATTTTTGAAAAGAAAAGATAAAGACTTATTGATAGTACAAATATATGTAGATGATATTGTATTCGGTGCTACTAACATCTTGTGTGTCAAGAATTTGCAAAGTTAATGCAGGGTGAATTCGAGATGAGCATGATGGAAGAACTCAACTTCATCCTTGGACTACAAATCAAGTAAGAAAAGGAGGAGATTTTCATCAACCAAACAAAGTACACAAAAGAAATCTCAAGAAGTTTGGTATGGAATCAGTCAAACCCCTTGAAACACCTATGAGTCCTTCATGCAAACTGGATAAAGATGAAGATGGTAAGCAAGTTGATCAAAAATATTATAGAGGTATGATCGGATCTCTACTTTACTTAACTGCAAGTAGACTTGATATTATGTTTGTTGTTTGCTTATGTGCTAGATATCAGTCTGAACCTAAAGAATCTCACTTAATTACATTAAAAAGAATACTTAGATATCTAAATGGAACAAAAAATGTAGGATTATGGTATTCTAGAGACTCAACATTAAATTTGATTGCATATTCTGATTCTGATTATACTGGTTGTAAATTGGATAGAAAGAGTACAAGTGGTGCATGCCAATTTTTTGGAAGTAACTTAATCTCTTGGTTTAGCAAAAAGCAAAATTTGGTTGCACTATCAACTGCTGAAGCTGAATATGTTGCAGATAGAAGTTGCTATGCTCAAATCCTTTGGATTAAGAAACAACTTGAAGATTATGGTATAACACTTGATAAAACACCAATTAGATGTGATAACACTAGTGCAATAAACTTAACTAAAATCCTATACAACACTCAAGAACTAAACACATTGAAATTAGATATCATTTCATTAGAGAACATGTAGCTAATAATGACATTTATCTTGATTATGTTAGTACTGATGAACAATTAGCTGATATTTTTACAAAACCCCTAAGTGAAAAGAGATTTTGTTATCTTAGAGGAGAATTAGGAGTCTGTGATCTATTGGAATGAATTTAAATCTCTTAGGAATGATTATCTAGAATTAAATTATTTTTTTAATTTTCTTGTGATTTTAAGGAAAATTTATCTAGATATTTGAACCCCTTGATTTATCACATTCAAAAGTTGATTTATCCAAAATTTGATGACATTCCGGACAAGTTTTAGATTCTTTGAAACTCTTATTTTTTTCACTAAAACTGTCTTAGAGCCGACACCATGGTTATTGGAGTCGACTCCAGTTTTGTTTGAGATTTTGGAGCCGACACCTGCCTTTCCAGAGTCGACTCCACTTTGGGTGCTGACTGTGTTAGCGACTTGAAGCCAACACCTCGCTTTGCGGGAGCCGACTCCAAGTGGTCCTCGGTTGACGTTTTTAGGGCAGAGTCGACACCTTTCTCATTTCATTCGACTCCAAACTATTCCAAACTTTTCCCCACTCTTTTCAAAACTCTAAATATCTCAAATCCTTCATCCACTAGCATCCTATGGCACCCAAACGTAGAGGATCCGTGTTCGGTGGACCAGAGGTGACGGAAAAACAAACCATGAGGCGTCCAGCGTGGCAGCCCTCTCCAAGTTCATCCTCCACTTCGTTCGCTTCCACTCCGAGTGCAATCCCAAATCCATCTTCACCTCAGGTTGACACCCTAGCTGACCGAGTCATCACAATGGATAGGAAGGTAGATTTCCACTTCTTTGAAGCCGAGGGTTTCTCTATTGGACGACAGCTCAAGGAGTTAGGATGGGAGAAGGTTTGTTCACTTGATGTTCCAACTTATCCGGCCCTAGTTAAAGAATTTTATCATAATCTATCTAGAGGAGATGAAGGAATCGTAAGTTATGTAAGAGGAAAAAGGATTCGCTTGACTTCAAAAATACTTGGAAATCTTTTGGAGATTCCGGTTATTGGATTAACTGCTACTTTACATAGTGAGAGAGCAATGGCTCTGTCAAGAATGCTTGGAAGGGAGGTTACTGATTTTGAGAAAATTAGGGCAAATCAATTACCCTTGGAGCTAAGGTTATTGCATAACATATGTAGTAGGATTCTTTTCCCTAAGATAGGAAGATTTGAGTATGTCTCGAAGCGAGATATTTTGATTATGGACTGTGTTTTAACTGGTTAGCCTATTAATCTTGCTGGGATGATGATACCACATGGCAGAGGCTGGTAATAAGAAAAGATCAACTTTACCTTATGGCATGATATTAACCATGGCCTTTCAAAATCAAGGTGTAGTTATTTCTGATAGTGAGCCTATGAAGAACCTTAGACATACGGACTATTATAGCATTGCAACTGTGCACCGTATGGGGTTTGTGAAGGTGAATGGACAATGGGAGAGGAAGGGATACTCAGATGATAGGATAGCTGAAGTTACTGCGCCTGGTCCTTCAGAGGCTGGACCTTCTATGAGACATCCTTCACCACCACCAGCACCTCCTGCAGTACCTTCACCACCTGCACCGACACCTACTCCTATTTTCACTTCTACTAGATTTTTTGCAATTCAAATGGAGCAGCTGAATGAGCTTTTTGCTAATCATGAAGAAAAAAATGAAAATTGAATTGGACAATAAACTTTTAAGTATAAGATAGCTCTATTACTCTTTGAAAGATAAAGTGAACAAGATTGAGTCATCCTTCAGTACTGCTTCGGAGGCCTATTGATTTAATGCAAATTTTTGATAAAATCAAGGATATTGGAGGAAACTCTGAGATTTATTCCAAATGTAATGCAGAGCTACAGGAGAAGGTGACTATTGCTGCTTCCTTGGTAGAGAAAATGTTAAATGACTTTATGAAGATACAAGAAAGTGACATGGAAAAGATCCTAGAAGAACTTAAGAGAATTCTTAGATTTAGATTTTGATGTTTAGTTTACTTTTTGATGTAATAGAATGTTTATATGAATGAAGTAATGAAATACATTGAAGTAAACATTTTGATACTTTGTTGAATGATGTAATGAACATTTTGATGTAATGTTTCAATATTTAATAAATATTAAATTTTGAATGTTTTGAAGTTTGATTTAAGCTTATGTTTGATGTTGAAGTACTTAATTTCTATAGTTGTTGTTAATTTAAGCCTTAATGAAACTTCTTCTAAACCTTTTTGTTGATTACAAAAAAGGGGGAGAGAAGAGGTATTTGTATATGCATAAAAGTGATGGAAGAATGATATATGTATATGCATGTTAAGCAATTAAAAGAATGAAGGAGAATAGTACTTCAAATATACATGTTGAAAGGACTTAATAGTATGCATGTTGAAAGGAATTAATGTCAAAAGGAATAGAATTTTAATAGACTTAACATATGCACCAATATAGGGGGAGCTACCTTATTAAGGGGGAGCTTAACCTTAATTTAGAATGTTTTGACAATTATGCATTAATTGATTATGCATATACTCAATGTTTTTGTCATCATCAAAAAGGGGGAGATTGTTGGAAAATTATTGAGAAATTATTTACCTAATTATTGATTTTGATGATTAACAAAAGCCATGAGTATATCATTGTGTTTCTAATAAATTTGATAAGTGTTTCAAGAATTAAGAATGATTAATTATTCAAAAGGTATATGGAAATCAGTTTTGAATTGAATTTTAATGGATTATTAAAAAGTTCAGAAGTTAAGTCGACACCCAGACCTACTCGAGCCGACTTCAGAGCGTATTGGAACAGTTCAGGATTTTTGGCACGGTTTGGAGCCGACACCTTAACAGTCGGGAGCCGACTCCAACATGAGATATAGAGAACTATTTCTCATCAGAAGTCGGGGCCGACACATGAATTTTTGGAGCCGATTCTAACCTGAGTTACAGAGACTATATTTTTCGGAGTAATTCTTGAAGCCGACACCTCAGGATCGGGAGCCGACTCCAGACAGCGGTGAGTCGATACTTTGTAAAGTGGGAGCTGACTCCACGTTGAATTATTTTTTGCTATTTTTGGTAACCCGATTTGGAGTCGACACATGAAAAGTTGGAACCGACTCCAACATGTTAGAGGATGATTTTCAAAAGCAACAGATCAGCTCTAACGACTATTTTTTTCACCTACTCTTCAACGGATCTATTTTCTTGCATGGAGAACTCATCAAGGTACATTTCAACGACTATTTTCTCACCTAATCTCGGATTGAAAATCTATATAAAGGGGATATCCGACCGTTCGAAATATAGAGAAAAAAATAACGAAAAAATCGAGGAAAATATCTAGTGAAAAAGAGAGAAAAATCAAAGAGAAATCTCTGAGTCCATGCCTATCATCTGAAGAGAGTTTCTAGAGAAATCCAAAGCCCTCAAAGATCAAAATCGAAGGATTTTCAAAGGAGAAAAGAAGAAGAGCAAAAGCCCTATTTCCTCAACATTCTTTTCAACAAATTTCTGTCAAGAATTAGAGCTGAAGCTTGGTTCATCCATTCAAAAGAGAAGATGAAAAGAAGAAAAGAAGAAAAGCTCACATCCAGATTGCTTCAATCAGGCTTTTCTAATCCTTGTCTATTTACATTATTTATTTGCTCAATTAAGGAGCTTTTGAATTGAAAACTTTATTTTGAATTGTTGTTTGCTAATTCAATCAGAGGGATTGAATTAGTTGAGGTAGTTTACCTCGGGACAAGCTAAGTTTAGCTTGGGTTAAGGTTTTGTGCTGGTGAACCTGTGAAAACCGGCTGGTTTTATTGTGATCCCATGTAAAACAATAAGTTCGAGTTGTGATCTTGTAAAACAACTCAACTGTAATCAGGGGATTATAGTATGGACCTAAGAGTTGCTTGGGAGTGGACGTAGGTATGGCTAACACCGAACTACTATAAATCTTTGTGTGTTTGTCGTGCATTTGTCTCTCTTTCTTTATCATATTGTGCTTAGCTTTTATTAATTCACTTTACTTGGGAACTTTTATTAATTCACCTCCTGAATGAAGTTCACCTTGATAAGTTTATCAACTTCCTCTTCAATAGCTCTCTGCCACTCTAGGGCGAAACTCCTCTTCTTTTATTTGACGGGCTGGTACATCTCGTCCACGTTAAGGCGGTGGACGAGAACTTCGGGGCTGATTCCTGGCATGTCGAAGGTGGACCAGGCGAAGACATCGGCGTTGCTTCGAAGAAAGTCGATCAGCTCCTGCCGGGTTTCGCCTTTCATCAGCGACCCAATCTTTACAGTTCAGTCGGGACGAGCTTCGTCCAGTTGCACTTCTTCCAGTTCCTCGGCTGGTTCTCCCCGTTGCTCGGCGAAGTCCTCCCGAGCGTCCAGCCCATCAACTTTAGGCATTTTGGACTGAAGGATGGTGACAAAACACTACCGAGCTATAGTTTGGCTTTCTTGGACAACACCAACTCCCGCCCGGTGGGGAATTTCATAGATAGGTGTGGGATGGAGACAACGGCTTTGACGGACATCAGGTCGGTCTCCCAAATATCGCATTGTAGGGCGACCTGAGCTTGGTCACTAGGAAGTCTGTGTGAACAGTCGCCACAAGGGGCCAGGTTCCTGCCTGAACCGTTAAGGTTACGACCCCCTCTGGGATGATAACATCATCGGTGAACCCCATTAGGGTGGAGTCCACGGCTCGGAGGTTTTCCATGAGCAATTTCATCTTGGCAAACACATTAAGGTACAGAACATTCACGAAGCTTCCACTATCAACAAGGATCCGACTTACATCGTAGTTATTTAAATTGAGATATACAACCAATGCGTCGTCATGTGGGAATTGTATCCCTTGGAGATCGTCGTCGGAGAAGAAGAGCTCACCCGTTCGCGCTTTCTTTGGCGCTGAGCCTTCATCATCATTTCTGGAGCTCAAGCCGCTGGCCTCTTCATTCATATTGATGTGGCCGATTACTGGTGGATTTGGAGGAGGAGGAGGCTGCTGAAGCTCGGGCTGGCGGTCACCCCCTTGTCCTGGCTCGGGCGCCCTTCTGAACTGGTTTAGTCGGTCCCGTTGGATTAGCCTCTCAATCTCGTTCTTCAACTGCCAGCATTCCTCGGTGTCATGGCCATGCTCCCGGTGATAGCGGCAGTATTTGGTGGGGTCCCTCCGAGTTAGGTTCCCTCGGAGAGGAGTTGGTTGGGGGAGCTGGTGCTCTATCTCCATGATGATTTGCGCCCTAGGAACAGTGAGCGGGGTGTACCGGTCGAATCGCCTGGGCGGGCTCCAGGAGTGATTTCTTGGTGGCGGCGGGGGAGCCCTTTGGCGACGAGGCAGGCTTGGCTGACGGATAGGTCGGTGCCTGTCCGAACCTTTAGGCTCTTTCTTCTTCGTCAGCTCGGCGTGGTCAGCTCTCCGTGATTCTTCGACCCTGGCGTATTTGTCGGAGAGGTTCGGGGGGTAGCTGACCTCCATCGCCAGATAGAAGTCGCTCTCCTTTAAAACTCCCCCCGCTAGGGCGGACATAGCCACTCATGATTAAGGTGGTCCACCTCCAGTATGGTCTTGTTAAAACGGCCAAGGTAATTTCTCAAGGACTCCCCCTCTCTCTGCTTAACTTCAGAGAGGGAGTCGGATCTTCGTCGGTGATGGCGGCTACTGACGAACTGGCCAATAAAAAGACGGCTCAGCTCATCGAATGAATCAACGGAACCTGGTTTCAAGGCGTTGAACCAGGTTCGGGCAGATCCTCTGAGGGTGGAAGGGAAGGCACGGCAAAGGATCGCGTCTGATGCTCCATAGAACATCATTATTGACCGGAAGCTACTGAGATGATCATCCGGATCAGAGGAGACATGGTAGGGCTCAATGACGGGTAGCTTAACATGGGAGGGAATCACTTCCTCCATGATCCCTTTGGAGAAAGGGATGCCCTGCTCTGCCTTGGGCTGAGGCGGATGAGCCTGCTTGGTGGCGTCCAGCTCCTGACACATCTCCCAGAGTTGTCGGCGGATCTCCTCTTCAGATATAAGAGGAGGAGCTGGGCGAGGAGAGCGCGGGGATGGCGTCGAATCATGGCAGGAGGACACCGGAGAGAAGGACTGGGCTCACAGAGATCTGGGAGGATCCCCGTTGTAGCCACCTCGTGGGACTGGTTTGTCCTCCTTGGGTCGGTGCGGGGGGTCCGCGGCTCCATGCGGACCAGAAGAAGAGGTGGCCGGAGAGAAAGGGGCTACGGCCTCCTCAGGGAGGCGTGGAGCAGGGGCAGTTGCGAGACGCTCCTGAACCAGATGGGTCAGGGCTTGGACCTGCTGGGCCAGCGTGACGAACTGATCCTGGGTCACCGGGACGGCTGGTGGCGACGGGGTCTCAACAGGTGGCAGCTGCGGCGCCACGCTACTCATCGGATCAGGTCTCTAGGAGGCGACCTGATCCTGGGCTTCAGAAGTTGCTCTTCTCCGATTAGCCATTGGAGAGGTTCTCTTCCGGATCGAGATCCTTGTCTCCTTTCTTCAAGTTTTAATGGGACTTGAGGCCCTTCCTCTAGCGCCAATCTGTTGCCGCCGGGATCTGTCCTCCGACTCGGGCGCGATCGGTCTCCTGATCGGGCTTCCTCTTGGGCGGACCTACACAGAAGTCCTCACGCGAGAGGCGTTGGGGGTGGCCCTCCGCGGAAGACCCTCTGACGCTTAAGTCAGTGGGGATAGACGATCAATAGAAATGAGGAGAAGGATCTCTCTGGGGAGTCCCTCTAGGGGTGACCAATCGGGGGCTCATGCGGAGCGCCGACGGCGGAGAAGGAGAAGGGTGAGCAGTAAAAGAGAGGGAGAGTGAGAGTGAGCCAGGAGCTGTGTATGGGGGCTTGTGCGCGTACCTGAGAGAATTTGGGAGTGTCATATTTATAGGCAATCACCTGAATCTTGAGCGCCTTCTGGAAGGTTCGAAGGTTGTTGGGATACCGAGATGATTCGAATCAAGTTGTTGTGAGGCCGGTGGGATCTGTATCTTGTCCGTTGAAGGATCGACGGCTGGGAGAGCTCTCTGATGACCTGAGATCCGATGACTGCGTAGGTCCTAGGCCGTTATTGCAGATCCTAGACCACTCCTCGATATGATTCTTTGTTTGAGATTCTGTTACACTAGACCTGGGCTCTCCCGCGTCAGGTTCCGTGGAGGTGCATGTCGAGCCATGGATTGCTCGGAGGTTGCTCGGGGGAATCGAGCTATGGGTTGCTTAGGGAAGCCGAGCTATGAGTTGCCCGGGGAAACCGAGCTATGGATAACTCAGGGGAACCGAGCTATGGGTTGCTCGGGAAGGCCGAGCTATAAATGGCCCGGGAAAACCGAGCTATGGATGGCCCGAAGAGACCGAGCTATGGGTTGCTCGGGGAAGCCGAGCTATGGGTTACCCGGGGAAATTGAGCTATGGGTTGCTTGACCCGCAGGATCATACTAGTTAGCTCATTCTTTATGAACGTAGCGCAGCAGGTGAAGAATGGGACCAATCTTAGCCCCTTGATACGGTTATCAATGATGATTTTACCTCTCAATAGAAAAGTAAATGTGCGCGTATGTCATTCTATGCGTCATCCTGTTTGCATACGGAAGGGGCAGATAAGAACGTGCGGCTGCCGAATCTTGGCCACACTTTGCAGCTAGCTCGAGTCCCTTGGTACGAGCTTTGGATGTGATGAGTTGACGATGAAATTGCTCGTTTTTATAACGAAAATCGATGAATCATCCTGTTTGCGTGGAAAAGGAGCAGAACGTGCGGCTGCCGGACCTCGGCCATACCTCGCAGCTAGCTCGAGTCTCAGCTTTGGATGTGATGAGTTGACGACGAAATTGCTCGTCTTTATAAGGAAGACCGATGGCAGCCGGCGGCCAAGAAAAGGAACGTACGCGTGCGCCTGCGTCATCCTGTTTCCGCTCCTCCACGCCAGCGAGGCACAATAGTCCGACAAAGTGGCCAAACAATGGAAATTTCATAGCGATGAATCAATCATCCTTTCGGATAACTTGAGCTAAATATAATATCCGCGATTTCTCCATGATTTTACCCCCACTGTTAACTTAAACGAACCGGAAAAGTAATTGGAACAAGGCGGGCGGACCAGCGCAATCAGTCGGCAGGGTGAGCCGGGGAAGAAGGTTAGGCCATTTATTTTTCTTTTCCTTTTTTTTTTTCTTTAAATGAAAACAACGTATCAACCAGGTGATCTCATGGATGATGACTTCTATTATAGTACGAGTTAGCGGGCTGATATCAGCGTGATGTATGATGATAGATGTAAAAGAAACATGTGATAGCTCTGCAGAGGGTGACATATGCCGTCCAAGAAAGAAGGTTTCATACGAAAAGTGCTTCCACTGCAAAGGTGTTGCCTTTCGGTCCATCTTCTATTGCAAAGAATATTCAGTTAATGATTTTTTATCTGAAATTTGGTTTGAAAATATCGCAACACGACCGCATATTTCTAAAATGAATATTAAAAGTACACAAGGCCTATTAAATTTCAACCCCAGCAATATTGTGAAAACATTTATGTAAACTAAATTTCACATATATCAAATTAATTGCTGCCACAGACTCATCATACTGCTCCATAAAAATCTGAATGTCAACCTCCAAGCATATATCATATATCAGGGTATTTACAATATCAGATAATATAAAAATTGAAGACTAATCCGACCCCTGATGTCTCACGCCAAGGTCTGGATTTAACAGTTAAGCACTATTATCATCATTTGAAATATGGTAGTGAAGTAATAAGCTAAAAGCCTAAAAAATTTTATACATATCATCATGAATATACTAAAAAAAATAAAATAAATTATATATCAAAATAAATTTTTATTTAAAAGTAACATAATATATCTACAAATTCAATTGTAAAACCATAAAATTAACCATAATCATGTGCCTATATAAACCATACCAAATGCTAAAATAACCAAATACTAACATAATTTAACTCAATTGAATCGAACAATTTTGGTTAGGTCCAAATCAATTGAGTTTACAGTAGCTAGGTCCATGTATTTGATTGAATACGCAAGGCTTAATTCAATTGAATCTTGGAAAAGACTTTGTACAACACATCTGGTGCAGCAAGTCCTACGTGGGCTGCACCATCCCTTATTATTGGTCCATATGAATACGACACTTATTAAAAAATGTTAAGACAACTTTACGATATCCCTATGGAAAAAATTACGACACCCCAGTTTTAAAATTACGACACCATAGTTATAAAATTACAACACCCATTTAGAAAGCCAACAAAAAATTACGATACCCAATTGTAAATTTATGATACCGTAGTTATAAAATTACGACACCCATTCAGAAAACGTATTTTTATACAAATTTCAAAAAAAAAGCTGAACGAGTATTAATGCACGTCATGTCAAAATTTAAGATGATACTTCAGTTATAAACTTACGATACAGTAGTTATAAAATTAAGACACCCGTTAAGAAAGTCAAAAAAAATTACGACATCTAGTTATAAATTTACGATACCATATTTATAAAATTATGACACCCATTCAGAAAACGTGCATGTACACAAATTCCAAAAAAAAAACTGAAAGGATATTAATGCACATCATGTCAAAATTTAAGATGACACTCCAGTTGTAAAGTTAAGATACTGTAGTTATAAAATTAAGACACCTATTCAAAAAGTCAAAAAAAAATTACGACATTTCAGTTGTAAATTTACAGCACCGTAGATATAAAATTACGATACACATTCAAAAAATGTGTACGACAGCCTCTACATAAATTAAAAAAAAAAAACTAAATCGATATTAATGCACGTCACGTCAAAATTTAAGATGATATCCTTGCCCCATCGTATTAAGTAATGTAGAATTTATGTGAACTAATAAGAAGAGACGAGTAGGACTTGCTGCATCGGAGGTGGTGTACAAAGACTTTTCCTTGAATCTTTAACTAGTTTAGATCAATTTGATCAACCCTAGCAAGTGATATACATTAATACTTGATCCACATAAAATAAGCTGGTCAGATTAAATCAAAATTGACCCAACCAGCTCATCATTTAGACTGATTTGGGTTAGACTGGTTCAAAGATAGCTTAATATAATAAATTATATCACAATAAAAATATAATAATGACTATCATATATATAATAATGATAATAATATATATTAATAGCATTGTAATATTAATATAATTTAGTATAGTTGTTATAAGTTTATATTACATTATATATAATTACTATAGTAATATTATAATAACACTATATTATTTTAATAATATAATATCTTATTATTATGTAATATTACAATATTGTTATGAATTATTTATGATATTATTATTACAATCTTTTGTTATTATCAATAGTTTATTACAATAATTATCATTATTTTATTAAGTGAAAAATTATATTACAATAATATACTAAAAATGTTTATTATGATACAATAATGATAATATTATATAAATAGTAATACAATATTAGTGTAATATATATAGTTATAATTATATATATAATTAATATAAATATTATAATAATACTATGTGATTTTAATATATAATTTTTATTATTATTATAATATAATAATCTCATTATTATTTTATGATGCCATTATTATATAAATAATATCACTATATTATGTTAATACTACATATTATTGAAATAATATTATAGTAATAAGATATATTATAGTATAATATAATAATGATAAAGGTGTATAGTTACAATTTCAAAAAAAAGTAGGATAACTTAGGCATTAAAAAATATCTTAAAATTAACAACTAGAGTGTTGACTCGTGTTGATTTTGATGATCATAAAATAATTAAGATACTAATATGTTTATTATGAAGACATATTATTAAAATATTATTAAAAAAGTAAGAATTTCATTCCAAAAGACCAGGGGTTGTTATAGTTGGTGATACGATTGGAGTGAAATTCTCAAAGGATTCTTAGGGAATGAACGTAGGTGCTAGGTTGGCATCTAACCACTATAAAAATTGTGATTACTTGCTTAATCTTTCTGATATGTTTGTCTTCATGTCACTACACCTCTACCGATTAGATTTTGAATTGCTAAGTACATATCTGCGTAAATCTTAATTTTATTTATCTAAAAGTCGCACCAGTTCGAAATCCGGTTCGTTCAATAAACTTTTTTGATTTTCATTAGATTATATAAAAATTAACTTTAATAATAAAACTAGATCAAAGCCATGACTCAAACTATCCCTATTCGAGGGATATGGATGGCGTTTTACATGACCATACCGTTCAAAAGTAACAATAATTAGGCATCTATTTAATGTGTCTTCAACCATGGGGATAATCAATTATCTGGCACTGTTACTGCCTCGGTTATTTTTCTGGTCTCAAGGCTTTGATGTGGTCTAACAATTTCCCAAAGTCCCTGTAGGATGGCCCACCTTCCTCTACGCTCCTCTTTGCGAGCTCTGCCATCTCACCGGCGGACCTCCTCAACTCCTCTGCTCCATCCCCTTCCATCACGTCCCTTACCATCATCTCCACGATGCTTCTCCCGCGCTTGTCCTTCATGTCCACTCCAATCCTCCAAACTTCACTGACAAACCTACTGTTTACCTGCTGGTCCGCGAAGAAAGGCCAACAGATCATCGGCACGCCTGCCGCCACGCTCTCCAGCGTCGAATTCCATCCACTGTGGGTCAAGAAACATCCCACCGCCGGGTGGGTCAACACCTCTTCCTGCGGTGCCCACTCCACAAGGCACCCCCTCTCCCTCGTCTCCTTCTCCAACTCCTCCTGTATCGCCTCCCCCATCTTCCCTTCCACCAGGTCTGGCCTCACCACCCATAAGAACCGCTTGCCACTGTCCACCAGCCCGTGCCAGAACTCCACTAGATCGTCCCTCGACATTATTGTGATGCTTCCGAAGCTGACGTAGACGACCGACCTCTGCGGCTGTGAGTCGAGCCACTTAATGCAGGAATGGTCCTCTCGCCAGAGGCTGGCAGAGTAGGAGGACGATGGTACATGATCAGCACCGCAATGACCAAAAGTTTTGGAAAGGAGGTGGAGAGGCCCGAGGGCGTAGGTGAAGGGGATGGCGGAACGGATGTGTGAGAGGATGGGGCCCTCGAGCGACTCAAAGGTGTTTAGAATGAGACCTCTCCCTCGTCTGATGTTCGCGTTGGCGTTGGTCACGAACTGGAGAGCACGATCGGAAGTTGACTTGGCGTTTCTACAAAAGCTCGGTAGGTCTCTGCGCCGTAAGAAATTCTCCATTCCCGGCACCCGTCGAATCATCCCATCTAGACCGGCCTCCTCCTCTTCTATTAATAAGAAAAAAAAAAAAAAACTCTCATCTACAATAGAAGTATGGCGGTCGGAGGCTTAAATCAGTCAAGGCTATATAGAAAGATGATGATAAGCAATACCTGGAAAGGGGATGTCTCCGCCCCTGATGAGATTGGGGAGGGAAAGATAAGCCCAGACGGCACAAGCACCGCTAGTGCGGAGGAAGATCACGGGAATTTCCATCTCTGCCGCCACCTCCGACGCGAGGGGCAAGAGCCCATCAACCACGACGCAGGTCACGGGCGGCCATCCGTCGGGATCCTGGCCACTGGGGACCAGTAGCTCTCTGTAGTGCTCTCTGGATCGAGTCCGGAGGGACTCTTCGAGGTCGAGGAACTCGAGGAAGGGTCGGGAGTGGTCTTCCGGGAGGCCGTCGGGGATAGTCCGGAATCGGAACCTGGGGAGTCCTGCGAACCGAGCGAGGGAGGGGGAGGCGGCGAGGAATCGGCGATGGATGTTTTCGGTGTTGACGAATGTGACGCGGAGGCCGGCATGGGAGAGGAGCTCGGCGAGCTTCAGCGTCGGAGGGACGTGACCTTGCACCGGAAAAGGGAATAGAAGCACGTGCGGCTCCCCTCCCTCCTCCGCCATGTTGCTCTGTTTTCGCCCTTCCCAGTCTCATCGAGTAATTTTATTTTTATAGAGTCATCCGCCGCCCGGTCCGACTCCAAACAGTAATATATCCCAGGCGTGACCGAACTAGTGGAGACCAAACTAGCGGTCGCAGGAGGGTAAGAAATGCCAAGTTGTCATTTGGGTCCTTCCGCCGCCGGATTCCGCTGAAAGCACTGGCAATCAGGAAAAAGAAACCAATCCCTTGGCGTGTACGGGACGGATGTTACAAAGCCAGGGCTCGCGTGTTGGGGGCTGCATCAGACAGTCCCGACTCCCTTGGCGTCGAAGAGGTCAGCATTCATCTGTACTGATAGTTATTGCTTATTCGGGAGAAGAGTCTCGCTGGGTTTCTGTTCATAGAAAGGAAGGTAGCTGGTGAGATGAAGATTAATCCAATCAAAATTGATGTGATTGATTTTTTTTTTTTTTTTACGGTAGTTCCCATAGTTTTTGAGACAAAGTAATAATTTAACAATTAGACCTAACGTTGGCCTTAGTATCGGCCTCAGTTTTGACCTCGGCCTCGGACTTAGTCTTGGCTTTGGCCTCGACCTTAAATTTAGTCTCGGCCTCGGCCTCGGACTTGGTTACCATCTCGGCTTCGGCCTCAACCTCGGACTTGGTTACGGTCTCGGCTTCGGCCTCGGCCTCGGACTTGTTTCAGTCTCGACTTGGCCTCGGCCTCGGACTTGGTTGTAATCTCGGCCTCGGCCTCGAACTTAGTCTCAGCTTCGGCCTCAGCCTCAGACTTGGTTTCAGTCTCGGCCTCGGCCTCGGACTTAGGCCTCGACCTCGATCACAAACCATACCAGCCGCATTCGCCTCGAGCCTAGAGCCCCACCTCGGCCTCGGCCTCGAGCCTCGCCTTGGCCTCGGCCTAGAGCCCTACATCGACCTCGACCTCGAGCCTCGCCTCGGCCTTCGCCTAGAGCCCTACCTCGGCCTCGGCTTGAGGCCCCACCTCGGCCTCAAACCTCGGCCTCGGTCTAGAGCCCTACCTCGGCCTCGGCCTAAGCTATTGGCTACAAAGTGGTACTCACCGTGAGGATCAACAGGACTAAATCCGGCCGCGAAGAGAGTATCCTCCGATAGAAGGGCACTGGCTGGAAGCACTCGACTGCCGTGTAACACGACCAAATCCCTTTTCTCCTGCTCGGATAACTCCAGATGCGCTTCTGGATCCTTTACATATCGTCCCCACACCCAAGGAAAATCCGAGCCAATATTCCCTTCGACTATAAAGAATCGTGATTTCCATTCCTTTATCGATGACGGGTTATCTGAAATCATCTTGAAAGACCTTCGGGGACAGATGTAAGGCCACTCTGAGGCCCTCCCGGTGACCAGATTGTAGCACGCCCTGAACATCGGAAGGGTGCGGTTACCCCGACATGGTTGCACAACGAGATGAATCCGATGAGGTTGCGCCAGCTGTTGGGAGCCACTATGGTGAAGCATATATTGTAGAACCTGATCAGCTCCCGCACCAGCGGATGAAGAGGAAACCTGAGGCCTGCCCTCAAACTTTCCTCATAACAGAATACTCCGTCCCCTAATCCAGATGTTACCCTGTCATCAGCCGTTGGGAGCAACAAGGTAACATCCTGAGGAATCTTGTACAGGCAGCGTATCCGTTCCAGATCCGCTAGGGTCACCTCCGAAGCTTGATCGCTCGGACTCACCATGTTTTCGATCGAAAGAGACGCTGAGCAAGGTCGCTAAGAAAACGGGGAAATAAAGTTCTCTAAGGAAAAGCGAAAGAGCGCTGCGAATAGGGATGGCGCCACTACGACTCCATTTTTCCCAAAAGAAACCGTCTCAGGGAGAAGATAATGCATCTCAACCAAGACGTCCGGAACCGCGGCTGCAGGTGCCATAAAGATCGAGATCTCCTACGTGGCGCTTCTCCAATTGTTGCCTTCGCTCCTAAGAAACGATGGATCCACTTCAAGAAGGCAAGATGGCCACGCGGCATTAATTAGGGCATCATTGCGTGGGCTGTCAAATACATATCCCCCCGTTCGGATTGTGCCACCTAAGTCTATACTCCCTATGCCCAAACCTATGCTTCGAACTAGGGAGTGGGAAGCATGTGTTGAGGGGTAAAATTATCATTGCGTTGATAACCGTGCGAAGGGGCTAAGATCAGCCTCGGCCCCCACTTGCTACGCTGTGCCTATAAAGAACGAGCTAGCTAGTATGATCCGACGGATCGAGCAACCCGTAGCTTGGCTTCCCCGAGCAACCCATAGCTCGGTTTCCCCGAGCCATCCATAGCTCGGCTTCCCCGAGCAGCCCATAGCTCAGCTTCCCCAAGCAACCCATAGCTCGGTTTCCCCGAGCCAACCATAGCTCGGTTTCTCCGAGCAACCCATAGCTCGACTTCCTCGAGCCATCCATAGCTCGGTTTTCCCAAGCCATCCATAGCTCGGTTTCCCCGAGCAACCCATAGCTCGGCTTTCCCGGGCCATCCATAGCTCGGCTTCCCTGAGCAACCCATAGCTCGGCTCCCCCGAGCAATCAATAGCTCGGCTCCCCCGAGCAATCCCCGAGCAATCTCTGGCTCGACATGCACCTCCACGGAACCTGGCGCGGGAGAGCCCAAGTCTAGTGTAACAGGATCCCAAACGATGAATCGCATCGAGGAGTGGCCTAGGATTATGCAATAACGGCCTAGGACCTACGCGGTCATCGGATCTCAGGCCATTAGAGAGCTCTCTCAGCCGTCGATCCTTCAACGGACAAGATATGGATCCCACCGGCCTCACAACAGCTTGATTCGAATCATCTCCGTATCCTAACAACCTTCGAACCTTCCAGAAAGCGCTCAAGATTCAGGTGATTGCCTATAAATAAGACACCCCCAGATTCTCTCAGGTACGTGCACAAGCTCCCGTACACAACTCCTGGTTCAGTCTCAATATCACTCTCTCTTTCTCTTGCTGCTCCCCCTTCTCCTTTCCGCCGTCGGCGCTCCGCACGAGCTCTCGATAGGCAACCCCTGGAGGGACTCCCAGAGAGATCCTTCTTCTCATTTTTGTTGATCGTTGATCCCACTGACTTGAGCGTCGGAGGATCTTCCGCGGAGGGCCACCCCCAATGCCTCTCGCGTAATGACTATTTTGCAGGTCCGCCTAGGAGGGAGCCCATTCTGAAGCCCGATCGTGCTTGAGTCGGAAGGACAGATTTCAGCAGCAACAGAAACACTTCAAATTAATTAGTTTTACTAAAAATGAATGACATCACACGGCCGGCAATGTAGATGAAGAGTATCGCATACTGGGAATTGGAATCTCTCCACCCTTGATGAGGTCGGGGATGCGATAGTAGGCCCAGAAGGAACAAGCACTGCTCGTCCGGAAGAAGATCACAGGGATCCCCACCTCCTCCGCCACCTCCCACGACAGCGTCAGGCCACCGTCGGCCACCACGCACGTCACGGATGGCCAGTCGTCAGGATCCTGGCCGACCGGGGCCAGCAACTTCCTGTACGGCTCCCTTGACCGAGTCCGGATGGACTCTTCGAGCTCTTGGAATTGGACAGAAGGTCGACGGTCATCCTCCGCGAGACCGTCGGGAATGGTCCGAAATCGGAACCGGGGGAGTCCGGCGAGCCGCGCGAGGGCTGGAGAGTTGCGGAGGAGCCGGCGGTGGATGTTTTCGGTGTTGACGAAGGTGATGCAGAGGCCGGCCAGCACGAAGAGCTTGGCCAGCTTCAGCATCGGTGGCACGTGACCTTGGGCTGGAAAAGGGGACATCAGTACGTGCGGCTCCGCCATCTTGCTACGATTACGAAGCAGTGGGTTGGGCATGGGCATGGGCATGGGCATGGGCATGGGCATGACTCTGTTACGTTCCAAACTTTATAGACCAGTAGTACATGGTTAGCCTCGCGGGTGACTATGGGTAAGATCAGAAATGAGCCGCCATTGGCGCGTGTGCTGCTGCGATTCCATTAATTAATTCGGCATGCAAACGAAGGAGATCAGTGTTGGAAACAAGGTAGGCACACAAGATTGACGAAAGTGAAGGATTCTTTCAATAAGAAAAATGATACTTTATATTAGAGGGAATACAACTTTTGGGTCTCTCTCTATTTTTTTATCATCATCATCTTCTTTTACTTCTATATTTCATGGGCAAACACCTCCTATATTTATAAACATCTAGATGTCCTTTCATATACCACTATTTAATACATGAATAGAAAAACTAAAAGACATTTGCAGAAAATTAAGAGTCAATTACAAAATACTAAGAGTCAATTTTAAATTTCTGAATCATCTTATCTTTTTAAAATGACTCTTCCTTTCTCCCATGAAGCCTTTGGTCTTTTCAAGAGTGACTCTTCCTTTCTCCCATGAAGCCTTTGGTCTTTTCAAGAGTGACTCTTCCTTTCTCCCATGAAGTCTTTAGTCTTTCAAGAGTGTATTAAAACAAGTTTAATATTCCAACATTTCCTCTCGTAAACTTGTTTTTTCTTGGTGCCATGACTCCAAGCATCTTTTTTAGCTTTTGAAAATCTTCACTTTTGAGTAATTTTGTAAAATATCAGTTATTTACTCATTTGATTTACAGTACACAACCTTCACAATACCTTTCTTAACTTGATCACGAAGAAAATGAAATCTTGTGTCAATGTGTTTGCTTCTTCCATGTTGAACTGGATTCTTAGCTAGTTCAATAGCATACTTATTATCAACATATATCTTCACAGGCTCCTTTTGTGAATGACTCAATTCTTTCAATAAGTTGCGCAACCATATGGCCTCATAAGCACATGATGCTACTGCAACATACTCTGCCTCACATGTAGATAATGCAACAATGGATTGTTTCTTTGAGCTCCAAGAAAAAGCATTAGCACCAAAATAAAAGATATAACCAGAAGTGTTTTTTCGTTCATCAAGATCTCCTCCCCAATCACTATCAGAAAAACCAATTAAACTTGCATCATTGGAATGAGTATAAAATATACCATGATCAAGAGTTCCTTTGAGGTATCTTAGAATCCTTTTTGCTGCCATCCAGTGTGACTCCTTTGGATGTTCCATATATCTACTAATCAAACCAACTCCATAGACAATATCAGGTCGGCTTATAGTAAGATAACGAAGACTTCCAACAAGGCTTTTGAAGAGAGATGAGTTACCTCCTTTCCTTCTCCTTCTTTACTAAGCTTGGCTCCATAAGCAACTGGGGTGTTTACTTCTTTGCAGCTCTTCATTTTGAATTTCTGTAGAATATTTCTAGCATAACTTTCTTGAGAAATGAAGATGCCATCTTCACTTTGCCTTACTTCAATGCCAAGAAAATAAGACATCAAGTCTCCTTCCGTCATTTCGAACTCCTTGCTCATGGTTGCTTTGAACCCATATATCATTTCCATGCAATTACCTGTCACAAGTAAGTCATCCATATATAGACATATAATTAAAATGTCATCTCTTTTTTCTTTACATAAATAGCATGTTCATAGGAGCATTTGTTAAAACCACAATCTTGAAGATAGTGATCAATTCGAGCATTCCAAGCTCTCGGTGCTTGCTTTAATCCATACAAAGCTTTGTGTAACTTGTACACTTTATCTTCCATGCCTTTATGGATATAGCCCTCAGGTTGCTCAATATAGACTTCTTCTTCAAGGTAGCCATTGAGAAATGCCGACTTTACATCCATTTGATATATTTTCCACTTGTGATGAGATGCAAGTAAGAAAATGAGCTTTATTGAATCAAAATGGGCTACAGGCGCGAAAACTTCATCATAATCGAGCCCTTTCTTTTGCTTGTAGCCTTTGGCAACCAAACGAGCTTTGTATTTTTCTACCTTTCCATTAGCAGTGCGCTTCACTTTATACACCCATTTGACGCCTATCGCCTTTTGTCCTTTTGGAAGTGAAGTCAACTCCCAAGTATTATTCTTTTCTATGGCAAGAATCTCCTCCTTCATTGCTTTTCTCTATTCAACTTTCTGCATAGCTTCATCAAATGTTAGAGGTTCAATATCAGCAAATAAACAATATAAATCAACTTGTTCAACTTCTTCTGTTTCATCATAAAGATCACTAATACTTCTAAACTTTCTTGTTGACTCTTCAGGGCTTATAGAACTTCTTGAGGAAGTCGGTGTTACTTGTGGTGATGAAGATGATCTTGCTGGTGACAAGATTGGTTGAGTAGCTTTCTCATTTGTATTCTCCTCAGCTTCATAAGGTGTTATATATTTAATATGAGAATCTTTGTCATTCCAATCCCATACTCCATCTTCATTGAAAATCACATCCCGACTGATGATGACCTTATTTTTCATTGGATTATATAATTTGTAGGCTTTGGATTGCTCACTATATCCTATGAAGATGCATTTTTGGCTTCGATCATCAAGCTTCTTCCTCTTCTCTTGTGGTACTTGGGCATAGGCAATACACCCAAAAATCTTTATATGGCTTACTCCTGGTTTGTAGCCACTCCAAGCTTCTTCTGGTGTCATACCTTTGATGGCTTTTGTTGGGCTTCGGTTGATAAGATATGCTGCACATGCCACCCCTTCAGCCCAAAAATGCTCGAAAGGTTCTTCTCTTTCAACATGCTTCTAGTCATGTCAAGAATGGTCCGATTCTTCCTCTTGGCCACTCCATTTTGTTGTGGAGAGTACGGAGCGGTGAATTGATGTCGAACTCCTTCATCACTATAGCTTCTAAAAGCATTTGACATATATTCTCCGCCTCTATCAGATCTCAAAATCTGCACTTTATTGTTACTTTCTTTTTCAACTAAAGATTTGAAATATTTAAACATAAAGAGTACAGCCGACTTTTCTTTAAGAAAATAAACCCACAACTTTCTACTAAAGTCATCAACAAATGTTATAAAATATTTGTTACCACCACAAGATTCTGGAAGAGGTCCACATATATCAGTATGCACTAGTTGTAATGGTCTTGTTGCTTTCCAAGATTTTCTACTTTTGAAGGGAGCTTTTGCATGCTTAGCTAGTGTGCACTTCTCACAAACTTCATTTGGATAATTTATGTATGGAAGTCCTTTCACCATTCCCTTATTAGATAGTAATTTCAAACTTCCAAAATTTAAATGTCCAAACCTGAGATGCCAAAGCCAGAAAGGGTCCTTGATATGCACTTGCAAGCAATTTTGTGCTTCCGTCTTTAAGATAAGAGGAAACATCCTGTTCTTCGCCATCTGGACATGAGTAATCAGCTTTTCATTCCAATCTTTTAGAGTTAGAGATAGTCCTTCCATATGAATTGCATAACCCTTCTCTAACAGTTGGCCAATACTTAGAATATTACTCTTCAAACTTGGCACATAATAAACATTGGAAATGAAATCAGGTTTACCATTCTTTTGCCAAATCATGATTTTACCTCTTCCTTTGATAGGAGCTTTGGAGAGATCCCCAAACTTCACATCACAAAACTCCCCTTCTTGCAATTCCATAAATAGCTCTTTTCTTCCACACATATGGTTTGAGGCTCCTGAGTCAAGAAACCATATATTCTTCAAGTCTCCATCTTCTTGGCATGACAAAAGAAGTGTCGGTTCTCCTTCTTGGTTGTTGGATCCAATATTGTTGCTTTGCTTATTGTTCCAACACTCATAGCTATAGTGTCCATATTTTTGACAATTATAGCATTGAACATTGGATCTTGATTGGTTACGACCTTCAATTGATCTTCTACCTCGTTCACGTCCATCTCTTCTGCCACCTCTTTCATTGTTGAAATTTAAGCTTTGGCCTCCTCTATCATTATAGCTTCTTTGACCACGGCCATGGCTTCGACCACGACCACGGTAGTTGCTTCTGCCACCACGGCCACCACGATAGTTGTTACCGTCATCTCTTTTGTTACTATATGCCAATTGAAGCCCTTGATCTTTCTCTTTTTGATCTTTTGCCTCCACCTTGGATTGAAGTATTTGCTCTGTATTATGTGCTTCATTTTTCTTTTGCATCTTTTGTTCATGAATTTGAAGTTTGCCCATCAACGCATTGATGGAGAGTGTATCAACATCATTAGCTTCTTCAATGGCGACAACAACATGCTTAAACCTCAGTGTTAAAGACCGAAGTATCTTCTCCACCACTCGAACATCTTCTACCTTCTCTCCATTTCTCTTCAATTGGTTTACAATAACCAATATCCGAGAGAAGTAATCAAATATGTTTTCCGTTTCCTTCATGGTGGTGACTTCAAATTCTCCCCGCAATTGTTGAAGCTGGATTCGCTTTACCTTTTCTTCTCCTTTAAAGATGGTAGAAAGAGTATCCCAAGCTTGATTTGCAGAGGTTGCTTCAGCAATTCTTTCAAATGTCACCTCATCTAAAGCTTGATATAATTGGAACAAAGCTTTCTTGTCTCTTCTCCTTAAGCCCCTTAAAGTATCTTTTTGTGCTTGATTGTACCCTCTTTCTTGCTCTGCTGTAGGCTCGGTGTAGCCATCTTGAACAATTTCCCATAGATCTTGTGAGCCAAATAAGGACTTCATTTGGATACACCAATTCCCATAGTTCTCCTTAGTAAGCTTGGGAACTTGAATATGCACACCATCGTTGGCCATCTCCCTCAAGATTGATCCTCTAAAAAAAAAACAAGGCTCTGATACCACTTGTTGGAAACAAGGTGGGCACACAAGATTGACGGAAGTGGATGATTCTTTCAATAAGAAAAATGATACTCTATATTAGAGGGAATACAACTTTTGGGTCTCTCTCTATTTTTTCATCATCATCATCTTCTTCTACTTCTACATTTCATAGGCAAACACCTCTCATATTTATAAACATCTAGATGTTCTTTCATATACCACTATTTAATACATGCATAGAAAAACTAAAAGACATTTGCAGAAAATTAAGAGTCAATTATAAAATACTAAGAGTCAATTTTAAATTTCTAAATCATCTTATCTTTTTAAAATGACTCTTTCTTTCTCCCATAAAGTCTTTGGTCTTTTCAAGAGTGACTCTTCCTTTCTAATGAAGTCTTTGATCTTTTTAAGAATGACTCTTTCTTTCTCCATGAAACCTTTAGTCTTTCAAGAATACATTAAAATAAATTTAATATTTCAACAATCAGGACGAGAGATATGACGAGCTATTTTCGCTCCAGCTAGTGAAGTCAGTTAACGAGGATTCATATAGCTAGCGAATCGCTAGCCGAGTCGAATGCAACTTAAACCGGGAAAGTTGATAACCACGAGCGGCCGTCGGTGGTTGGGCTTAGATTACGTTCCAATGGGCAAGTATAAACGTCACCGCATACGCAGGGGTGTTAGGTACCAGGAAAATGAACCCACGAGCAATTGGTCTACGGATTCCTGCGTCACATAATGTGGCCCAGTGTCTGGCTGTGGATGTGACTTGCGAACAGTTTCTACGTGCATCGCGAAGGAAGATGAGAGAGAGAGAGAGGGAGAGAGATGAGGCGGCGCCCTTGACTACCTCGAGGGGCAAGGGCAACGTACGGTCCGTGCCGAGGGCGAGAGAGAGGCCCATGACATTTGAAATAGACAACGGTGAGGACCGGTTAAACTATAAAAGGAAAATGGATTGAGGGAAGAAAAAAAAAAATACAGAATTCATTAATTATAAAAATTAAACATATAATTAAGGTTTTCATGTTATTAGTGCCCGGGAAAAAAAAAAATCAAAATGGATCATATTCATAGGGTTTCCTGTTGTTGCCAACGCTATTAATTCGGCGATGCCTTGCGATGGAGAGAGAGAAAGAGATGGGAAGGGAGGGGGAAGGGGCGTGGGGGCACGCCACATCACCAGATGAGAAAATTCAAAAGCTTTTCTGTTAACGGAGGGAGAGGGAACGTGACAGGTACGTGGGATGAGACGTGAGAATGGGCTGAGAACGAAAATAATCGGTAGGAAGAGGGATCCCTTTCATGTGAAAATAGATGTAAAATTTAAAAATTTAACACTTCTCGTTATCTTTAAATCAGATTTGAAAGTTTATCATTCAGTGTTACCTTCAAATGATATTTCAGCCAAAACGGCAAAAGACACAAGAGGAAGGTTCTGTTTCGTCGTTCCGAAATGAGGTGACGTGGTGACCCTTTCAAAAGAGTATCAAAGCAAAAACCATATAACCGATAGTTAGGTAGACCCTATACAGTCCTGAATGAGGCCCTCCATGTACATAATCACTACAATAATTTTGGTAAAAGACAATGCTAAAAAAGATATTTTTTATCGCTTATTAGCGTCAAAAAAATTTTATCCAGATTGTGATGCCCATCCCAATAGTTTCACATCGAAAAATTAAGAGTTGGTTGAGTGATTTATATGTAGTAAAGCAAGAAGGATAAGGTACCAATTGGATATCTTTTGGACTGTGGTGGTCCAAGTTGGTGTGAGCCTTATTTGTCTTGCTTTCTTGTAACGGAATGGATTCGTGGGTAATGCGGGCTCAAGGCCCGAGTCGTTACAATATGGTATCAGAGTCATTCACTAGCCGGAAGTGCAGGATCTAAGTGCCACACAAGGCAAAATGCTACATCCATAGAAAATGGGAGCTATCTCTTGATCTGTGGGAGCCATCTTTAGATCCCTGCCTGTTTGGTAGTTGCCCTTGGCGATGAGGACGTCGCCTCTGTAAGGAGGATGGATTGTGATGCCCCTCTCAATAGTTCTACATCGAAAAATTGGGAATTGGTTGAGTGGTTATATATAGTAAAGCAAAATGACAAAGGTACCAATTGGATCCCTTTTGAGCTGTGGTGGCCCAAGTTGGTGTGGACATTGTTCGTCTTGCTTTCTTGTAACAGAACGGATCCATGGATGCTACGAGCCCAGAGCCCGGATCGTTACATATATGCTTCAAAAAGCATCGATAAAGTAGGAGTAAAAATAAAATTTTTCGACACTTTAAATAAGCATTAAAAAAAAATATTCAGACGCTTCAAAAAACAAAGCAGGAGTGGAGACAAATTTTTTTGATGCTTTAAAGCGTCTGCGTATTCAATTTTTTCAATTGGGACAATCCTTTTAACATTTGGAGCTTTCAGTTTAGTTAGTTTTTTCTAAGCAAAATACCTATTTCCATTTAGAAAGTTCATTAAGTAGTAATACAATTTTCAAATTTCAACCTTCTGATGTAACTTTAATAACAAGAAAAGATATTATTATGCAACATAATCACAACTACATGCCTGATGATATCGAAAAGAGATATGCATATAAACCTGGAAGCACCAAGATGGATTCTTCTTTTATCAATTCTCTAGCAAAGTCCATATCATTCTCTATGCGTAGAAGAGTTGTTTTAATCTCAAACTGCCAGTAAAATAAAAATATTTATTTAAGTTGATAAATAGAAAGTAAATTAAAAAGACAGATAAATGAACTAAAGCGAACCATTGTGAACATGGAACCCTGAGGCCTTGAGTGGCATGGCAAGGCTTCAATTTGATCTATTGTTCTATAAAGTGCTTCAGCTGAAGATTTCAATAATACTGTGAGGACATTATTGTGGAATTCTTCATGTGAGTTAGAAAGAATAGTAGGAACTGCTGCCTGTTGTAAAAGGTCACATGAATGAGTGATGCCATACCAACATGAGTGAAGAAAGAGTAATAAAAGATCTTAGACAAACCTGAATTACAGAAGCTGGACCTGATGTTACATTCATAAGCATCTCAATTGCCACTTTAACCTTTCACAGAGAAAGAAAGAGTAAGGCATTGCTCGGCCACATATTTCTATCAGAATTTCATGTGAATCAAGAAGATCGAGATTTATAACAGTCAATAATATCCAGACAAAGATCTTTCCTCCAAAAAAAAAAAAAAATCCAGAAAAAGAGTTAGGAAATTTGGTTATTTCAATAATAGAAACAGTCAATAATTCAAATTCTGCTAGAAGTATATAAACATTATGTTTCAATGATTTTGCTACCACTAATATCGGGTATTAACTTATGACATTTGGCATGTCACAAAATACAGAATGGAAGTAAATATTTCACTAGTTAGTACTGCTTTAAAGCCATCTCTTTTTATTTCGCTACGTGAGACAAATACTCAAATATTTCAATAATAATTAAGCCACAAGATTGCTAAGCAAAAAATGGAGTCCAAGGCCTTCAAATGAGAAGAATGATATAATATGAAGAGAGATAGTAAAAGAAGATAGACACGCTAATTTCATTTAAAGAAAATCTTTTTTTTTTTTTTGTTCGTGTGGGGGAGGGGGGGATAACCAAAACAATTGCTGTGTTAAACTTTGAGAAAATATTTAGTTTGGCAATAATAAAATATTTAAGTTTTTGCTTCACCATACTTGTTTAAAGGTCTCATGAGGATCGCAGATGGCTACCCATCCAAGACGCCATCCAGGAACCATCCAACACTTTGGCAAAGCTCCTATGGTGAGAACTAGTGTCAGATGAGCAAAATAGGCCAGTGGCACAAATTTTCTATCACCAAAGACCATATGCCCATATAGCTCATCAAAAATTATAGGGATGTTCAAGTCTCTTGCAGTTTCAGCAATCTGCAGCAAAAAATATTATCAAACTATACTGATATAATTCTTCAAATTCAAAAGCTCAAAGTATTGCGACATCTTTAGACAGTTCTTCAGCATATGTATTGGATCGGCATACACACGGGACATTTGTTCATATTCAAAGCTTTTGGAGAGATTAATTATACTATCATGTGCATATGCACTTGTATTTAATAAAATTAGTTATCAATATCGAAGCAACATTACAGTCAAGCATAACCACTGAAGAAATTTGATAATGAGAAAGCAATCATTAATACTTAATTTATGGGTGGGCATTAAGCTTTTTTTTTATGTGCTATTATTAACTTTTCACCCCTTTTTTAAGGTGAGGATGCTTTTCTTTTTTTCTTTTTTGTTTGCCTAGGTGAAAGATTGGGTTTCAAGGAAGCTCTACGGAAAAAATAAACTAGTTTCTGATAAATTAAATATATGTTGATCAGCTAGTTGATTGGCTTAGTAGAAAATATGAGAAAATAATTTCACTCAAAATTCGCACTGGTCCTTAAATTTTTGATTGATATAGTTTCGTTCCTTATGTTTTAAGAATAATGTGTTCCTAACATTTCATTGCATGGCATTTATTAAAATTGATGAAATAACTAATGTATCATTCTATGAATACATAAATTGATGGATGAGATGATATGCTAGCTATTTTGTCAATTTTAATCATTCAATATGATAGAACATTAGGAATGCAGCAAATTTACAAATATAAAAGATTAAATTGCAACAACTAAAATTTTTGAGTTAAAATTTAACAATCAAAAATGTAATTTTATAAAAAATAGCTATATAAGTACTAGTAGGAGGGGGTGGTGGCGATAGGAGAAAAAGAAATAACACGCTAACCTCTTGAAGGTGGCAAGAGGAGTAGACTGCACCACAAGGGTTGTTGGGGTTGATAATGACAATGCCAGCAGTGTTGGCATCGGCAAGGAACCAAACTTGATTCAGATCGAGCTCCCATCCATGATGGGGTTGAAGATGGTCAATATGGGCCTCTCAATGCCATAAATCTCGCAGGCAACCTCATAAGGGGCAAAGCCAAGGTAAGGCAGCAGCACATTGGCGTCAGGACTGGCCAGCATGGTCAAGCACACCTGGAGAGCTTGAGTCCCTCCCACGGTTAAGTACACGTCTCCCTCCATGCTGCCATGCTTGATGTCCCTTGACAAATACTCTGCCACTGTCCTGCTCCATTTTTATTACAAGATATTATTATTTTTTATTAAGAAGCCACAGGAAACAAGCACATTTTTGTAATGGCAAATGACCAAGTATCCTACCTAATCCATTCATATCTATCACACCAATCACAAATGATAGTGATTGGAAAGACATTGCCAATATGGATCCAATGAATGAATAACATCCTTTCAGAAACATTAGCTATCATGAATAGCTGTGCTTAGAGAGCTGCAACTCTCAAATCCATAGTTTGACCAAAGCCAAACTATGCTTGATTGTAGATATTAAAGTAAGCGTGATCCATGTAAGAGGAAGGATGAATAATTTTGTAAAATCATTTATTGCTTCCATTTTTTGTCTTATATTTTAAAAACTTCAAAGAAAAATGAGTTAGATTGAATGAAAGCCTTTCATTTTTAAATTATTGGTAAATTTGCTATCTATAACAACGATGAGAAGAAAACTAAAAAATAAGAAGGGCTTTGTGCAAATGGTCTCTTCAAAATTATTACGTATATCATCATATTTTATTAATGACTAAAATATAATAAAATAAAGTATCAACTGAACATAGATTAATCAAATAGATCAAATATTTTTTTTATTTTTTCTCTGAATTCCAAATCTTTACGCTTAGAAGCCGGCTTCTTAAATAATGCCTTCAAACTTTTGCTTGTTTTAAGCCTTCCAGTGCAGATTCATTAACGCATCCAATTTCATGTAATATTATTCTGTTTACATTCCAACAGCATCAACAAACGAGGTGATATTATTATTATTCCATATAATATTATTCTTTATCGTAATAGCAAGTTCAACCATCTGATGTAAGGCCAGGCCAGCTTCTGGAAGTCAGGCGAGCTGCAAAGGAATGCCTATAGTCCACCTATAGTTGGTCCCAATGCTTTCTTCTATGTAATAGATGCAGCCAAAAGTTCAAATGTGATGACGTGAAGGGAAAATGCAAACAAGAGAGGGCCACACAGAGCTGCCACCAAAGGGCATACGACTCTGTACAAGGATCGGAGTTCATTGCCTCTAATCTCAACCCTTGGAGGGTTAACCACTAGTGATGGCCTAAATTATCTCATCCATCAGAAACTTCCCTAGAGCCATATGCTGCCCTAAATGGGGTGTTTCTGGTGAAGGTGGTGTTGCTGCCAGATCACTTTTCAAGAACACAGGGTGAATAAATAGCTTCTCAGACCTCCAAAAGATGACGACGGCCTCCTTTTGGCCGGAGATCTGCAAGAAAAGTTTCGGACCGGTGATGCCGGTGGGGACCCTCCGATGCTCAAGTCAGTAATTTGAAGAACAGGAATTAGGATCAGAGAGAGAGATCGATCCCCTCCTCGTTGCGAGTGGGGGGTTTTTATACCTGTTCAAGGGTCCCTCTGTCCTTTTTCGGATAACAGCTGAATCCAGTCTTCTGTTAGGATCGGCTCTGTGGGCGAGTGCACAACTGCTAAATGCGTACCATGAATATCGGTAAACTACACGCAGTATCTGGAACGGCCCGTGACCCTAACAGAATGGGTGAGCAGTTTCCAGGGTGTTTTGAATTACCTTGCTCAATGTTCAGAGTTTATTTCATGGTTGGAACTATGAACCGAGGTCATGCGAGTCGAGGCCAAGGCTCGAAGCCGGGGCCAAAGCCAAGGCCGAGGCCGAAGCGGGGTTCGAATCCGGGGCCGAGGCCGAAGCGAGGTTCGAAGCCGAAGCCGAGGCCGAAGCGAGGTTCGAAGCCGGAGCTGGAGCCGAGGCCGAAGCCGAGGCCGAATCCAAGACAGAGAACTTGAGGTTGAGGCCGAAGTCAAGGGTTGTACTAAGCTAAGCTGAGGCCGAGTTGAATCCGAGGCCGAAGCCGAGGCCAAGCCGAATCCGAGGCCAAGGCTGAGTCGAATCCGAGGCCGAGGCCAAGGCTAAGCCGAATCTGAGGCTGAGGCCGAGCCGAATCCGAGGTCGAAGCCGAGGCCAAGCTGAATTCGAGGCCGAGCCGAATCCGAGGCCGGCGCCAAGACTAGCCGAAATCATTACTTTGTTCAAAACTTTGTGCGAGCTGTTATCATACCACCTGGAGGCATGATTAGTTACATCAGATGCCCCCCGCCCCTGAGATGGGTAAACATGTAGTTACCATCGAAAGGGGGTGTTTTATCACCTGGTGGCTAATCTTCAAGTGCCACGCGTCAAGGGTCGTTCCTTCTTTAATGATGCATCAGATGCTGCAGCGCCATCATTTCGTCTGTTGAGATCGAGAGGGATTTTCCTCTAGTGCGGGGCTACGAAAAGGCAGGCATATCATTACGGTGAGGTCATCGCCATCCCATCATTGGTCGTGCCCTTCGTATTTTGCGCTCCGGGTGGTTGCCGTAGCCGACTCCAATGGCAAGCAAGCACGTGGCCAAAGCGAGCTAGGCGGGATGATTTGAAAAGATGATGCTATAAAAAGGGGATTTCTTTCGATCTGAGCCGCTTTCATTGTGTTCGCCTTCTTCCTCATTCTGATCCTGCTCAAGCATGTTCATCTTCCACCTCCCGAGCTCTTCGTCCCCGATTCTCTATTCTCAAATCCTTCACGTCAGTTTTGCTTCCATGGCCTCTTCATCCCTTTCGTGCTCAATTTCTGATTCCGAGGGTTATTCCCCCATTCCTCAACCTTCTCCTTCTCCCATGCCTAGCTAGTCCTCCTCCACGGAGGATGTCCAGCGGAGCAGCGGCGAGCTGCCGGGCGATCTCCCGCAGGGAATTGCCCAGCCATCGGATGGGCCCCCATCCAGCGTCGTCCAGTTATTGCCGGCCCCTCCTCTCTTGTGAGGCAGTCTTCCGAGGGGACTGCCTCTATCACGACCGCCCAGGAGATAATTAATCTCAGGGCTTGTTACCAAATTTCCACCAAACTCTGCTTATACCGGCCTCTTCCTAATGATAGGGTAACTTCCTCTTTTCCTGGTCGAGTTATCCTTTACGAATATTATTTTAAGGCTGGCCTTCGTATTCCTATTCATCCGTTCATACTTAACGTTTTAGATAGATATTCCTTAGCTCTGGCACAGTTGGTACCAAATTCCATTTGGACCCTTGTCGGTTTCCTAGTGTTATGCCATTCTATGGGATAGAAGCCAGGATTTCTCTCTTCTGTTGTTTCTATACCCTTAGGAAATAGTCGGGGTGGTGGTCCTTCACTGCTAGGCCCACTAGAGCCCTTAAACTGTATCTTCCTTCTTCCATCAAAGGTTGGAAAGATAGGTTTTTCTTTACCCAAATTGAAGGAGTAAAGACCGAGTGGGGAATCCCCGACACAGAGGCCAACAAGGACCCCACAAATTTCCAAGAGATCGAGAGGCGTTCGGACAGTTGATCACTGCCGACGTCCCTCGATGCAACCAGCTGCTAGCCGAGGAGAATCTTCAGCTAGCAGGCCTCATTCCTAGCAGCGGTGAGCAATAACTTTTAATCCTTGTTTTCTACCTCCCTTTTTTCCCCTTCTTTCTTTCTTTTCTTTTTTATATAAGTCCTTTGATCTGTAGGCATGGCGCCATCGCTCCAAACAATAAGAAAGGCTGTCATCAAGAAGAGAAAAGCACAAGTAGATGGGGCCCCTACCGAGGAGAGGGCCAAAATTAAGGTCGTTCGAAGGGCCAAGGCCGGAGAGGCCTCAGGAAGGAATGAAGCGAAGGAAAGAGAACAGCCTCATTCGCCTTCACCAGCACCGCCCCCGTCTCCCATCGATTTGACAAATACTCCTCCGGAGCGGACTGAAGCACCGTTTGCACCGCCCACGACTCCCGAGGTGGAGCCAACTGACTCGGCAACAAAGCCAGTTCCAGAGGCCATCCTATCTTCCAAAGGGGCGATGGCCGAGATGCCTCCATAGGCTGAGGCGCCAGAGGAAGCACAGCTAGCAGCTGATCTTGCGCCAACGGCCACCGGGTCCGTAGAGGAAGACGAGATCGATGCTTCCTTCCAGTCAATTTTGTCCCATTATAGCCATTGGGCCGAGCGAACGATTGCTCAGGCCTCCGTGCCCGAGCTCCAGAGGTTCCTCCAGAATCAGCGGACCTCTACGTTCTTTCGCGAGGCATCTATAGCGCACCTTTGGGGTGAGTGTCCTTCCATTGCTAACCTCTAGAGCTCCAGTTTCTTTACCTAACCCGAATAATTTTTGAACAGGCGCTAAACTCTTTGACCGCCATGAAGGGCCTTTTGTCCTAGGCCGAAGCCACCCTCGACCGGTCAAGGGAGGACACTAACCAAGCTCGGGCCAGGGCAAAAGAGGCCGAAGCCGTTATGCATACTGCCCAAGCGGAAATGGCCCAGGCACAAAGAGCCGAAGCCAAGGCCGAAGTTGCCCAATTTAGGAACTTGGCCCGGGCTAAAAAGGCAGAGGAGGCGCTAGAAGTAGCTCAGCGTCAAATGGCCAATGAGCTCGACAATGCTCAGGTGGCAGAGGAAAAGCAGAAGGTAGCAGAAGAGAAGCAAAAAGCTGTAGAAGCGGAAGTGTACCTGCTAAGACACCGACTGCACTTTGCCTCCATTAAAATAGGAGTGGCTGAGGAGCGGGCCAAAAATGCCAAGGAAATCGCCCGCTAGGCTGATGCTGAGATAGCCAATCTGAAAGCGATGGTGACCGAGGCTGAGAAGAAGGCCATCGAGGCCGAGAGAAGGCTGCAGAGGCCAAGAAGAAGGTCGCCGAGGCCGTAGAGAGTTTTAGGAAGTCCGATGCCTTTGACCAGGAGTTGGCCGAGACGACTACATTTGCATATGAGGGCGGCTTCCAAGATTGCAAAGAGAAAATACAAAGACTCTACGGCCTCGAGGGAATTAAAAAGTTGGAGCCGGACGAAGTTTCTGAGGATGATGGCTCAGCTCCGGCCGAACCTTGAGTTTTTTTTATTGTATTAAGTCTGACTAGATTGGCTATTTTGTAAACTCTTTATCATCAATGAAAACTCTTTTGATCCGTATTGTCTTCATCTAATTTGCATCGCAGCCAATGAATTTTTTAGCGAATAGGACGACGCGAGTAGGTAGGTACGAGCCAGTTCTAGAGAACCGTCGAGGCTAAAGCTGTATGCAAGTATAGCGGTTGCCTTAGATTTGTCAAGTGCTAATGACCAGTCTGCAAAGTACACAGTTTTGTTTGAGAGCTGGGATAGAATCATGTTTAAATGCCGACACGAAACCGAGTGAAGCATCGACGCGAGGCCGGGTCAATAATGGCATGGAATCAGGCTGTGCCGATGCGGAGCCGAACTAAGTACCGACATGGAGTCAAGTTTTAAGTGTCGACATGGGTCGGGATTCGAGCGTCGACATGAGGTCGGGCTTCAAGCGCCGATGCGAAGTCGGGCTTAGTACTGATGTGGATCCGGGCTTTGAGTGTCAACGCGAAGTCGAGCTTTGAGTACCGATGCGAAGTCGGACTTTGAGTGCTGACACAGAGTCGGGCTTCAAGTCCTGGCGCAGAGTCGGGCTTCGAGTGCCGATGTAGAGTTGGGCTTCGAGTGCCGACGCGGAGTCGGGCTTGAGGTGCCGACGCGGAGTCGAGTTTCGAGTGTCGACGCAGAGTCGGGCTTAAGGTGCCGACATGGAGTTGGGCTTTAGGTACCGATGCGGAGTCGGGCTTCGAGTGCTGACGCGAAGTCAGGCTTGAGGTGCCGACGCGGAGTCGAGCTTCAGGTACCGACACAGAGTCGGGCTTCGAGTGCCAATGCAGAGTCGGGCTTGAGGTGCCGATGCAGAGTCGGGCTTTGAATGTCGACGCGGAGTCGAGCTTCAAGTTCCGATGCAAAGTCGGGTTTCAAGTACCAACGCAGAGTCGAGCTTCAGGTGCCGATGCAGAGTTGGGCTTCCAGTATCGACACGGAGTCAGACTTCAATGCCGACGCGGAGTCGGGCTTCCAGTGCCGACGTAGAGTCGGGCTTCAAGCGAGGAGTCAGATTACTCAAAGACACTTCCGTTAGTTGGAAAATGAATATTATTCTAGCGGAAATGCTTAAATTAAAGATGTTAATATATTACTGATAATACCATCGGAGGTTGTTCGTGTTCCAGGTACGAGGGAGAGGTTTCCCATCTAGCTCTTCGATCCGGTAAGCCCCGTGATGAAGTGCATTGGTGACTCGATAAGGCCCTTCCCAATTGGAAGGCAGTTTTTCTCCCTCCGTAGGCTTGGAGACGTCGGCTCGTCTGAGGACTAAGTCTCCCGGGAGGAACATTCTATGACGAACTTGGGCATTGTAATATTTTGCAATCCTCTATCGGTAGGAGGCCATTTTGAGTCGTGCTTGATCACGAATTTCTTCGACGAGGTCGAGGTTGGCTCTCAATTGATTGGGATTGTCATCCTCATCATATGATTGTGTCCGAAGACTGGGAATGCCAATCTCTACTGGAATGATTGCTTTCGCTCCGAACACAAGGATGAATGGGGTTTCTTCAGTGGGAGTTCGGGGCATCATGTGATAGGCCCACAGCACGTTCGGGAGCTCCTTCACCCATCTTTCTTTGAAATTATCTAGGCGTGTCCTGAGCCCTTGTAGGATTGTACGATTCATCACTTCGGTTGCCCCGTTTGTTTGCGGGTAACCAACAGAAGTGAACCTCTGATGTATTCCTAGTTCGGTACAGAAGTCTCTGAATGGGATATTGTCGAACGGGCATCCGTTGTCAGTAACAAGTGTGTGGGATAGTCCGAACCGACAAATAATAGACTTTTAGAAGAAGTTCTCATCTTAGCTTCGGTAATCTTGGCCAGTGCTTCGGCTTCTATCCACTTGGTGAAGTGGTCGATGGCGACGAGCGAAAACTTTTGCTGACCAGAGGCTGGAGGGAATAGTCCCAAGATGTCATTCCCCACTGAGCGAATAGCCATAGAGCTGATAGAGGGCTCAGCTGAGAGGTTGGCAGTCGTTGGATGTTAGCATTACGTTGACAACTATCACACTTCCGAACCAGATCGGCTGCATCTTCCTGCATGGTGGGCCAGTAATAGCTTTGGCACTGGGCTTTGTATGATAACGCTCTACCTCCCAAGTGGTTCCCATAAATACCTTCATGGATCTCACGAAGAATATAGTCAGCGTCTGCGGGACCTACACATCTGAGGAGGGGATGAGAGAAAGATTTTCAGTACAGTTGTCCGTCAAACATCAGGAACCTATGTACTCGCCATTTGAAAATCTTGGCCTCAGCAGGGTCGGCTAGGAGGGCACCAATGGCAAAGTATTAGGTGTAAGCGTCCATCCAGGAAGGCTCCTAGCAGACTGGCATGGATTCCTCTACTGCGTCAATGCTTGGGGCTTCCAGGTGCTCCACGTAGGTTCTTCCCAAGGTCCTGTCGGCCGACGTGGCTAGTCGGGACAATGCGTCAGCTCTAGCATTCTCCTCCTAGGGAATGTAGCTGATGCTGAAGTGGGCTAGGGGAGAGGCCTGTGACTACACTTTACTCAAGTAACGAGACATAGTAGGATCTTGTGCTTCGTACTCCCCTTTGATCTGACCGGAGACGAGCTGGAAGTCGATGAAAACCCTAAGGAATTTCACCCCAAGCTCCTGCGCCAGCCTCATCCTTGACAATAAGGCTTCGTACTCCGCCTGATATTGGTGGCTGGGAAAAGGAAACGGAGGGCATACTCATGACAACTCCATCTGGACTTGCTAGGATGAGGCATGCCCCACTCCCTTGATAATTCGACGCGCCATCCACGTGAAGGATCTAGTCCTCTCCTCTTTCCTCGATTGTGGCGCCTGAAGGGTTTGCATTGGACTCCTTCGGCTGCTCTTCTATCCAAGTGCACTCAATCAGAAAATCTACTAAGACTTGAGACTTCATAGCTGTCCGGGGCCAAAATGATAGGTCGAATTCCTTGAGCTTAAGTGCCCACTTCGCCAGTCGACCCGAGGTATCGGGGTGAGAGATGACTGCCTTGAGCAGTTGATCTGTGACCACCACGATTGGGTGAGCCTGGAAATAGGGCCTGAAGCGTTGGGCAAAAATGATCAGTGCAAAGATAGTCTTCTCAACTCTAGAGTATCTAGTTTCCGCATCATAAAGTACTTTGCTAGTGTAGTATACTAGCTTTTGTATCCCGTCGGCATCCATGCGAACGAGCACGAAACTGATAACCTCGAGAGAGAGGCTGCGAGGTATAGGAGGAGCTCCTCCACGCCCCTTGGTTTAGACAATAATGGCGGGGTGGATAAGAACTCTTTTAAGCCCTCGAAAGCCTTTTGGCACTCCCTCGTCTACTCGAAGCCGTTAACTTTGCGTAGAGCCTTGAAGAAAGGTAGGCATCTTTCTGCAGACTTCGATAAAAAATGGCTCAAGGCCACTACCCTTCCGGTCAAGCATTGTACCTCCTTCTTGTTAGCTGGAGACCTCATGTCCAAGATGGCTCGGATCTTATCGGGGTTCACCTCGATTCCACGCTGTGTCGCCATGAAACCCAAGAATTTGCTGGCTGTCACCCCAAAGGAACACTTATGGGGGTTCAGCCTCATCTGGTATCAACGGAGGTTACCGATGGTCTCCGTTAGGTCGGCAATGTGGTTGTGGTATGAATACTTTTGGTTAGCATGTCGTCCACGTACACCTCCATGTTGCATCTGATCTGGTCCTCGAAGACTTTATTCATTAGCCTTTGGTAAGTGGCCCCCGTGTTCTTTAGTTCGAACGACATCACCTTATAGCAGTATATCCCCTTCTTGGTTACGAACGAGGTAGCTTCCTCGTCCACTGGATCCATCTTGATCTGATTGTACCCGGAGAAGGCATCCATGAAGCTAAGGGTCTCATGACCGGACGTGGCGTCCACCAGCTGGTCAATCCGAGGAAATGTAAAGCTATCTTTGGGGTATGCTTTGTTGAGGTCAGTGAAATCTATGCACATTCTCCAGCTCCCATTAGCCATGCGGACCATCATGACGTTGGCCAGCCAGTCGGGGTAATGGACCTCTCGAATGTGGTTCGCAACCTCCAGCTTATGGATCTCCTTGTCAATTGCCTTCTGCCGGTCTAGGGCGAAGCTCCTCTTCTTTTGCCGGACTGGCCGGCACCCTGGTTTGATATTGAGTTGGTGAGTAATCACCTCCTCAGGAATATCCGGCATGTCAGATGATGACCATGCAAAAATATCGGAGTTGGCTTGCAAGAAAGCAAGAAGCTGGTCGCGTGCGTCCTCTGGAAGTAGAGCTCCAACCTGGATGATCCTCGTTGGGTCCTCCCCTAATGGGAAGGTCAGTAGGTGCTCAGCTGGCTCCCTCCTTCTCTCCAAGTCTCGGGGGTTGAGCGGCTCGGGTGCTGTTGCCGACACAATCTCCTGTGGACTGGGGGCTAAGTGGTAGCAGAGCGGTAACGGGCTATGTTCTTCCTTCATCTTCCCAACCCCTTCGTCGGTGGAAAACTTTGCAAGTAATCTTTTGGTGGAGATAATATCATTCAATAGGTTAAAACTAGGTCTCTCCAAGATGGCATTGTAAGCCAGGGGGACTCAAACTACCAGAAAGTTCATAAGAACTGTACTCTGATGCGGCGGAGTCTCGGCTGTGATAGGGAGGGTGACTTCTCCCTCGACCTTGATAGAGTCTCCAGTAAAACCCATCAAGGGGGTGATGATGGGCCGAAGAGAACTTCTAAGCAAATTTATCTGAACAAAAGCATCGTAACCCAAAACATCAATTGAACTTCCACTATCAACCAAAATTTGTTTTACAAGATGTTTTGCAATCGTCATAGAGATGACGACGCTATCATCATGCTTGTTTACTACTCCTTCTAGATCCCTTTTAGAGAAGGGAATTATAGAATCTTCTCCCTCCTCTCGTTGTCTTTTAGAACTGCCGCCTGCCCCCCAGGAGATCATGGCCACCATCTTCTCTGTTGGGGCATTGTCTACGCCAATCTGAGGCGTGGGAGGTGCCGACGGACCCGAGCCTGCAAGGTTTCCTCTCCAGACAAACTTGCCTAGATGGCCTTGCTGAATGAGTTTCTCAATAGCCTTTTTTAGCATGCGATAGTCTTCAATGTCGTGGCCGTAATCTCTGTGATATCGGCAGTAGAGCTCCTTGCTGCGGGGGATCCCAGGCCTCATGGGAGGTGGACGTCGGAAATAGGGCTCCTCCTCGATCTCTAATATAATATGAGATATTGGGGTGAGGAGAGGAGTGAAATGTTTCTTGGGAACCAGCGTCTGAGGTCGGCTATTTGAACGACGAGGTGGCTCAGACTTTCTGGATCGTCCTCCCGTAGGTTTCGAAGGTGCTGGCTTCTTGCTGGAACCCTTATCTACCTCCCTCCTGGAGGAGTCTACTTCATTGGCGTGAATATACTTCTGTGCCCGGCTCAGCAGTTCTGCGTAGGAGCTGGGAGGCTTCTTATCCAGGGAGTAAGCGAACCAGGAAGGACGAAGTCCTCGCTTCAGGGCTAGAGTAGCCACGGAGTCCTCAAGGTTGTAAACCTCGAGCACAGCTTTCTTGAACCAAGCTACGAAGTCCTTTAGGGTTTCGTCATTCCTTTATTGGACGGTGAATAGGCTATCAGCCACCCGAGGGATCTGCATTTGATTCTGCTTTTCCACCATTGGGTATAACTCTAACAGTTCCAACTCCCGGGTACTTAACGGCTTCAACTTCGGTAGTCGCTTTCCTTTCCAACCTTAGAAGCTGCTCTTTCCACTGGTACTTTAATAGAATCAGAAAATCTGCATCTGCTACTGAACTAACTCCAGGGGAGTCCCCTTTTTGATATCTTGGTTGTGGGCCAAGAAAGACCGCTCGAGCTGCCTAAAAGAGCTGATGCTACGTGGTGGTAGTCGGGAGTACCACGCACGTTCGGCCTTTCGAAGTGTAGCCAGGAAGGCGATGCAGAGGAAAGAATCCATTGCTCCCTGGACTTGCATAAGGACCTTGTAGCTTTTTAGATCATCCAGGGGGTTAGCCGTGCCGTCGTACGGGTCCAGATAGGGTAGACGGAACCGGGGTGGGACCGGTTCCTCCATGATACAGTGAGAAAGCGGGGGGCGATGGTCACAGTTCGCTTCGTATGGGTTAGTAATTCTACGGCTAAGCTCCTCCAGCCGCTGCTGGTATTCGTCCAACCGCTGCTCGGCCTGGCGAGCGGTTTTTCTATTGGCATCTTCCTTTGAGGATTTGAAAGATGAATGGGGAGAAAGCTGTCGGTGCATGGAATGCACCTGCTTTGGTTCCTTCTCACCACACCGCCTGGGAGAGCGATCAGAATGATGAGAGGGAGATCGTCGATGTTTGGAGGTCTTTCGGCGACGAGACTTCGGGGACGTGTGGTGGGAGGCCTCCAGAGGGGTCCTACCATGACGAGGGTGTCCAGCTCCAGGATCCTCCACTTGTGGCGGAGGGTGTTGGGGCAGCAATGGTGTGGTTGCAGAGCTCTACGCCTGCAGTCCTTGGACCACTGCCATCAGGTCTTGAACTTGCTGGGTCAGAGCGTCGAGTCGGTCAGTCTGGATAGACTGCGGCTACACTGGGGGCAAAATAGGGAGGTCGGCCTCCAGCTGCTCAGCCCGTGGGAGGTGTTCTCCGGCCTGGCTGGTGGAGGCCTCCTGCGCACGTGTCACCACCATCTTCTTCCTTGTTGAGGTTGTGGGGGCGCAGATGCATGGGAATGAACATCTATCGTCGCCCCCCTTCCTGGTGCGCCAATCTGTTGCTGCAAGATCACTTTTCAAGAACACCAGATGAATAAATAGCTTGTCAGACCTCCAAGAGATGATGACTACCTCCTTTTGGCCAGAGATCTGCAAGAAAAGTTCCGAACCGGTGATGCCGGTGGGGACCCTCCGATGCTCAAGTCAGTGATATGAAGAACAGGAATTAGGATCAGAAAGAGAGATCGATCCCCTCCTCGTTGTGAGTTGGGGGTTTTTATACCTGTTCAGGGGTCCCTCTTACCTTTTTCGGATAACAGCTGAATCCAGTCTTATGTTAGGATCGGCTCCGTGGGCGAGTGCACAACTGCTAAATGCGTACCGTGAATATCAGCAACTGCACGCAGTATCTGGACGGCCTGTGACCCTAACAGAATGGGTGAGCAGTTTCCAGGGTGTTTTGAATTACCTTGCTCAATGTTCGGAGTTTATTTCATGGTTGAAACTATGAACCGAGGTCATGCGAGTCGAGGCCGAGGCCGAAGCGGGGTTCGAGCAGGGGCCGAAGCCAAGGCCGAAGCCGAGGCCGAGGCCGAAGCCGAGGCCGAAGCCGAAGCCGAGGCCGAAGCGAGGTTCGAAGTCGGAGCCGAAGCCGAGGCTGAAGCTGAGGCCGAGGCCAAGACAGAGAACTTGAGGTCGAGGCCAAAGTCAAGGTTGTACTAAGCTCAAAGCGGAGGCCGAGTCGAATCCGAGGCCAAAGCCGAGGCCGAGTCGAATCCGGTGCCGAGGCCGAGGCTGAGGCCGAGTCGAATCCGAGGCTGAGGCCGAGGCTAAGCTGAATTTGAGGCTGAGGCCAAGCCGAATCTGAGGTCGAAGCTGAGGCCAAGCCGAATTTGAGGCCGAGCCGAATCCGAGGCCGAGTTAAATCTAAGGCCGGCACCAAGACTAGCTGAAATCATTACTTTGTTCAAAACTTCATGCGAGCTGTTACCGTACCGCTTGGAGGTGTGATTAGTCACATTAGGTGGCATCTCCAACAACCCTCGAGAGCATCAGAGGATCCTTAATTTTATCCCCTCATCCATTCTGTCGCTGGAACACCTAATCTTTCTCCTATAAACAATCTAAACACCAACTCACTAGTTGTGTGAAAGATAGAAAGATAAGCTTGCAAAGAACTTCTTCATCATCAAATCAATTCAAATCATTGGTATAAGAAGGGATGAATTATCCCTATTTAGTTCAACTCAAGGATGGTCACATTCTAATTCATCAAAACATAAACCCTAATTCTTTCGCCAAATTCAAACACAATCATTACCTCATTCAATTCAAAATTAAACATGTTACTTGCTATTTCAAATCAAATCAAAAAATGAGGAAGGATGGAGTGCTACTGACTATGGTGACGATGGCCTGCAGCGACGAAGGAGGGGCGACGAAGGTGGGTGTCAATGTTGAGTACACCGGATCGGTAACACCGGCGCTTAAAAGCGTCGTTAAATTCCAACGCTTTCATATAGTGTGCTTTCAAAAATTTTGATGCCTCCCCTTAACGTCTGACAAAAAAAAATAAGGATTGTCAACCACCATATTTGTTGTAGTGAATGTTTTATGTTATCATATAATTTGTTAAGAATTTGATCCAATTTAACGCTATGGCCAAGATATTCCTGTCGGACGCTGGACTGGATGTGCCTGCCTACCCAAAATCAAACCAAAACGGTTTGACCGGAGCTAACGCACAAGTCTATTTCTAAGGTGGTTTTTGCTTGTAGGCATTTTAAAGCAAAGTTTCTCTTTCTTCACTGCATCCCTTCATGACAGATTTCATAAGAACATGGGCTGTTTGGTGGTTCAAGATACAACCAACCAAAAACATATACATATTGATGACGCTCGATCACTTCTCCTGGACGTCGGGAACGGAGGTGCTTCTCGTATTCTCGCTTCGCCGGGTTGCCTGCAAAGAAGTCCCAGGACCGGAGGGGGTCTCCGGCGGGACCCTCCGACGGCCAAGTTAGTGACCGAGGTCACAGCTAAAGAAGGGCTCGAGTGAGCCCTGTTTTGTGTGGAAAAGAGGGGTCTCCGAGAGGAGGAAGCCCTTTTGAGAGTTTAGATGGTGATTTTGGGGGTTATTGCGCATACCTGTTTGGTGAGTGGGTTCACCTTTTTATAGGGGTTTCCCCTGGCATGATCCGTGGGGTTGCATGAGGAAGAGATGGCGTGAAGTCAGAGCGTCTGCTGAGCCCTTGCGTGAATCTGGGCTGATTGGTGGGTTACGTCCCATCAGCAGCGGGGCTGTTGGGCGGCGCGCATTTGGCATTGTCGGGCGACGCGCATCAGAGAGTGGTTCCTTGAGCCGCTGGGGCTGATCTGGCGGGAAACGGGGAGTCCTGTCATGTCAGGGCCGAGCCGGGTCGACCCGAGATGGCTGGGACCCATCCCGCTGGCAAGGCAGTGCCGGGACGGGGCCAACTTGCTTGGAGACGTAGAGGAAGTGTCGGGGGTGACCTACTAGGAGACGCCATGGCCGGCTGGGAACTGGGGCCGCCTAGCTTGGAGATGCCGTGGCCGACTAGGAACCGAGGCCGCCTAGGAAGGTGCCGGGGCCGGCTAGGAAGCGCCGGGGCCGACTAGGAACCGGGGCCGCCTAGGAAACGGGGCCGCCTAGCTTGGACATGCCGGGGCCAGCTGGGAATGTGCCGGGGCCGCCTGGCTTAGAGAGGCCGGGGCTGGCTAGGAATGTGCCGGGGCCGCCTGGCTTGGAGAGGCCGGGGTTAGCTAGGAATGTGCCGGGGCTGCCTGGCTTGGAGAGGCCGGGGCCGGCTAGGAATGTGCCAGGGCCGCTTGGCTTGGAGAGGCCTGGGCCGGCTAGGAATGTGTCGGGGCCGCCTAGGAATGTGCCGGGGCCGCCTGGCTTGGAGAGGCCGGGGCCGGCTAGGAATGTGCCGGGGCCGCCTGGCTTGGAGAGGCTGGGGCCGGCTAGGAATGTGCCGAGGCCGCCTGGCTTGGAGAGGCCGGGGCCGGCTAGGAACCGGGGCCGCCTGGCTTGGAGATGCCGTGGCCGGCTAGGAACCGGGGCCGCCTGGGAATCGGGGCCGGCTAGGAATGTGCCAGTGCCGCCTGGCTTGGACAGGCTGGGACCGGCCAGGAATGTGCCGGGGCTGCCTGGCTTGGAGAGGCCGGGGCCGGCTAGGAATGTGTCGGGGCCACCTAGCTTGGAGAGGCCGGGGCCGGCTAGGAATGTGCCGGGGCCGCCTAGGAATGTGTCGGGGCCGCTTGGCTTGGAGAGGTCGGGGCCAGCTAGAAATGTGCCGGGGCCGCCTGACTTTGAGAGGCCGGGGCCGGCTAGGAATGTACCGAGGCCACCTAGAAATGTGCTGGGGCCGCTTGGCTTGGAGAGCCGGGGCCGGCTAGGAATGTGCCGGGGCCGCCTGGCTAGGAGAGGCCGGCTAATAGGGCTTCATACTTAGCCTCATTGTTGGAGGCCGGAAAGGAGAATCGGATGCCATATTCGAAGGTTATCCCCTTCGGACTGGTGAGAACCAAGCCCGCACCGGAGCGATGGGCATTAGATGACCCGTCGACATGGAGGAGCCACCGGGCTCCAGATTTTGGTTCTTCGAGGGAGTCTAGGGTAGAACCATCCTTCGGGATGGTACACTCAAGGAGGAAGTCGGCTAACACCTGAGCTTTGATGGCTGGGCAAGGTTGAAAGTGTATGTCATGCTCGCTTAGCTCGATGGCCCACTTGGTCATTCTTCCCGACGTGTCGGGACGGTGGACTACCACCTTGATGGGTAGGTCAGTCAGGACCGTCACGGAATGTGCTTGGAAGTACGGTCGCAGCTTCCAAACTGAGGTGATTAAGGCCAACACCATCTTCTCAATTCTGCTGTACCTTGTCTCTGCATCGCGAAGTAGCCTGCTGACATAGTAGATCGTCTTCTGGACTTTGCCTTCTTCCTTGACCATCACCGAACATACCGCACCCTCAGAAATAGCCAGGTACAAGAATAGGGTCTCGCCCGGGGCCGGACTGCTGAGGAGTGGGGGCGAGCCGAGGTATTTCTTGAGGTCTTGAAATGACTTTTGACATTCAGGAGTCCACTGAAAGTTTTTAGCCGACCGGAGGGTTTTGAAGAAGGGGAGGCATCTCTTGGCCGACCGCGCCACAAAGCGGTTAAGAGTCGCTATCCTCCCAGTTAGGCGCTGGACCTCTTTAATAGATGCCGGGGGCGCCATTTGTTGGAGAGCTTGAATCTTCTGGGGGTTAGGTTCGATACCTCGTTGGGAGACCATGAAGCCGAGAAACTTCTCGGAGTTAATGCCGAAGGCGCATTTGGTCGGATTGAGTCTCATCCCATATTTGCGCAGCATTGCAAAGCTCTCTGAGAGGTCCTTGATATGCCATGATGCTTCCTTGCTTTTGACCAGCATGTCGTCCATGTACACCTCCATATTCCGGCCGATTTGTTCCTTGAATACTTTGTTAACCAGCCTCTGGTAGGTCGCACCTGCATTTTTAAGACCAAAAGGCATAACATGGTAACAGTAAGTACCTCGGTCGGTTATGAAGGTGGTCTTTTCTTCATCCTTAGGGGCCATTCGGATCTGGTTGTAGCCTGAATAGGCATCCATGAATGACAGCATCTGGTGGCCTAAGGTGGCATCCACGAGCTGGTCGATCCGGGGAAGGGGGAAGCTGTCCTTCGGGCAGGCTTTGTTGAGGTCGGTGAAGTCGATACAGATCCTGCATTTGCCATTCGACTTCTTCACCATGACGACGTTTGATAGCCAGCTCGGATAATTTACCTCCCGGACGAAATTTGCCTTGATGAGTTTGTCTACCTCTTCTTCAATGGCCTTTTGCCATTCCGGGGTGAAGCTCCTCTTCTTCTGCTTGACGGGCCTATGCATCTCGTCCATGTTGAGACGATGGATGAGAACCCCGGGACTGATCCCTGGCATGTCAGAGGCAGACCAGGCAAAGATGTCAGCGTTGCTTCGAAGGAACCTGATCAATCTGTGCCGAGGCTCTCCTTTGAGCAGTGACCCAATTTTTATGGTTCGGTCGGGTCGAGCCTCATCCAATGGCACCTCCTCCAATTCCTCTGCCGGTTCTCCCCGCTGTTCAGCGAAGTCTTCGCGAGCATTTAGCCCATCAACTTCCGGCATTCTAGACTGAAGGCTTGTAACGAAGCACTGCCGAGCCATGGCTTGACTTCCTCGAATAACTCCAACTCCTCGCTCGGTGGGGAATTTCATGGACAGATGCGGGATGGAGACAACTGCCTTGAGGGACATCAGGCCCAGCCTGCTGAATATTGCATTGTACGGAGATCTGAGGTTGGTTACTAGGAAGTCTGTCTAGATAATAGCTACAAGGGGCCAGGTTCCTGTGTGGACCGTTAGGGTGACGACCCCTTCCGGGATGATGACGTCGCCTGTGAATTCCATCAGGGTGGAATCCACGGCTCGCAGGCTTTCCATGAGTAATTTCATCCTGGCAAACACACCGAGGTACAAAACATTCACCGAACTTCCACTATCAACAAGGATTCGGCTTACATCATAGTTATTTAAATTGAGGGATACAACTAATGCATCATCATGGGGAAGCTGTATCCCTTGGAGATCATCGTCGAAGAAGGAGAGCTCGCCCGTCCGTGCCTTCTTCAGTGCCGATCCTTCACCGTCGCCCCTGGGGCTCGAGCCGTCGGCCTCTTCGATCATGTTGATGCGGTCGATCATGGGCGGATTCGATGGAGGAGGAGGTTGTTGAAGTTCGGGCTGGCGGTCACCTCCTTGTTGTGGCTTGAGCGCCCTCCTGAATTGATTCAGTCGTCCCCGCTGGATCAGCCTCTCGATTTCATTTTTCAACTGCTAGCATTCTTCAATGTCGTGGCTGTGCTCCCTGTGGTAGCGACAGTACTTGGTGGGATCTCTTCGGGTCAGGTTCCCTCGGAGAGGTACTGGCCGAGGGAGCTGGCGCTCTATCTCCATGAAGATTTACACCCAGGGCACGGTCAGCGGAGTGTAGTGGTCGAATCGCCTGGGAGGGCTCTGGAAGCGATTCCTTGGCAGCATCGGGGGAACTCTTTGGTGGCGAGGTGGACTTGGTTGACGGGCGGGACGGTGCCTGTCGGGGCCTTTGGGCTCCTTCTTCTTTGCTTGCTCGGCGCGGGCAACTCTCCGTGATTCTTCGACCCTAGCATACTTGTCCGCTAGGGCCATCATATCAGAGAGGCAGGGGGGTAGCTGACTTCCATAGCCAGGTAGAAGTCGCTTTCCTTCGACACTCCCCCCGCCAGGGCGGACATAGCCACCTCATGATTAAGGTGGTCTACCTCTAACATGGCCTTGTTAAAACGGCCAAGGTAATTTCTCAGGGACTCCCTCTCTCTCTGCTTAACTTCGGAGAGGGAGTCAGATCTTCATCGGTGGCGGCGACTGCTGACGAACTGGCCAATAAAAAGACAGCTCAGCTTGTCAAATGAATCAATGGAACCTGGCTTCAAGGCATTGAACCAGGTTCGGGTGGATCCTCTGAGGGTGGAGGGGAAAGCGCGGCAGAGGACCGCATCGGATGCTCCGTGGAACATCATTATTGACCGAAAACTGCTAAGGTGGTCGTCCGGGTCAGAAGAGTCGTGATAGGGTTCGACGGCTGGTAGCTTGACATGGGAGGGAATCACTTCCTCCATAATCCCCTTACAGAAAGTGATGCCCTGCTCCTCTTTGGACTGAGGTGGATGGGCCTATTTGGTGGCGTCCAGCTCTTGACACATCTCCTGGATCTGACGACGGATCTCCTCTTCACCGGTCAGAGGAGGAGCTGGCCGAGAGGATCGCAGGGACGGCGTCGAATCATGGTGAGAGGCCACCGGGGAGAGGGATCGGGCTCACCAAGATCTGGGAGGATCTCTTTCATAACCGCCTCGCGGGACTAATTTGTCCCCTCTGGGCCGATGTGGGGAGTCCACGGATTTATGCAGACTGGAGGAGGAAGTTGCCGGTGAAGAAGGAATCACGGCCTCCTTACGAAAGTGCGGAGCGGGAGGAGTCGTAAGACGCTCCTGGACCAGGTGAGTCAGGGCTTGGACTTGCTGGACCAGCGTGGCGAACTGGTCCTGGGTCACCGGGATAGCAGGCAGTGACGGGGTTTTGACCAGTGGAGGTTGCGGCACTACACTGCCCGTCGGATCAGGCCTCTGGGAAGCGACCTGATCTTGGGCTTCAGAGGTTGCTCTTCTCCGATTGGCCATTAGAGAGGTTCTACTCCAGATTGGGATCCTTATCTCCTTTATTCAGTTTTAATGGGACTTGAGACCCTTCCTCTAGCGCCAATCTGTTGCCGCCGGGATCCGTCCTTCGACTCGGGCGTAGTCGATCTCCAGGGGCGGACCTGCACACAAGTCCTCACGCGAGAGGTATTGGGGGTGGCCCTCCGTGGAAGATCCTCCGATGCTCAAGTCAGTGGGGAGGAAATTGGTGATCAATCAGAAAATGGGGAGGTGGATCCCTCCGGGGAGTCTCTCTGGGGGCGGCCAATCGGAAGCTCTAGGGGGCGAGACACCGACGAGCAGCAGGAGAGTGGGAGTGAGGGTGTGAGCACGCGCGTACCTGAGGGAATCTGTGAGCGTGATATTTATAGGCTGTCACCTGTATCTTGAGTGCCTTCTGGAAGGTTCAGATGTTGTTAGGATACGGAGATGGATCGAATCGGGCCATTGTGGGGCTGTTGGGATCCATATTTTGTCTGTTAGGAGATCGATGGCTAGGAGAGCTCCTTGATGGCTTGAGATCTGGTAGGTGTGTAGGTCTCGGGTAGCCTTGATAGGTTCTAGACCACCTCTCAACATGATTCCTTGCCTAGGATGTTGTTACAGTAGGCTTAGGCTCTCCTGCATCAGGTTCCGCGGAGGTGATTATTGGATCATGGGTCGCTTAGTGAAGCCGGGCCATGGAGGCTCGGGAGAAACGAGCTACAGGAAGTTCGGGAGGGCCGAGCTATGGGAGCTCGGGGGAGTCGAGTTATGGAAGCTTGGAGGAGTCGAGCTATGGAAGCTCGGGGAGGACGAGCTATGGAAGCTCGGGAGAGCCGAGCTATGGAAGCTCGGGGGAGCTGAGCTATGGAAGCTCGGGAAGGACGAGCTATGGAAGCTCGGGAGAGCCGAGCTATGGAAGCTCGGGAGAGCCGAGCTATGGAAGCTCGGGAAGGATGAGCTATGGAAGCTCGGGAGAGCCGAGCTATGGAAGCTCGGAGGAAGACGAGCTATGGAAGCTCGGGGAGGACGAGCTATGGAAGCCCGGGAGAGCCGAGCTATGGAAGCTCGGGGGAGCCGAGCTATGGAAGCTCGGAGGAAGACGAGCTATGGAAGCTCGGGGAGGATGAGCTATGGAAGCCCGGGAGAGCCAAGCTATGGAAGCTCGGGGGAGATGAAAGGAGGAGGTCGGTCTTAGCCTCCTTGCACGGATATTAATGCAATGACGGTTTTACCCCCAACACAACCCTTTTTATAAAAATGGTAAATAGCTTTCTATGAATGAATATCAATTAGTGACTTGACTTAATTAGATTCACATTTATCTATTGGCACATCAAACATCAGCTAATCATTTTTAATGGAATCTATTACATTAATTTAATATTTTTTTGAGATGAAGAGAGACTAACTCATATATTTTTATCCTTATTTTCTCTTATTTTTCTAACTCCAACCAGTATTGATGTGATGATAATTTTCAAACTAAAATTTGATGATCTTAATATTGATAATTTTAGATGATAATATTTTTGAGTGAACTTTTCTATGTAAATTTTTGATTAAATTGGTCAACATACAAAATTTCTATATTGTAGTATGACAAATTATTTTTAAAAGTCTTATTTATATTAAATTTTAAGAATAAAAGTTTAATACGAAGAGGAATACTAATTTTTGATTCATAAATTTTTTTTAATATAAATAATAATAAAATTACTATAAAAATTTAATTCTTTCATTTCAAATAGCCTCTTATGATAATACTGGCAACGAAAGGCTAGTAGGAACTAATTACTGTACATTTACATCAAGGATCTGCCTTAAGTCCATATCTTTTTGTATTAGTTATGGATAAATTAACTAAACATATTCAAAATAAAATCCCATGGTGTATGTTATTTGCAGATGATATAGTGCTAATTGATGAAACTAAATCCAGAGTAAATGCTAAGCTAGAGATTTGGAGAGATGCTTTAGAATCTAAAGGTTTTAAGATTAGTAGAATTAAAACTGAATACATTAAATATAATTTTAGTAGGAATAGAAATACAAATGAAAAAATAGTGGAGATATCAAGGAGTAAAAAATTTAGATTTTTGGGATCAATTATCCAGCAAGAAGGTAAAATAGGTGAAGATGTGAATCATAGAGTTAAAGCAGGATGGATTAAGTGGAATGCTTCACGAGTATTGTATGATCGGCGCATCCCATTAAAATTAAAAGAAAAATTCTATAAAACCGCTATTTGGCTAGTTATGTTATATGGAATAGAGTGTTGGGCAATATTGAAACAACATGTGAATAAATTAAGTGTAATATAAATGCGTATGTTAAGATGGATTTATGGTAAAACTTTAAAAAATAGAAATAGAAATAAATATATAAGAGAAATAATAGAAGTAGCCCCCATTGAAGTTAAAATGAGTGAAAATCGATTACGGTGGTTTGGACACTACAATGTAGACATTTAGATGCTCCAGTTAGAAAAATGATCTTTTAGCAATTCATGATAAGAATAGAGATAGAAATAGACCTAAATTAATATGTACAGACATAATTAGAAAAGATATAACTATTTGTAATTTGAATATTGATTTGGTTCTGAATAAAGCAGAGTGAAAGAAGTAGATTCATATAGTCGATCCCATATAGAATAGACTTGGATGAGTTAAATTGAGTTGAGTTTTTTTTATACCAAAAAACTCAATAACTCAGACAATCGCTGTTGGAGGGATATGGATGGAGTTTACATGACCATACCATTCTGTTGAGGGGTAAAATCGCTATGCATCAATAATCGTGTTCATGGCTAAGGCTAGCCTTGATTCCTACCCGCTGTGCAACACTTGCTAGAGATAAATCAACCTCGGTAGGTCGGAGCGCCCTAGCCTCAATCGAGCCAAGGGTTCCCGAGGCGCGAGCTATCATCTATCGTCTCTCGGCCCCTCGAGCCGAGCTATCGTCTCTCGGCCCCTCGGCCGAGCTATCGTCTCTCAGCCCCTTGAGCCGAGTTATCGTTTATCGTCTCCTGGCCCTAACTAAGCCATCCCATCACCCGGCCCTTCTAGCCGATCTCTTCTATCACTCGGCCTAGCCCGAGCGATACCTGTATCTCTACGGAATTTGGCGCGGAAAAGCTTAAAATAGTAAGATTCCAAACAGGAATCATATCCGAAAGTGGCCTAGAGCCCTGGAGCCTATGCCCCCACCAAATCTCAAGATGTCAACAAGCTCTCCTAGCCGTCGATCCTCTAACTAATCAGATACGAATCCTACCGATCTCATAACAAACTGGATTTAGATCTCAATAGCCTTCGGACCCACGATGCTCCCAAGCAATCAGGTGATCCTCTATAAATACCACAGCCTCAGATCCCCTCAGGTACGCCATCTCTGATGTGCACACTCGATCACTGCCTTTGCTTCCGCCATGACCGCTCTGCACAGAGCCCTGTGAGAGACTCTTCAGTGAGAGCCATCTCCTCATTTTTGTTGACTGTCGATCTCCACTGACTTGAGCGTTGGAGGGTCTTCCGCAGAGGGCCACCCCCAACGCCCTTCGCGTGAGGACTGCTTTGCAGGTTGCCCAGGAGGAAGCCCATCTCGAAGCCCGAACGCGCCCGAGTCGGAGGGCAAGATTTCAGCAGCAACAAATTGGTGCTAGAGGAAGGGCCCTCAAGTCCCTAAAAACTTATGATCCAGGAGACAAGGATCTCAGTTTGCAAGAAAACTCCTCCCATGGCAAACCGAAAAAAGGCTACCTCTGAAGTCCGAGATCAGGTCACTTCTCAAAGGCCTGATCCAGTGAGCAGTGTCGCGCCGCCGCCACCACCAGTCGAGACTCCATCACCACCGACAGCCCTGGTGACCCAGGATCAGTTTGCCTTACTGGTCCAGCAGGTCCAGGCCCTGGCCCACCTGATTCAGGGGTGCTCCGAAGCCCCCCGTCCGGCTGCTCATGCTCCTCGCCCTTCTGAGGAGAATGCAGCCCCCGCTCATCCAATGATCTCTTCTTCCAGCCTGCATGGGGTTGCAGACCCCCCTCGCCGTCCCATAGAAGCTGAGCTAGCTCCCCATCGAGCCCGCGTCAAAGATCTCCCTAGATCTCGGCGGGCCTGATCTCTCTCCCCAGTGTATTCTTGCCATGATTTAACACCATCTCAGTATTCTCCTCATCCTGCACCTTCTGCTCTTCCTAACGAAGAGATCCGCCGCCAGCTCCAAGAAATGCGTTAAGAGCTTGACGCCGCCAAGCAAGTCCATCCGCTTCAAAATAAAGCGGAGCAGGGCATTCCCTTCTCTAAGAAGATCATGGAGGAAGTGATTCCCTCCCACGTCAAGCTACCCTGCCATCGAGCCTTATCATGGCTCCTCCGACCCCGACGATCATCTCAGCAGCTTCCAATCAATAATGATATTCCATGGGGCATCAGATGCGATCCTCTGTCCCGCCTTCCCTTCCACCCTCAGGGGATCTACCCGAACTTGGTTCAATTCTTTGAAGCCAGGTTCTGTTGATTCATTTGACGAGCTGAGCCGCCTTTTCATTAGCCAGTTCGTCAGTAGCTGCCGCCACCGATGGAGATCTGACTCCCTCTCTGAGGTTAAGTAGAGAGAGGGGGAGTCCCTAAAGAAGTGTCTTGGCTGTTTCAACACGGCCATGCTGGAGGTGGACCACCTCAATCATGAGGTGGCCATGTCCGCCCTAGCAGGCGAAGTATTGAAGGAGAGCGACTTTTACCTGGCCCTGGAGGTTAGCTACCCTCCAAACCTCTCCGACATGATGGCCCTGGCAGACAAGTATGCCAGAGTCGAAGATTCGTGGAGAGCCGCCCGAGCCGAGCTAACGAAGAAGGAGCCCAATGGCTCAGATAAGCACCGACCTGCCCGCCGGCCGAGCCAGCCTCGCCGCCAGAGGATTCCCTAGCCACCGCCAAGGAACCGCACTCGAAGCCCGCCTAGAAGGTTCCACCGGTTCACTCCGCTCACTGCCTCAAGAGCGGAGATCCTCATGGAAATCGAGCGCCAACTCCCTCGACCTCCTCCTCTCAGAGGGAATGCGGCCTGAAGAGATCCTGCAAAGTATTTCCGTTACCACCGCGACCATGGCCACGACACTGAAGAGTGTTGGCAACTAAAGAATGAGATTGAAAGGCTCATCCAGCGGGGTAGACTGGATCGGTTCAGAGGAGCCCCCGAGCCAAGAAATGGGGACGATCGCCGGCCTGAGCCCCAGCAGCAACCTCCTCCTCCTCCAAATCCTCTGGTCGCTGGCCACATTAACATGATTGAGGCGGTCGGTAGTCCTTCAGGCGGGAGGAACGATGAAGAAGGTCCGGCACCGAAGAAAGCACGACCTGATGAGATCTCTTTCTCCAATGATGACTTCCAGGGGATACAATTCTTGCACGATGATGCGTTAGTTGTATCTCTTAATTTGAACAACTATGATGTAAGCCAAATTCTAATTGATAGTGGAAGCTCTGTCAATGTTTTGTACCTTGATGTGTTTATGAAGATGAAGCTTCTCATGGAGAGTCTCCGAGCCGTGGACTCCACCCTAATGGGGTTCACCGGTGATGTCATTATCCCGGAGGGGGTCGTCATCTTGACGGTCCGAGCGGGGACCTGGCCCCGCGTGGCCACTATGTATGCAGATTTCCTGGTGACCAAGCTACAGTCACCCTACAACACAATATTGGGAAGACCCGGCCTAATGTCTCTCAGAGCCGCCATCTCCATCCCCCATCTTGTTATGAAGTTCCCTACCAAGCAAGGGGTAGGTGTAGTTCGAAGAAGCCAAACAATATCTCGGCAGTGTTTCATCACCAACCTGCAGTCCAGACTGCCCGAGGTTGATGGACTAGACGCTCGGGAGGATTTTGCCGAGTAGCGAGGAGAACCAGCCGAAGACCTGGAGGAGGTGCCACTGGACGAAGCTCGGCCTGACCGAACCATAAGGATCGGGTTGCTACTGAAAGGGAAGCCCTAGCTGGAGCTGATCGACTTTCTTCGAAGGAATGCTGATGTCTTTGCCGAGTCAGCCTCAGATATGTCTGGGATTAGTTCGGATGTCCTTGTCCACCGTCTTAATGTGGATGAGATATCTCGACCCGTGAAGCAGAAGAAGAGGAGCTTCGCCCCTGACCGGCAGAGAGCGATTGAAGAGGAGGTGGATAAGCTCATCAAGGCAAACTTCATTCGAGAAGTAAATTATCCGAGCTGGCTGTCCAATGTTGTCATGGTGAAGAAGTCGAACGGCAAATGGCGAATCTGCATCAACTTCACCGATCTTAATAAAGCATGCCCGAAGGACAGTTTTCCTCTCCCCCGGATCGACCAGCTCGTGGATGCCACTTCCGGCCATCAAATGCTGACCTTCATGGACGTATATTCAGGCTATAACCAAATTCGGATGTCACCCGAGATGAAGAAAAGACCGCCTTCATAACTGATCGAGATACCTATTATTACCGAGTCATGCCTTTCGGTCTGAAGAATGCAGGCGCCACCTACCAAAGGCTGGTGAACAAAGTCTTCAAGGAGCAAATCGATCGGAACATGGAGGTATACGTTGATGATATGCTGGTCAAAAGCAAGGAAGCTTCCCAGCATATCGAGGACCTCTCAGAGAGCTTCGCGATACTCCGAAAGTATCTGATGAAGCTCAATCCGACAAAGTGCGCTTTCGGCGGCACCTCGGGAAAGTTTCTGGGCTTTATGGTTTCTCAGCGAGGCATCGAAGCCGACCCATAGAAGATTCAAGCCCTTCAGCAAATGGCGCCCCCGAAATCTATTAAAGAAGTCCAGCGCCTGACTGGAAGGATTGCGGCCCTTAACCGCTTCGTAGCTCGGTCGGCCGAGAGGAGCCTCCCTTTCTTCAAAGCTCTCCGATCCGCTAAGAACTTTCAATGGACTCCTAAATGCCAAAAATTATTTGAAGACCTCAAGAAGTATCTCGGCTTACCACCTCTCCTTAGCAGCCCAAGTTCGGGAGAGATGCTATTTTTGTACCTGACAGTTTCAGAAGGCGCAATTAGCTCGGTCTTGGTCAGAGAAGAGAAGAAGTCCCAAAAGCCGATCTACTATGTCAGCAAATTGCTCGGGATGCCGAGACGAGGTATACCCGAATTGAGAAGCTAGTTTTGGCCCTGATAACATCGGTTCGGAGGTTGCGACCATATTTTCAAGCGCATTCTGTAACAGTCCTCACCGACCAGCCCATCAAGGTGGTGGTCCACTGCCCCAAGACATCAGGGAGAATGGCAAAGTGGGCTGTTGAATTGAGCGAGCATGATATCCGATATCAGCCTCATCCGGCCATCAAAGCGTAGGTTCTGGCCAACTTCCTCCTTGAATGCACTATCCCAGAAGATGGCTTGCTCCGAACTCCTCTGAGCATCCAAAGTTGAGCACCCTGTGGTTGGTTCATGTCGACGGATCCTCCAACGCCAATGGCTCCAGTGCTGGTTTAGTCCTCACCAGCCCAGAGGGGGCGACCTTCGAGTATGGCATTAGATTCTCCTTCCCAGCCTCTAACAACGAGGCTGAATATGAAGCTCTGCTCACCGGACTCCGAATCACCCATGATTTGAAAGTGAAGAAGCTAAATGCCTTCACCAACTCTCAGCTGGTAGCTGGTCAAGTGCGGGGTGAGTTTGAAGCCCGAGAGCCGAACATAACTCGGTATCTCCAAGAGGTGCAGAACCTACTCTCTCACTTCTCTGAATTTGAAGTTATCCAGATCCCTAGATCCGAAAATGCTCGTGCCGACCTATTATCCCAGCTAGCAACTGCGGAATCGATGGACTTCGTGCGGAAGTTCCCCTTGGAAATCCTGGAAAGGCCTAGTATCACGAAGGCGGACCGAGTGATGCAGATTGAGGTCGAACCGTCTTGGTTCGACCCTATATTAAAGTATCTTAAAGAAGGGTCGCTCCCAGCCGACCGCGGGGAAGCAAGGAAGCTGAGGCTGTAAGCTACCCACTATGTGCTGATCGACGACCAGCTCTATAAGCGGTCCTTTTTCATGCCGTTGCTCAGATGCCTCTGCCCATCTGAAGCTGATTATGCTCTTCGGGAGGTGCATGAAGGAATTTGCAGCAATCATCTAGGAAGTCGATCTCTATGCCACAAGGTGCTTCGCCAGGGATATTACTTTCCAACCATGCAAAAGGATGCCGATAATCTCGTCCGAGTCTGTGACCCATGCCAGAGGCACTCCAATATCCAGAGGCTCCCCTCTGCCAGTCTGGTCCCTATTTCCTCCGCTTGGCCCTTTGCTAAGTGGGGGATGGACATTCTCAGCCCTTTTCCCCTCGCCACTAGACAGAGGAAGTTCTTATTCGTCGCATTGATTACTTCACTAAGTGGGTCGAGGCTGAGGCAGTTGCCCAAATAACCGAAGCCCGAGCCAGGGATTTGTGTGGAAATCCATCATTTGCCGTTTTGGTCTCCCGCATACCATCATCACCGACAATGGCAAGCAATTTGATAATCCCAAATTCCGAGAGTTTTGTGAGGATCATGGCATTAGTCATCGCCTCACCTCAGTAGGGCATCTGCAAGCTAATGGAGAAATTGAGGTAACAAACCGGACCCTACTTCAATGGATTAAAGCCCGGCTCGCCAAAGCCCGAGGTAGATGGGCGGATGAGCTTCATCATGTTCTATGGGCCTACCGCACTACCCAGAGAATCCCCACGGGCGAGACCCTGTTCCGGATGGCCTTTGGTACGGAAGCCATCATCCCTGTGGAGATAGGCCTTCCCTCTCCGCGAGTGGAAAGCTACTCAGAAGAGGCTAACGACGAGCAGCTCCGCACCAATCTCGACTTGGTGGAAGAGATCAGGAAAAAAGTTCGAATTAGAATGGCCACGTACCAGCAAAGAGTGGCCCGCTATCATGCCTCCAGAGTCAAGGGTAAATCCTTCTCGCCTGGCGACCTTGTCCTTCGGAAAGCATCCGTCTCCAAACCGCTAGAGCAAGGAAAGCTCTCACCGAACTGGGAAGGCCCCTACCAAGTAGTGGAAGTCATTGGACCTGGCACCTACAAGCTCCAGGATCTAAGCAGGAAATCCACTCCCCGGACGTGGAACTCGGATAATCTCCGCGTATACTATCAGTAGGGTATGCCTCTTTGACTTGCCCTGTTTATAACTTTGGTATAGTATTCCTATTATCTTCGACATGGTCGCTTCTTTGGAAAAACTATGATGAGAAATGGATACCTCTAGCTCACTCTCGGCACAACTGAGCTATTTCTCTGAGTTTCCAATTGAATATTCGAACCTCGGCTGGGTCAAGTCCTACTTTATAAAGACTCGGTATGGCCGAGCGCCCCCAGTATGATTAAGAGCAAACGTTCTCCAAAGTTTAGCTCGGATTTGGGCAGCTTACAAGCCCCGACCAACCTAAACATTCTCCTAAGTTTAGCTCGGATTCGGGCCGCTTATAAGCCTCAGCCGATCTAAACGTTCTCCAAAACTTAGCTCAGATTTGGGCCACTTACAAGCCCCAGCCGAACTAAACGTTCTTCAAAACTTAGCTCGGATTCGGGCCGCTTACAAGCCCCAGCCGACCTAAATGTTCTCCAAAACTTAGCTCAGATTCGGGCCGCTTACAAGCCTCGGCCGACCTAAGTGCTCTCCTATGTTTAGCTCGGATTCAGGCCGCTTACAAGCCCCGACCGACCTAAACGTTCTCCAAAACTTAGCTCAGATTCGGGCCGCTTACAAGCCCCGACCAACCTAAATGTTCTCCAAAACTTAGCTCGGATTCGGGCCGTGTTGGCCCAGATGGCAACCCAAGAGGGGGAGTGAATTGGGTTCTTTAAAAAAATTTAACCTTTTAAAACGATTGGCTTTGGAATCAACAAGATTAAGTGCAGGATAAATAACAATCACAAACAAAGAAATAGAGTGAGACAATCGAAGCACCGCAAACACAAGGAGTTTATAGTGGTTCGGTGTATCCAACACTTACGTCCACTCCCAAGTTCCACTTGGGTCCACATTATAATCTACTAGATTACAGTCAAGTTATTTTACAAGCTCACAACTCAAAATTTGTTGTTTTCCTGGGATCACAACGAACCCAGCTGGTTTTCCCGGGCTCACCAGCACAAAACCCAAACCTCAAGCTAATCTAGCTTGACCCAAGGTATACTACCTCCACTAATTCAATCCTCCTGATTGAATTAGCAAAAACAAATAACAATGAAGTTTACAATAACAAACAGCCCCTTAAATGAGAAAATATTCAATGTAAATAAACAAGGTTAGAAAAGCCTATTTGAAGCAGATTGGATTTGAGCTTTTCTTCTTTTCCTCTTCTCCTTTGAGATGTTGAATCAGGCCTCAGCTCGAATTCCTTACAAATGTTCCAGATGAGAAGTTGGAAAATCACAGAACAAAGCTTTTGGCTCCTTTTTCTTCTTTTTGGGAAATCCTCTGATTTTTGACTTTGAATGCCTTGGATTTCTCTTTGAGCTTTCTGGAGTTGATGGATATGAACTTTGATTCTTTCCTCTAGATTTCTTGCTCAAGACTTCTTGGATTTTTCAATTTGATTTTTCTCTATTTTTTGTCTCCTTTTTTGTTATTCTTTTTCAAACGGACGAATCCCCCTTTTATAGATTCATAGGTGAAATATAGCCGTTGGAATGTACCTAGATAGATTGTCCATACAGAAAATATAGCAGTTAGAAGTTAGGTAAGGAAATATTACCATTTGAGTTGATCTGACATTTTGAAAATCCGTTCCTGACAGGTTGGAGTCGGCTCCAACTTTTCAGGTGTCGGCTCCAAGTCGGGTAACCAAAAATAGAAAGTACAAAGTTCGTTGAGGAGTCGGCTCCAAAAAAGTTGAGTGTCGGCTCGCCGCATTCGGGAGTCGGCTCCGAAAAACTGTAAGTGTCGGCTCCAAAAAAGTCCAAAAATATGCGTTCTGTTCTCCAATGGAGTCGGCTCTAGACACTGTAAGTGTCGACTCCGAAACTCTGGGTGTCGCCTCCGAAACACTGGGTGTCAACTCCAGACCGTGCCAAAAATCAGAAAGACATTTGATTGGCCATGGGGTCGGCTCCAGACCTTCTGGGTGTCGACTCCAGGCTCTGAATTTTGAAACTTACCTTTGGCATTTGATTCAAAACACGTTTCTTTATGCCTTTTGATTGATCAAAGATTTTTAAGCCCTGAAACACTTGTTAAATTCATTAGTAACAAAATGAATATACTCATATCTTTTATTAATCATCAAAATCAATAATTGGGTCAACAATCTCCCCCTTTTTGATGATTATAAAAACATTGAGTATGCATGAGTAAACAATTGGATTCTCAAATCAAAATTTTCAAATATTTATCCCTCACAGATAAGCTCCCCTTGAATGAGGTAGCTCCCCCTATGATGTTCAATTTAACAATTGTTCTTTCTTTTAACAGAAATTTTAATGGTTGATACCACTTTTAATTGCCTCTCCTTATGTGCAGTTAATTAGATACCAATAAATTAAGCTTAATTGAGCTTACTTGATCAAATGCATATATAAAAGCTAAATATTTCTCCCCCTTTTTTGCTCTCCCCCTGTTTTTGTTTTACATTCAATGCATATACGATTTTACATAACTCTCCCCCTTTTTTGTAATCAACAAAAAGATCAAGAAGGGTTAAGTAAAATAACAAAATTGATAGTTTTTTCAAGGTTCAAAAGATATTCATTGAGAATAAGATAAGTTCATTACAACAAAAGTCAAATATTACAAAATGAAACTTCATTGTATCAAACATCAAACTATACTTCATTACATTGAAATTGCAAGATACATCAAACTAGACTAATTATCAAAGACACTTCATTACAAGATAATCAAAAATGAGTTCTAAGAAGTCTTTGCAATTCTTCTACAATTTTTCCCATTCCTTCACTTTGAGTCCTAACAAATTCTTTTAATCTTCTGTCAACAAATGCACATGCAGTCATAATCTTGTCTTGAAGCTCAACATTGCATTTGGAATATGTCTCTGAGTCTCTACCAATATCCTTAAGTTCTTGAAATATGTTCTTGAGATCATTCCTTAAAGATTCAGCAGAGGAACCAAGAGTGGACTCAATCTTACCAATGCGATCATCTAAAGAGTAAAGGGTTTCCTTCAAATTCATAAACTGACTATCAAACTTTGTCTTCATTTCTTCTTTTTGAGCAGCAAATAAGCTTTTGAGTTGCTCTAACTGAGTATCAGAAAATTCGACAGATGACACAGATGGTGGTACAGGAACTGGAGCAGAAGCAGGAGCAGGAGGTGGTGAAGATCTGCTAGGTTCTGGTGAAGGATGCCTCGCTGAAGGACCAACCTCATATGGTGCATAAGATCTAATCTCAGTGGCTCTCTCATCCAGATTGCTTTCCTCTCCCATTATCCATTTACTTTAACAAAGCCCATCCAGTGCACAGTAGCCAAACTATAGTAGTCAGTATGCCTAAGGTTCTTTGAAGGCTCACTGTCAGAAATCACAATTCCTTGGCTTCTGAAAACCATAGTCAAGACCATACCGTAGGGCAGTGAGGATCTCCTTTTGCCCCTAGCCTCAGCCATATAGAAAATCATCATCGCAGCAAGGTTAATAGGCTGACCTGTCAGAACACTATCCATCACCACAATGTCTCGCTCCGAGACATACTCAAAGCGGCCAGTCTTAGGGAATAAAATTCTACTGCAGATGTTGTGAAGCAATCTAAGTTCCAAGGGCAACTAATTAGCCCTAATTTTTCAAATTCATATACTTCTCTACCTAACATCCTTGATAGTGCATCAGACCTCTCACTATGAATATCAGCTACTAATCCAGTGACAGGAATGCTCAGAAGATTTTCTAACTTTTGAAATGTAAGGTGGACTCTTTTTCCTCTAACAGAGCTTACAATCCCACCGTCACCCCTCGATAAATTGAAATAGAATTCTATGACTAGGGCCAGATAGGTGGGAACATCTAATGAACAGACCTTGTCCCATCCAAGCTCTTTGATTTGTCTTCCAATTGAAAAACCCTCCAACTCAAAGAAATCAAAATCAACCTTTCTACCCATAGTAATAACTCTTCCAGCTAATGTGTCTACCTGAGAAGATGAGGGACCAGGATTATCCGAATGGGTTGAGGAATCATCGTCGCTTGGAGACGGCTCGCGAACGGGACGCCTCGCCATACGCTTTCCAGTGGTCACCGAAGCTCCAAGAACTGATCCTCTCCGCTTAGGTGCCATGGAAATCCTTGGGAATGTTCGATTTGAGAGAATTTGGCTTGGAAAGGTTTTGAGAGAGTTTGGAGAAAATTTGGAAAGGGATTGAGAATGATTGAAATGACAGAGGTGTCGACTCTGCCCTAATAAAGTCAACTTGGGACCCCCAGGTGTCGACTCCCGCAAAGTCGGGTATCGACTCCAAGTCGCTAACACAGTTAACGCTTGAACTGGAGTCGGCTCCACTTATATGAGTGTCAGCTCCAAGGTCAAGGACCGAGAGCGACACAGAAGAGGTGTTGACTCCTCAAACTAAGGTGTCGACTCCACTGATAGTTTCAGAAAAAATGAGTTTCAAACATCCGAAACTTGTCAAAATAGGGTCAATAAAATTTTGAAAAAATCTTTGGAATATGAAGAATCAAATTGCATAAATGACTAGATAAATTGTTCTTAAAATTATAAAAGGAATTTTAAGAAATTAATAGAAATCTAGATAGTCATTCCTTAAAGTTTCAAAATCATTCCAAAGGGTCACAAATCCCTAATTCACCTCTTAGATAACAAAATCTCTCTTCACTCAAAGGTTTTGTAAATATATCAGCTAATTGTTCTTTAGTATTAACATAATCAAGATAAATTTTATTATTATCCACATGTTCTCTTATAAAGTGATATCTAATTTCAATGTGTTTTTGTTCTTGAATGTAGAATTAGATTTTTAGTTAAATTTTATTGCACTTGTGTTATCACATCTAATAGGAGTTTTATCAAGTATTATGCCATAATCTTCAAGTTGTCACTTAATCCAAATGATTTGAGCACAGCAACTTCTAGCTGCAACATATTCTGCTTCAGTAGTGATAATGCAACCGAATTTTGCTTTTTGCTAAACCAAGAGATTAAGTTGCTTCCTAAGAATTGACATGCACCACTTGTATTTTTCTATCTAGTTTACATCCAGCATAGTCAGAGTCAGAATATGCAATCAAGTTTAGTATTGAGTCTCTAGAATACCATTATCCTACATTTTTAGTTCCACTTAGATATCTTAAGATTCTTTTCACAGCAATTAAGTGGGATTCTTTAGGATCAGATTGAAATCTAGCACTAGACAAACAGCAAACATGATATCTGATCTACTAGCCGTTAAGTAAAGAAGAGATCCGGTCATACCTCTATAATATTTTTGATCTACTTTCTTACCATCTTCATCTTTGTCTAATTTGCATGAAGGACTCATAGGTGTTCCAAGGGGTTTAATTGACTCCATTCCAAACTTCTTGAGAAGTTCCTTTGTGTATTTTACTTGATTGATGAAAATCCCCTCTTTGCTTTGCTTGATTTGAAGTCCTAGGAAGAAGTTGAGTTCTCCCATCATGCTCATTTCAAATTCACCCTGCATTAACTTAGCGAATTCTTGACACAAAAGATTGTTAGTAGCACCGAATACAATATCATCAACATATATTTGTACTATTAATAAATCCTTGTCTTTTCTTTTCAAAAATAGTGTTTTATCAACATTTCCTCTTGTGAAATCATTTTCAATCAGAAATTTGCTTAATCTATCATACCAAGCTCTAGCTGCTTATTTTAAACCATATAGTGCTTTGTGCAATTTAAAAACATGATTTGGAAATTCATGATCTTCAAAACCAGGTGGTTGTTCAACAAAAACTTCCTCATGTATAAATCCATTTAAAAATACACTTTTAACATCCATTTGAAATAAATTGATATGCATATGACATGTAAATGCGAGTAATAATCTGATTGCTTCTAATCTAGCTACAGGTGCAAAAGTTTCATCAAAATCAATTCCTTCTTCTTGATTATATCCTTTTGCGACTAATCTAGCTTTGTTTCTAATTACTATGCCATTTTCATCTAATTTATTTCTAAATACCCATTTTGATCCTATAACAGAATGATCTTTAGGTCTATCTACAAGGGTCCAGACATTATTCCTAGTAAATTGATTTAATTCCTCTTGCATAGCTAACATCCAATTATTATCTTTTTCAGCCTCTTCAATAGTTTTAGGTTCAATTTGAGATACAAATGCAAGATGATTATTGATGTTTCTCATTGATGATCTAGTTCTTACTCCTTGAGATGGATCACCTATAATTAATTCTTTTGGATGACCATAGGCATATCTCCAATCTCTAGGAAGATCTATGTTGACCCAATTATTGATTTTGATGATTAATAAAGGAATTGAGTATATTTATTTGATTACTAATAGATTTGATAAATGTTTCAGGGCTTAAAAATATTGATTGATTTAAAGGCATTAAGAAATATGTTTTGAATCAATTGCAAAATATAAGTTTCAAAGTTTCAGAGCCTGGAGTCGACACCTAGGAATGTTGGAGCCCACCCCATGGCCAGTCAAATATTCTTCTGATTTTTGATACGGTCCGGAGCCGACACCTAGAGTTTAAGAGCCGACACCCAGAGTTTCGGAGTTGACACTTACAGTGTCTGGAGCCGACTCTGATGCGGGGAAGAACATTTGATTTTTGACTACCTCGGAGCTGACATTTACAGTCTTTTGGAGCCGACACCTGAGTATGGTGAGCCGACACCAAACTTTTTCGAGCCGACTCCTCGACGAACTCAGAACTTTCTATTTTTGGATAAATGACTTGGAGCCGACACCTGAAAAGTTGGAGCCGACTCCAACCTATCTGGAACAAAATTTTAAAATGCCAGATCAACTCTAACGGTAATATTTTCTTTTTACCTAACTTCTAACGGATATATTTTGTTTGAAAAAACTTTCTAGGTACATTCCAACGGCTAGTTTTCTCACCAAAAATGGATTAAAGGAAATCTATAAAAAGGGGGAGAAAGCTCGTTTGAAAAAATAATGGAAAAATCAGAGTGAATACAAATCAAAAATTCGAGAAGTCTTGAGCCTGAAATCAAAGAGAAAAGTATCCAAACTCAAATCCTTCCACTCCAAAAAGCTCAAAGAGAAATCCAAGGCGCTCATATTGGAAAAATCAGAGGATTCCCAAAATAGAAGAAAAAGCTCTGTTTTCTCAACTTTCATCTGCAACAT
>UESW01003868.1:2398369-2456595 GCA_900491605.1 Calamus simplicifolius | reverse complement strand
TACAAATCAAGTTAAAGAATCTAAGATAAATATTCGTGTTCATAAGTATGAATTTTTCAGCATAGAACAAACTGAAACTATAGCATGCATGTATACTAGATTCACCGACATTGTAAATGGTTTGAAAAGTCTAGGTAAGATTTATACTAATTCTGAACTTGTTCACAAAATTCTTAGGTCACTTCCAAGGACTTGGGAAGCAAAGATGACAGCAATCCAAGAAGCCAAGGACCTCAACACTTTACCCTTGGAGGAGCTACTTGGATCACTAATGACCCATGAGTTAACCATGAAGCAGCACATAGAGGAAGATGTTAAAAAGAAGAAGACTATAGCTCTTAAGGCTGCAGAAAGTGAGGAGAGCTGCAGTGATAATGATGATGATGATGAGACTGCTCTTCTAGCTAGAAAATGCAAAAAATTCATAAGAAGAAAGAGACCCTTCCACAAGAAGAAATCTGGAATTAAGATGGAAGGAGAAAGAGAAAAGGACAAAGACAAGGACAAAGAGAAAGACCCCTTAATTTGCTATAAGTGTAAGAAACCGGGGCACTTTAGATATATTGTCCTCTACTAAAGAAAACCTACAAGAAGAAGAAGAAAGCCTATGTTGCAACCTGGAGCGACAGCGATGAATCCTCTTCAGAGGAAGATCAAAAAGAAGTTGCAAATATTTACTTTATGGCAAACGACGACAACGAGGTAAGTTCTGAAATTCCTTGTGATGATTTTGTATTTGATGAATTGTTTGAAGCTTTTAATGAACTAGTTGATGATTTTAAAGTTTTAAAAAGAAAATACATTTTTGAAAAATGATAATTCAATTCTCATTAAAGAAAAAGATAATCTTACTAATGAGATTAAGATGCTGAAATCTGAAAATGAAAATTTGACAAAAGAAAAAGAGTCAATTTTCAATGAAAAATGATAAATTAAAGAAGGAAGTAGATAAATATAAGAATATTATTGATAAATTTACTTATAGTTTTGAAAAACTTAATTTTTATTAGGTAATCAAAGAGTCATATTTGATAAGGCTGGATTAGGATATAGACCTAACATAAAACAAAAATTTGTCAAAAACTTCTTTAGAAAAGAACAAAATAGAGATAGTGTTACATGTCATTATTGTAACAAGAAAGTCCATAAATCCCATGAATGTAATGTGAGAAACAGTAACAAAAATTTAAATAGTAAAGGAAAGAAAATATGGGTTCCCAAAGGAATAATCTTTTATGCTACTAACCATGAAGGACCCAAGAAGGCTTGGGTACCTAAATATAAGACTTAATTATTTTTGCATGAGTGTCTTGTAGCCAAAAGATCAAAGCGAAAGTGGTATCTCGATAGTGGCTGCTCAAGACACATGACGGGTGACAAGGATCAATTCATCACCCTTGAAAGCAAAAGAGGAGGAGTTGTTACGTTTGGTGACAATGACAAAGGCCAAATCATGGGGTTTGGTAATATTCAAATAACTCCCTCCACATATATTGAAAATGTTTTATATGTCAATGGTTTAAAACATAATTTAATTAGTATTAGCCAATTATGTGATAAAGGTTTTAAAGTTTCATTCGAAGCACCTATCTGCACTATTTCTAATTCCATTGATAATAGCATTATTTTTATTGGAAATAGAAATGGCAATGTATACTTGATTGATTTAGACAATTTGTCTACTAGTAATCATTGCTTAGTTGCTAATAATGCTAATATGAATGAGATTGGTTGGTTATGGCATCGTAGATTAGGACATGCAAGCACACACCTAATTTCAAAATTAATAAGAATGAATTTAGTAAAAGGACTTCCACTACTAGATTTTGAAAATAACAAAATTTGCGATGCATGTCAATTTGGAAAACAAACTAGAAACTCTTTCAAAACTAAAAATATTGTTTCCACTTCTAGGCCACTTGAACTACTTCACATGGACCTTTTTGGACCTACTAGAACCACAAGTCTAGGAGGAAAGAAATATGGTCTTGTGATTGTAGATGATTACTCTAGATATACTTGGGTATTATTTTTAGCTCATAAAGATGAGACCTTTCCATTGTTTTTGAAATTCTTCAAAAAGGTCACAAATGAGAAAAATAACACCATAGTGTCTCTTAGAAGTGATCATGGCACTGAATTTGAAAATCATCTATTTGAAAACTTTTGCATAGAAAATGGCATCCATCATAATTTTTCAGCACCTAGAACACTGCAACAAAATAGAGTAGTTGAAAGAAAAAATAGAACCTTAGAAGACATGGCCCGTACCATGCTATGTGAAAGCAACCTACCAAAATACTTTTGGGTGGAAGCTATAAATACGGCATGTTACATTCTTAATAGAGCTTTGATTAGGCCAATCATTAAGAAAACTCCTTATGAACTATGGAACAATAGAAAACCAAACATAAGCTACTTTCATGCATTTGGTTGTAAATGTTTCATTCATAATAATGGTAAAGATAATCTAGGAAAATTTGATGCAAAATCTGATGAAGGCATTTTCTTAGGATATTCAACATCTAGTAAAGCCTATAGAGTGTTTAACAAGATAACTTAATTGTAGAAGAATCTATTCATGTAATTTTTGATGAATCTTTAGCATCTAGTTCAAGAATAATTGATGATGAGGAAGATACAAACATTCTAGAAAGAGACATTGAAAAGTTAAATGGATGTATCTTCAGATCATGAACAAGAAGCCAAAGATAATGATTCCCCTAGTGTTGATGTTGTTGATGCAAATCATAATGATATAGATCTTCCTAGAGATTGGAGATATGCCTATGGTCATCCAAAAGAATTAATTATAGGTGATCCATCTCAAGGAGTAAGAACTAGATCATCAATGAGAAACATCAATAATCATCTTGCATTTGTATCTCAAATTGAACCTAAAACTATTGAAGAGGCAGAAAAAGATAATAATTGGATGTTAGCCATGCAAGAAGAATTAAATCAATTTACTAGGAATAATGTCTAGACTCTTGTAAATAGACCTAAAGATCATTCTGTTATAGGATCAAAATGGGTATTTAAAAATAAATTAGACGAAAATGGCATAGTAATTAGAAACAAAGCTAGATTAGTCACAAAAGGATATAATCAAGAAGAAGGAATTGATTTTGATGAAACTTTTGCACCTGTAGCTAGACTAGAAGCAATTAGATTATTACTCGCATTTGCATGTCATATGCATATCAATTTATTTCAAATGGATGGTAAAAGCGCATTTTTAAATGGATTTATAAATGAGGAAGTTTTTGTTGAACAACCTCCTGGTTTTGAAGATCATGAATTTCCAAGTCATGTTTTTAAACTGCACAAAGCACTATATGGTTTAAACAAGCACCTAGAGCTTGGTATGAAAGATTAAGTAAATTTTTGATTGAAAATGACTTTATAAGAGGAAATGTTGATAAAACACTATTTTTGAAAAGAAAAAACAAGGATTTATTAGTGGTACAAATATATGTTGATGATATTGTATTCGGTGCTACTAACAATCTGTTATATCAAGAATTTGCTAAGTTAATGCAGGTGAGTTTGAGATGAGCATGATGGGAGAACTCAATTTCTTCCTAGGACTTCAAATCAAGCAAAGCAAAGAGGGAATTTTCATCAATCAAGCAAATACACAAAAGAACTTCTCAAGAAGTTTGGAATGGAGTCAATCAAACCACTTGGAACACCTATGAGCCCTTCATGCAAATTGGACAAAGATGAAGATGGTAAGAAAGTAGATCAAAAGTATTACAGAGGTATGATCGGATCTCTTCTTTACTTAACAGCTAGTAGACCAGATATCATGTTTGTTGTTTGTCTATGCGCTAGATTTCAATCTGAACCTAAAGAATCTCACTTAATTGCTGTAAAAAGAATCTTAAGATATTTAAGTGGAACTAAAAATATAGGTTTATGTATTCTAGAGACTCAACATTAAACTTGATTGCATATTCTGATTCCGACTATGCTGGATGTAAATTAGATAGAAAAAGCACAAGTGGTGCATGTCAATTTTTAGGATGTAACTTAATCTCTTGGTTTAGCAAAAAGCAAAATTCAATTGCATTATCAACTGCTAAAGCAGAATATGTTGCAGCTAGAAGTTGCTGTGCTCAAATCCTTTGGATTAAGAGACAACTTGAAGATTATAGCATAACACTTGATAAAACTCCAATTAGATGTGATAACATAAGTGCAATTAATTTAACTAAAAATCCAATTCAACATTCAAGAACAAAACACATTGAAATTAGATATCACTTTATAAGAGAACATGTAGCTAATAATGAAATTTGTCTTGATTATGTTAATACTGAAGAACAATTAGCTGATATATTTACAAAACCTTTGAGTGAAGAAAGATTTTGTTATCTTAGAGGTGAATTAGGAATTTGTGACCCTTTGGAATGATTTTGAAACTCTAAGGAATGACTATCTAGATTTCTATTAATTTCTTGATATTTCTTTCATAATTTTAAGGATAAATTATCTAGTTATCTGAGCAATTTGTTCCTCATATTCCAAAGATTTTTTTAAAAATTTTATTGAACCTATTGTGACAAGTTTCAGTTGTTTGAGTCTCAGTTATTTTTCTCTAAAACTGTCAGTGGAGTCGACACCTCAGTTTGAGGAGTCGACACCTTGTCTGTGTCGCTCTCGGTCCCTGACCTTGGAGCCGACACCCGTATAAGTGGAGCCGACTCCAGTTTGAGCGCTGACTGTGTTAGCGATTTGGAGTCGACACCCGACTTTGCGGGAGTCGACACCTGGGGGTCCCAAATCGACTTTATTAGGGCAAAGTCGACACCTCGTCATTTCATTTCTTTTCAAATTCTTAACCAAACTCTTCCCAAACTCTCTTAAAGCCTCCTCATCTCTAATTCCACCCTATTCAAGCCTTCCTAAGGATCTAATGGCACCTAAGAGGAGAGGATCAGTGCTTGGAGTGCCCGTAGCAACCGAAAACGATCGGCGAGATGACCCGTGCGTGAGCGTCTCCGAGTGATTCCTCTTCAACTGCTTCGGACAATCCAGACCCTTCATCTCCTCAGGTAGATACCCTACCAGGGAGAGTGATAATAATGGGTAGGAAAGTTGATTTTGAGTTCTTTCAATCCGAGGGCTTCTCTATTGGGAATCAAATCAAGGAACTAGGCTGGGATAAAGTGTGTTCTCTAGATGTTCCTACATACCCAGCTCTTGTCAAGGAATTCTATTTCAATCTATCGAGAGGTGACGGTGGAATCGTGAGCTCAGTCAGAGGTAAAAGGATCCATCTCACTTTTCAGAAATTAGGAAACCTCCTTAGAATTCTCATTACTGGATTAGTTGCCGACATCCACAGTGAGAGGTCAGCCACTCTATCGAGGATGTTAGGGAGAGAAGTTACAGAATTTGAGGAGATTAGGGCTAACCAACTGCCCTTGGAATTAAGATTACTTCACAATATTTGCAGTAGATATTATTTCCAAAAACCGGTCGATTTGAGTATGTCTCCGAGCGAGACATTGTTGTGATGGACAGTGTGTTGACCAGTCAACCCATAAATTTAGCTGCAATGATGATTTTATATGGCTGAGGCTGGAGGGAAAAGAAGATCATCCTTACCCTACAGCATGGTGCTAACTATGGTTTTCAGGAGCCAAGGTGTTGTGATATTAGACAATGAACCTTCTAAGAATCTCAGGTATACTGATTACTACAGTTTGGCCACCTTGCATCGGATGGGAGTTGTTAAGATCAACGGGCAATGGGAAAGGAAAGACAACTTGGACGAGAGAGCTCCTGAACCTAGACCTTCTGCATCTTTTGAGGCTGGACCATCTGTGAGGGTTCCCTCTCCGCAGCCTAGTAGTCCTGTTCCTGCCTCTGCATCCGCTCATGTTCATGTTCAGTCATCCACTTCATCAGTTGGTTTTTTAGACCTTCAATTGGAGCAACTCAAAGGATTGCTTGCTGCTCAGAAGGATGAATTGAAGATTGAGTTTGATAATAAGTTTATGAATCTTAAAGAAACCCTTTATTCCCTGGATGATCGCATTGGAAAAATAGAATCAACTCTTAGTTCATCTACGGATTCCTTAAGTAATGATCTAAAAAATATATTTGAAGAACTTAAAGATATCTATGGAGATTCTGAGACCTACTCCAAGTGCAATGCCGAGCTTCAAGATAAAATCATGACTGCTTGCTCTTTTGTTGATAGAAGGTTGAAATAATTTGTAGCTACTCAGAGTGAAGGGATGCAAAAGATTTTAGATCATTTAACAAGAATCATTAGAACCAATTTGTAATTTTCATGTAATGAAGTCTAAGTTTTTTTTTCTTAATGAGATATTGTTTGATGGTTGAAATGAAAGTTTAATTTTTGATGTAATGAAAGTACAGTTTCTTTTTGTAATACTTGACCTTGATAAAATGAAATTATCCTTTGATCTATCAATTTTATCATTTGACTTAACTCTTTCTAACCTTTTTGTTGATTACAAAAAAGGGGGAGAAAGTTATGTCGTATTTGCATTAATTAGTTATGCTTTGATTGGCATTTTATTTAATTGGTATCAAGTGATTGGTATCAAGTGATTTTGGATATGCATTAATTCAAATAAGCCTAAGTGACAATTGATATAACTGAATTCTAAGTATCCAACACTAAAATGTAGAGCAAAAGGAAAAACAACTGCTAAATTAAACTTCATAGGGGGAGCTACCTTATTCAGGGGGAGCTTACTTGTGAGGATCACTTCCTTGAAAATTTTGATTTAAGAATCCTATGCATATACTCAATGTTTTTATAATCATCAAAAAGGGGGAGATTGTTGACCCAATTATTGATTTTGATGATTAATAAAGGAATTGAGTATATTTATTTGATTACTAATAGATTTGATAAGTGTTTCAGGGCTTAAAAATATTTGATTGATTTAAAGGCATTAAGAAACGTGTTTTGAATCAATTGCAAAATATAAGTTTCAAAGTTTCAGAGCCTAGAGTCGACACCTAGGAATGCTGGAGCTGATCCCATGGCCAGTCAAATATCTTCTGATTTTTGATACGGTTCGAAGCCGACACCTAGAGTTTTGGAGCCAACACCCAGAGTTTTGGAGTTGACACTTACAGTGTCTGAAGCCGACTCCGATGCGGGGACAGAACGTTTAATTTTTGACTACCTCAGAGCCGACACTTACAGTCTTTTGGAGCCGACACCTGAGTATGGCGAGCCGACACCAAACTTTTTCGAGCTGACTCATCGACGAACTCATAGCTTTCTATTTTTGGATAAACGACTTGGAGCCGACACCTGAAAAGTTGGAGCCAACTCCAACCTATCTGGAACGAAATTTTAAAACACCAGATCAGCTCTAACGGTAATATTTTCTTTTTACCTAACTTCTAACGGATATATTTTGTGTGGAAAAACTTTCTAGGTACATTCCAACAGCTAGTTTTCTCACCAAAAATGGATTAAAGGAAATCTATAAAAAGGGGGAGAAAGCTCGTTTGAAAAAATAATGGAAAAATCGAAGTGAATACAAATCAAAAATCCGATAAGTCTTGAGCCTGAAATCAAAGAGAAAAGTATCCAAACTTAAATCCTTCCACTCCAAAAAGCTTAAAGAGAAATCCAAGGCGCTCATATTGGAAAAATCGAAGGATTTTCAAAATAGAAGAAAAAGCTATGTTTTCTCAACTTCTCATCTGCAACATTTGCAACGAATCAAAGCTGAGGCCTGATTCAACATATCCAGAGAGAAGAGGAAAAGAAGAAAAGAAGAAAAGCTCAAATCCAATAATCTTCAAAATAGGCTTTTCTAACCTTGCTTATTCATTTTGAATATTCGCTCATTTGAGGAGCTTTGTATTATTGAAAAACATTATTCTTTCTTGTTTGTGCTAGTTCTATCAAGGGGATTGAACTAGTGGAGGTAGTATACCTCGGGTCAAGCTAGATTAGCTTGAGTTTAGGGTTTTGTGCTGGTGAGCCCAGAAAACCGGCTGGGTTCGTTGTGATCCCTGGGAAACAACAAGTTTGAGTTGTGATCTTGTAAAATAATTCGACTGTAATCAAGAGGATTATAGTGTGGACCCAAGTGGATCTTGGGAGTGGACACTATAAAACCTTTGTGTTTGCCGTGCTTTAATTATGTCTTTCTCTATCTCCTTGGTTGTACTTAACATTCACATTGCATTTCATCTATCTCCAAGCACATAGTTGTTAAAAGGTTAAAATTTTTAAAGAACCCAATTCACCCCCCCCCCCCTCTTGGGTTGCCATCTGGGCCAACAATCTACATCATCATGATTTGCATCAACAATATCAACACTAGGAGAATCATCATCTTTAGCTCCTTGTTCATGATCTGAAGATACATCTATATTAAATTTTTCAATATCTCTTTATAATATGTTTATATCTTCCTCATCATCAATCTTTTCTGAACTCGATGCTAAAGATTCATCAAAAACTACATGAATAGATTCTTCTACAATTAAATTTCTCTTGTTAAACACTCTATAGGCTTTACTAGATGTTGAATATCCTAAGAATATGCCTTCATCTGATTTTGCATCAAATTTTCCTAGATTATTTTTACCATTATTATGAATGAAACATTTACAACCAAATGCATGAAAATAACTTATGTTTGGTTTTCTATTATTCCATACTTCATAAGGAGTTTTCTTAAGGATTGGCCTAATTAAAGCTCTATTAAGAATGTAATATGTTGTGTTTATAGCTTCCGCCCAAAAGTACTTTGGTAGGTTGCTTTCACATAGCATGGTACGGGCCATGTCTTCTAAAGTTCTATTTTTTCTTTCTACTACTCCATTTTGTTGTGGTGTTCTAGGTGCTGAAAAATTATGATGGATATCATTTTCAATGCAAAAGTTTTCAAATAAATGATTTTCAAATTCAGTGCCATGATCACTTCTAAGAGACACTATGGTGTTGTTTTTCTCATTTGTGACCTTCTTGAAGAATTTCAAAAATATTGGAAAGGTCTCATCTTTATGAGCTAAAAATAATACCCAAGTGTATCTAAAATAATCATCTACAATCACAAGACCATATTTCTTTCCTCCTAGACTAGTGGTTCTAGTAGGTCCGAAGAGATCCATGTGAAGTAGTTCAAGTGGCCTAGAAGTGGAAACAATGTTTTTAGTTTTGAAAGAGTTTCTAGTTTGTTTTCCAAATTGACATGCATCATAAATTTTGTTATTTTCAAAATCTAGTTGTGGAAGACCTTTTACTAAATCCATTCTAATTAATTTTGAAATTAGGTGCGTGCTTGCATGACCTAATCTATGATGCCATAGCCATCCAATCTCATTCATATTAGCATTATTAGCAACCAAGCAATGATTACTAGTAGACAAATTGTCTAAATCAATCAAGTATACATTGCCATTTCTATTTCCAGTAAATACAATGCAATATATCAATGGGATTAGAAACAGTGCAAATAGAAGCTTCAAATGATACTTTGAAACCTTTATCACACAATTGGTTAATACTTATTAGATTATGCTTTAAACCATTAACATATAAGACATTTTTAATAAATGTGGAGGGAATTATTTGAATTTTACCAAACCCCATGATCTGGCCTTTGCCATTGTCACCAAACGTAACAACTCCTCCTCTTTTGCTTTCAAGGGTGATGAATTGATCCTTGTCACCCGTCATGTGTCTTGAGCAGCCACTATCGAGATACCACTTTCGCTTTGATCTTTTGGCCGCAAAACACTCCTGCAAAGATGATCAAGTCTTATATTTAGGTACCCAAGCCTTCTTGGGTCCTTCATGGTTAGTAGCAATAAAGATTATTCCTTTTGGAACCCATATTTTCCTTCCTTTACTACTTAAATTCTTGTTAATTTTCTTAAAATTACATTCAAAGGCTTTGTGTCCCTTTTTATTACAATAATGACATAAAACTTCATTTTTATCTTGTTCTTTTCTGAAGAAGTTTTTAACATACTTTTGTTTTATGTTAAGCCTATAACCTAATCCTGCCTTATCAAATATAGCTCTTTGATTACTCAATAATAAGTTAAGTTTTTTAGAACTATATGTAAATTTATCAACTATATTTTTATATTTATCAACTTCCTTCTTTAATCTATCATTTTCTTTGGAAATTGATTCTTTTTCTTCAATCAAAACTTCATTTTCTAATTTCAATTTCTCAACCTCATGAGTAAGATTATCTTTTAAATCCTTAACTTTAAGTGTTAAATCATTTTTCTCTTTACATAGATTTAAGTTTTTATTTTTCAAAAACTTATTTTTCTTTTTCAGAATTTTAAAATCATTGACTAATTCATTGAAAGCCTCATATAATTCATCAATATAAATTCATCATTGAGGATTTGGTACTTACTTCGTCGTCGTTGTTTGCCATAAAGCAAATGTTGGCAACTTCCTTTTGTTCCTCCTTGGAAGAGGATTCTTCACTATCACTCAAGGTTGCAACATATGCCTTCTTATTTTTCTTGTAGACTTTCTTTAATTGAGGACAGTCATATCTGAAATGCCCTGGTTTCTTGCACTCATAACAAATTAAGGGCTCCTTTTCTTTTTCTTTGTCCTTCTCTTTCTCTTTTTCTCCTTCCATTTTTGTTCCAGATTTTTTCTTGTGGAAGGGTCTCCTTCTTTGCATGAATTTCTTAAATTTTCTAGCAAGGAGTGCAGTCTCCTCATCATCATCACTATCACTGCAGCTCTCCTCACTTTCTGCAGCTTTAAGAGCAATTGTCTTCTTCTTCTTGACTTCCTCCTCTTGATGCTATTTCATGGTTAGCTCATGAGTCATCAAGGATCCAAGTAGCTCTTCCAAAGGTAAAACATTTAAGTCCTTGGCTTCTTGGATTGCAGTCACCTTCGCTTCCCATGATCTTGAAAGTGACCTAAGAATTTTACGCACAAGTTCAGAGTTAGTGTAGGTCTTGCCAAGACTTTTCAGACCATTTATAATATCAGTAAATATAGTGTACATGCATGTGATGGTTTCAGTTTGTTCCATGCTAAACAATTCATACTTGTGCACTAGAATATTGATTTTGGATTCCTTTACTTGATTAGTACCCTCATGGGTAACTTCTAATCTATCCCAAATTTCTTTTACGGAAATACATGTAGAAATTCGATTAAATTCATTTGCATCTAATGAACAATATAAAAAATTCATGACTTTAGCATTGAGCTGAGCCAACTTCTTATCATGTTCATCCATTCCGTTTTCGGTTTAGGAATCTCCATGCCATTAATTCTAGCAGTGGGTGTGTGTGGTCCATTGACTATAATGCTCCATAGATCATAGTCAAGTGCTTGAATAAAAATTTTCATCCTAGCTTTCTAATAACCATAATTAGTTCCATTAAACAAAGGAGGTCGATTAGTGGATTGACCTTCTAAATAAGATGAACTAGCTTGAGCTACTATTTGGATCTTTAGCTCTTGATCGTTAGACCAAATTCAAATGAGCACTTGCTCTGATACCAATTGTTGGCCCATATGGCAACCCAAGAGGGAGGGTGAATTGGGTTCTTAAAAAAAAAAATTAACCTTTTAAAACGATTGGCTTAGGAATCAACAAGATTAAGTGCAGGATAAATAACAGTCACAAACAAAGAAATAGAGTAAGACAATCGAAGCACAGCAAACACAAGGATTTTATAGCGGTTCAGTGTATCCAACACCTACGTCCACTCCCAAGTTACACTTGGGTCCACACTATAATCTACTAGATTACAGTCGAGTTGTTTTACAAGCTCACAACTCAAAACTTGTTGTTTTCCCGGGATCACAACGAACCCAGCTGGTTTTCCCGGGCTCACCAGCATAAAACCCAAACCTCAAGCTAATCTAGCTTGACCCGAGGTATACTACCTCCACTAATTCAATCCCCCTGATTGAATTAGCAAAAACAAATAACAATGGAGTTTACAATAACAAACATCCCCTTAAATGAGCAAATATTCAATGTAAATAAACAAGGTTAGAAAAGCCTATTTGAAGCAGATTGGATTTGAGCTTTTCTTCTTTTCTTCTTTTCCTCTCTCCTTTGAGATGTTGAATCAGGCCTCAACTTGGATTCCTTACAAATTTTGCAGATGAGAAGTTGGAAAATCACAGAACATAGCTTTTGGCTCCTTTTTCTTTTTTTTGGGAAATCCTTCGATTTTTGACTTTGAATGCCTTGGATTTCTGTTTGAGCTTTCTGGAGTTGATGGATATGAACTTTGATTCTTTCCTCTATATTTCTTGCTCAAGACTTCTTGGATTTTTCAATTTGATTTTTCTCTATTTTTCGTCTCCTTTTTGTTATTCTTTTTCAAACGGACGAATCCCCCTTTTTATAGATTCATAGGTGAAATATAGCCATTGGAATGTACCTGGATAGATTGTCCATACAGAAATATAGCCGTTAGAAGTTAGGTAAGGAAAATATTACCGTTTGAGCTGATCTGGCATTTTGAAAATCCATTCCTGACAGGTTGGAGTCGGCTTCAACTTTTCAGGTATCGGCTCTAAGTCGGGTAACCAAAAATAGAAAGTACAACGTTCGTTGAGGAGTCGGCTCCGAAAAAGTTAAGTGTCGGCTCGCCACATTCGGGAGTCGGCTCCGAAAAACTATAAGTGTCGGCTCCAAAGAAGTCCAAAAGCACGCGTTCTGTTCTCGCATTGGAGTCGGCTCCAGACACCGTAAGTGTCAACTCCAAAACTCTGGGTGTCGGCTTCGAAACACTAGGTGTCGACTCCAGACTGTGCCAAAAATCAGAAAGACATTTGATTGGCCATGGGGTCGGCTCTAGACCTTCTGGGTGTCGACTCCATGCTCTAAATTTTGAAACTTACCTTTGGCATTTGATTCAAAACACGTTTCTTTATGCCTTTTGATTGATCAAAGATTTTTAAGCCCTGAAACACTTGTTAAATTCATTAGTAACAAAATGAATATACTCATATCTTTTATTAATCGTCAAAATCAATAATTGGGTCAACAGGCCGCTTACAAGCCTCGGCCGACCTAAGTGCTCTCCTAAGTTTAGCTCGGATTCGGGCTGCTTACAAGCCCCGACCGACCTAAACGTTCTCCTAAACTTGGCTCGGATTCGCGCAGCTTACAAGCCCTGGCCGACCTAAGTGCTCTCCTAAGTTTAGCTCGGATTCGGGCCGCTTACAAGCCCCGGCCAACCTAAACGTTCTTCAAAACTTAGCTCGGATTCGGGCCGCTTACAAGCCCCGGCCGACCTAAGCGATCTACAAAGTTTAGCTCGGATTCGGGCCGCTTACAAGCCCTGGCCAACCTAAATGTTCTTCAAAACTTAGCTCGGATTTGGGCCGCTTACAAGCCCCGGCCGACCTAAGCAATCTCCAAAGTTTAGCTCAGATTCGGGCCGCTTACAATCCCCGGCCGACCTAAACGTTCTCCAAAACTTAGCTCAGATTCGGGCCGCTTACAAGCCCCGGCCGACCTAAACGTTCTCCAAAACTTAGCTCGGATTCGGGCTGCTTACAAGCCCCATCCAACCTAAACGATCTCCAAAACTTAACTCAGATTCGGGCCGCTTACAAGCCCCGGCCGACCTAAGCGATCTCCAAAGTTTAGCTCGGATTCTGACCGCTTACAAGCCCCGGCCGACCTGGACGATCTCCAAAACTTAACTCGGATTCGGGCCTCTTACAAACCTCGGCTGACCTAAAAGATCTCCAAAACTTAACTTGGATTTGGGCCGCTTATAAGCCCCGGCCGACCCAAGCGATCTCCAAAGCTTAGCTCGGATTCGGGCCGCTTACAAGCCCCGGTCGACCTAAATGATCTCCAAAACTTAACTCGGATTCGGGCCGCTTATAAGCCCCGACCGACCTAAACGTTCTCCTAAGCTTTGTTCGGACTCGGGCTGCTTACAAGCCCCGGCCGACCTGTCAGTCTCCAAGACGCAGAACATTGTTCGATGGGGACAAACATCTTGGGGATGGCAGCGAAAATAGAAGTTGCAAAAAACCTCCCTTATTTATCATAAAGGAAACAAAAAAGAGGAAAAGAAAAAATAAAAAGAACCATCACAAGGGCTTATCGTCTTTCCCAGGAGCCACCGAGCCCTCCTCACGTCGAGCCAACTTGGCGACCTGTTGATGAAGGGACGCTATTTCCCCTTCCTGCTGGCTGATAACATGGCGAAGGGGCTCAACCTCCCTCGTCGAAATGGCCAAGTATCGCTCGGCCATTCTTTGAATCTCCTCATGGCTTGCGAACGCCGATGCCAGAACCACTCCATCAACAGTCACTGCAATGCGACTCCCCTGGGAGTCCTTACGGCCGTTAGCACCGCCGTTCGGCCCTTGAGTCGATCGCCTTTCGCCATCGGAGGCCATATCCACACTCAAGAATCATTGGGAGACTAGCCGAAAGGATGACCGGCACATGCATCCCACTCGTCCATATTTAAACCACTCCTGATGAGTATTTCGATCACTCGAGTCATTAATCTCGACCCGTAGGAACTCACCACGCGTCATAGCATCAGTAGGCGCTTGCGGGAGACAAGGGGTCGCGCCCCCTCATTGAGGAAGATCAGGAAGCATCGACGAGGTGCGCGGGGAACTTCCCCCTTTTTCTAGGGACCAGGCTCCCTCTGGTTTGCCAAACCCTTTTGAAATGAATGTCCTCGATAACCTGCCAGACTCCCTCAAATTGGGTATCCTGGAAAAGATGCGTCAGCAATCAACGCTAGCTCGCCTCCCTTGAGGATAACCAAGTCATAAACTTTGGACGCCCTCATGCGTCGCTCGGATAACCCTTATCCTCTTTGGCAACCTGCACCAGAATCTACATTTGCTACAAGAGCCAAACAAAATATTATACCTCAGCAACAACCGAGTGATATCCTTCGTACCTCGGCAATAACCGAGTGATATCCTGAATCTTCGGCTTGGTCGAGTAATCTCTCCATCGCTCTGACGCAGCTAAGGCGTCCTATTATACCTCGACGGAGGCAAACGACCTCCCATTACTCAACAGCAAAGGCATGTCATGAACTGTCTTTCCCTGCCGAAATATCTACCTCAATAAACGAGATCATGCCTATCTCATGAGTCCACAGGATTGCCCAGGTCCCTCTTTGACTCAATCATGGATATACGCTATCTCCGCTGAGGATCGGACACTGGCCTTAGCAAGAACTAAGCCACGATAGCACTGCCGAAATATGCTACAGCATAAAAAACGTAATATGGGAGTAACAACTCTCAGCACAGAAGAGGTAAAGACTAAAGAAAGAAGGAATGAAAACTTTCTTTACTTCCTCATCAAAAAAAAGTTACAATCTCCTACGAGGAGTTACAAGTGCATCAAAGCACAAGAAATAAAAACGAGTACATAGCTCGGCCGAACTGCTTCAGTCAGCTTCAGTTAACAATGATGCTTTGGCATCCGACCGAAAAGATCAGGCGACCAGCCAGCTGGCCCTGATAGATAGCAAGGCCGGCTTCCCATGGGTCCTCTGGATGAACTAAGGGATCCAAAAAGAGATGCAGACCCATGGACGCTGATGCTGAGGAAGCTTCCCCTGGGTGGGATGCTAGGCTGCAGGTCGCTGCCCGATTGAGAGAGCTAGGGGACCATCAGCCCCACGCTGCTCTCAACTCCCTCTCCACCCGGCAAATGATTCCCCTCAGAGAAGAGCCAAGAATCCAGCCCGAGGGAGAAGGAAGTCCGTACGTGCTACGGGGGTGCCTGTACACTTCCTACCCTGCAACCCCCGCAGCCAAACCACAAAGGACACACAGGAAGTGCATATGTGCGCTCTCCATGTGATCTCTGCGGACCTCCTATGCACTCTCCATGTGATCTCCGAAGCTCCTCACTTGAGGACGAGCCGCTCTTCAGCGACTCCTTCATCACCCCAACTATCCGGGGGAAGATGACTTGCAAAAGGAAAACTCAGTCCCTCTGCTCTAAGCCTCAGGGACACAGGCATCATGGAAATTTTCACAGCTCACAAAAAGAAAATTTTTGGGGATGGCCTAACACGGCCCCTTCCTCCCCTTCTTATAAGCGAAATGAATCGGGAGCAGGTATTAAAGCAGAAAGCCCCGAGATTCAAAATGTCCAATCCACGTTGCCACATGGCCTCCCAGGATAAAAAAGTGCCCTTCTATGCGTGCCAAAATGCGTCTCTCAGTCCATGACGTATGCCAGAGGATCTCCTCTGATCCCGGATCATGGGTCATAATTGCAGAAAATTGCCTGCTGATCTTAAAGATACGGGCAGACCTAAAAAATCGCTCGGTAAAAACGACACCCTCCAATGGCAAACGAGTGCCTGCGTCGTACGTTGAAATGACCCGCGTTGGGAAGGATCGACGAGATAAATGCCCCTGGAAAGTACCGAGGCAACATTTTGCTGGCTACAAAGCCATATTATCTACTTCGGCAAAATGAAGGCCGACTTGCCTTGAAAAAGATAAGGCACTGACAGAGTAATAAAGAGGCGCAGAGGCCAAGTACTCCTCGATAAAGGTGTTTTAATATTCCTCGCTCCGACCTAACTGCCTGTTGTATCCAGGTATGAACCTGGACATCGCCTTGTGCTTCCATCCAAGGCCAAGCCGCTTTCATACTTCGGAATAAACCGAGGTATCCCTTTCTGGTCCAGCATGACTGGGTGTTATCCTATACTCCTATCTGGACTAAGATGGCTTCCTTTATCTCAACGATGATGAAAACCTCTTTATACTTTGACTAAAGCACAGGCACTATTCCTTGAACCTTACCGAGGTGGCCAAAAATCCCCCAAGAGAGTGGCTCACTTATAAGACTTGCACGGTGAAAACGAGCGTTTCAAAAATAGCAGCAAGCACAAAAGCTATGGAAACTTTTCTCTTCATTTATTATAGAAAGGGCGACAGAAAAGAAAAATACATCGGCCCTCACGGGGCTTGTTATTTTTTCCAGGAGCCACTGAACCCTCCCCTCGCTGCAGAGCCGGCTCGCCCACCAGTTGCTTAAGGGACGCCACCTGCTTCTCCAATCGGCTATTAGCCTCGCGGAGGAGCACAATCTCCCTGGTAGAGACAACCATGTATTGCTCGACCGCATTTTGGAGTTGCTCGTGACTTGCAAACGATGATGCCAGGACTCCCCCGTCAATGGTTATTCTAGTACGGCCCCTGCGGGTCCCCCAACAGGCATTGACGTTGTTAACTGGTGCCCCGGCTGATCTCCCTTCATCCTCAGAAGCCATCTTGCTATCACAGGTTTAGATAAACCAACAAAAGATCGGCAGAGGAAAGGGTTAGCGATAGCCTACCACCCACTGGTATTTAAACTGCTTCGAGCGAGTACCCTAATCGTCCGAGCCATCGACTCCAATGCTACTGCCATAAAGCCTCGCCACGCGTCGCTGCTTCAATGGCTGCTCGCGGGAAGCGAAGAATCGCTCCCTCTTTACCGAAAAAGATAAGTAAATGATGGTGGGGAATTCAACTAACCCCCTTTTCGGGATGAGACTCCCTCCAAAGGCGCGCCCACTTTCTCACCTTGATCAGACCAAACTATCTAACTTCGGCTCCAACCGAGCTATTCTCGTATCTCGGTCCTGCTCGATCTACCCTTGTACCTCGGCCTCGACCGGGATGTTTATTCAGGTCCGAGCTAAGTCAACCAAACAACACGGATAGGCCATGAGCTGCCCGCGGTCGAAAGAAAACTTGAGACAAAAAACCATTCAAGAAAAATAATCACGCAGAAGAAAAAGGTCCATTTCTTGAAAGCGTCAACCGGGTTACAAGTTTGAAAGACAAAAATATACAGGTAACCCTTAAGAAATAGGGTTAGGAACGGCCCCAGCGGCCTCGGCAGCTTCCTCGGTGACGTTCGGGAGAGCTTGACTTGTCTCACCCTTTTCAAACACTGTTGTTTCCCCGGTGGTATGACGAGTATGCCCTTCGGGAGCCGCGGCCACACTAACATCCGGAACAACATTGAGATTGGTGTCCAAAACATCGATATATTCATCCTCTTCATCCCCTGGGGAACAGGCCTCGAAGGTTTCAACATCCAAGAAGGAGAGGTCCCATTCTGGATGCTCCTTGGATATCTTACTTCGAGTCTCCTCTACACCAAGCTGATAGGCGTCGACACAGGTTGCATCTTATTCGCCCTTGAGTAGAGCGAGCCGCATTTTAGTTTCAACAACTTGACCCCGCAGTAAGGCAATCTGCTCCTCAGTCTCACTGACCCGCCTCTCGAGCTCTGAGTTCCTCCCTCGGCTAGATGCCAATTCCCCTTGCAGGGACTGCGTCTGACTTCGGTTCTCCAGCTCTGCCTCCTTCATCTGTAAAAACAGAATTAGCCGATGTCGTGATGAGCCAGTAAAGGAAGCTAAACAGGGGTAGTACCATACCTCCTCCTCCTGCCAAGCTAACCTCTTGGTCAGCTCCTTGGCCTTGCCAATAGCCCTCTATTTATCGGCCCTGATTTGCTCGATCCTGCTCTTAAGGTCATTGATCCTCGACTGCCTACCATCGGCTTCCCCCCAGGCTTGGGAGAGCTCTCTATCTAATTGGATTAGCTTTTCCTGGTGCCACTTGATCTGGTCATCCCTATCGGCAATACCATGGTTAAGTTGCCGCACCTTCTCCTCCAACTCGCCAAGCATTCTATTCAAGCGGTTTCTCTCCTCGACGGCCTCTCTCCTCTACCTGCCTAGGCTTTCGCTAAATTGTTTCTTGACAGTTTCCATTTCTCCGGAATGCCCGGACTTGATCCGCGATAACTCCAAGCATGTGTCATCAAACTTCGCCAGGAGCCCGCATAGCTCTTTCACTTCAAGCCTTAGCTTGGATGCATCATCTAGGGCAGCCTGATGCAGTACCCTCATCTTCTTTAAATTCTCGTGGGTAGTACCCAAAGCTTGCTTAAATGTATCAGACACCTTCGCTCGCGATCGAAGCTCGGCGCTGACTCTCTTGGCCTGAGCGATGGCCCCTGTTGCCTGACTCAAGTGCCAGCACAGTGCCCTAGTAATCAAAGCGCTCTGTAGAATGAAACACAAGTGAGAAAGCACAACCGAGCTAGTCAAAAAGCATTCGCTACTCGGGAGTAGTAACTCACCCGAGAGATGTAGGACCTGGCTAGCCCCATGAGGCTGGAATTGTTGATCTCGGGGAGAAGATGGGCTTCCGTCGCCACGCCCCGCTAGCCAAACGCGGCATCAACCAGATCTAGGTCTGCGAACTTATTCGCCGAGGGATCCATGCCCGAGTACAGTACTAACCTCATTAAAGCAGCGAACGCCACCTCGACGGCCGAGTCCGAGCTACTGGGCTGACCATCCCCGCCCAAAGGATCAATCCGGGCAACCTCCGACTGAGAAGCCTTTGACCTCTTGGCCTCCTCCAGCAGAATTCTAGCCTGGCCTTCTTCGGATAACTCAGCCAGCCCAAGTGCCAGTTTTCCCGAAGTTTTGGTGGAGGAAGCTTCGGCTACAAGATTCTTACCTTGCCCTAACCCCTCGTCCGAATTCCTTCCCTCGATCACATGCACATGCTCCTCTCCTACAGGCTCCACCAAGGCCCCAGTTTGTTCGTCAGTTGCCCTAACCTCTCCAGGAAGAGGTTCTCCAGCCGTAGGCTCCTCGCAAGCCTTCGCCACAGTCGACTCGACGTCGCCGCCTCTGAATCCCTCCGGGGGGAGCCCTCCAATGGAAAGCTCATCTTGAGCCTCGACGTTTGTGGTTGCTCCCTCCTGTTCTCCTGCCAAGGCTAGAGACATCTCCTCGCCCAGAGACGAGCCCTCTGGGGCACCGAACTCCGCTGTGCCGGCCATTGGCTCATCTTCCAAAGGAGGGGCTTCCGGACAAGTCAACGGAGTCTCGTCTGGGCTATATACTATTTCCACCACTGAAGGACAAGGGATCTCAGCAGTCCTCTTTGAGTCCTCCTCTGTTTTCAGCGCCCCCGCTGTGGTTACCCCAACCTCCGCCGAGCGCTCTTCGGAGAGGCGAGCACTCTTTTCAGGCTTGCGTTTCTCTCCACCGCTGCTCTCACTCGGGCATTTGCTCATTCTTTTCTTTATGCGGCCCGATAGTTCAGACTTCTTGGCTATGGTGATAGATAACAATCGGTCAGACCGAGATATCTTTGCTCGAGTAAAAATCAATGGAAAAGCAAAAGGACTCACCATGTGGGTCGAGGGGGCTAAGCCCGCAGTGAAGAGAGCCTCCTTCGACAATAAATCATTAGCCGAAAACGTTCTGCCATCACGAAGGGCCTCCAAATCCTCCTCCTGTTCAGACAGGGTCGGATGTGCTTCCACATCCCAAACAAAGTTTTCCCATCCCTAGGAAAAATCAAAGCCGATGTTCGCCTCGGCAATAAAGAATATGACCTTCCACTCTTTTATGGATGATGGTTTGTCTGTTATCGTCTTGAACGACCTTCGAGGTCCGATATAAGGCCACTCCGATTTTCTCCCAGATATCAAGTGGTAACATGGATGAAAGAGAGGAAGAATCGCCGTTACCTGAATCCGGTTACACATTGAGATAAACCCGATGACGCTGCGCCAACTGTTGGGAACTACCATCATCGGGAAAACGTTGTAGAATCTCATGATCTCCTTCACCAAGGGATGCAGGGGAAATCGAAGGCCCGCCTTCAGGTTGTCTTCATAAAGAAAGACCCCATTCTCTAGATCCTGCGAAACCCTATGCTCGGGCTCCGACAATCTTAGGAGAACATTCGAGGGAATGCCGTACTGTTGATGTATTATCCCCAAATCCTCGGCGGCAATCTCCGAAGCCATGTCGTCGGGGCTCATCATTCTGCTAGTTGAGAGAAACACCAAGCAAAATTGCAGAGGAACGAAAGGGCGCTGTGAACGGGAGTGGTACTGTTTCGACCTTGCTTCCTCCCTAAGAAAACCGCCTTAAGAGAGAAGATAAGGCATCTCGACCGAAACGCCCGGAACCGCCATTATGAACGCTATGAAAACTGGGATTTGCTACGTAGCGATTCCCCAACCGTTGTACCAAAGGAGCCTTACCCACAAAGGCACGGCGGCCGCGCAACATTGAATAGGGCATCATTGCGCAGGCTGTCAACTCCGGATCCCTCCGTTTCATGCCACCTGGAATTATACTTCCTATGCCCAAACCTACGCTTTGAACTAGGGAGTGGGGGCATGTGTTGAGGAGTAAAATCGCTATGCATCAATAATCGTGTTCATGGCTAAGGCTAGCCTTGATTCCTACCCGCTGTGCAACACCCGCCAGAGATAAATCAACCTCGGTAGGTCAGAGCGCCCTAGCCCCCACCAAGCCAAGGGTTCCCGAGGTGCGAGCTATCGTCTATCGTCTGTCGTCTCTCGGCCCCTCGAGCCGAGCTATCGTTACTCGGCCTCTCGAGCTGAGCTATCGTCTCTCGGCCCCTCGAGCTAAGTTATCGTCCATCATCTCCTGGCCCTAACTAAGCCATCCCATCATGCCGGCTCTTCTAGCCGATCTCTTCTATCACTTGGCCTAGCCCGAGCGATACCTGTACCTCTGCAGAATTTGGCGTGGGAAAGCTTAAAATAGTAAGATTCCAACAGGAATCATATTCGAAAGTGGCCTAGAGCCCTGGAGCCTATGCCCCTACCAAATCTCAAGATGTCAACAAGCTCTTCCAGCCGTCGATCCTCTAACTAACCAGATACGAATCCTACCGATCTTATAACAAACTGGATTCAGATCTTAACGGCCTTCGGACCCATGACGCTCCCAAGCAATCAGGTAATCCTCTATAAATACGACAGCCTTAGATCCCCTCAGGTACGCCATCTCTGATGCACACACTTGCTCACTGCCTTTGCTTCCGCCATTACCGCTCTACACAGAGCCCAGGGAGAAACTCTTCAGTGAGAGCCTTCTTCTCATTTTGTTGACTGTCAATCTCCACTGACTTGAGCGTCGGAAGGTCTTCCGCAGAGGGCAACTCCCAACGCCCTTCACGTGAGACTGTTTTGCAGATTCGTCCAGAAAAAAACCCATCTCGAAGTTTAAATATATTTAAATCGGAGGGCAAGATTTCAGCAGCAACATGTTCAAAAGTAACAATAACTAGGCATCATGATTAATGTGTCTTCCATCATGGAGAGAATAAATTATTTGGTACAGTTGCCAGTTATTTTTCTAGCGCCAGGGCCATGATGCGTTCTACCAAGTTCCCAAAGTCCGTGGAGGATGACCCACCTTTCTCTACGCTTCTCCTTGCAAGGTCAGCCATCTCACCGGCGGACCTCTTCAACTCCTCTGCTCGTTCCCCTTCCATCACCTCACTTACCATCCTCTCCACGATGCTTCTCCCGCGCATGTCCTTCATGTCCACTCCGGTCCTCCAAACTTCACTGACAAACCTACTGTTTACCTGCTGGTCCGCGAAGAAAGGCCAGCAGATCATCGGCACGCCTGCCGCCACGCTCTCCAGCGTCGAATTCCATCCACTGTGGGTCAAGAAACATCCCACCGCCGGGTGGGTCAACACCTCTTCCTGCGGTGCCCACTCCACAAGGCACCCCCTCTCCCTCGTCTCCTTCTCCAACTCCTCCTGTATCGCCTCCCCATCTTCCCTTCCACCAGGTCTGGCCTCACCACCCATAAGAACCGCTTGCCACTGTCCACCAGCCCGTGCCAGAACTCCACTAGATCGTCCCTCGACATTATTGTGATGCTTCCGAAGCTGACGTAGACGACCGACCTCTGCGGCTGTGAGTCGAGCCACTTAATGCAGGAATGGTCCTCTCGCCAGAAGCTGGCAGAGTTGGAGGACGATGGAACATGATCAGCACCGCAATGACCCAAAGTTTTGGAAAGGAGATGGAGAGGCCCAAGGGCGTAGGTGAAAGGAATGGCGGAACGGATGTGTGAGAGGATGGGGCCCTCGAGCGACTCGAAGGTGTTTAGAATGAGACCTCTCCCTCGTCTGATGTTCGCGTTGGCGTTGGTCATGAACTGGAGAGCACGATCGGAAGTTGACTTGGCGTTTCTACAAAAGCTCGGTAGGTCTCTGCGCCGTAAGAAATCCTCCATTCCCGGCACCCGTCGAATCATCCCATCTAGACCGGCCTCCTCCTCTTTTATTAATAAGAAAAAAAATAAACTCTTATCTACAATAGAAGTAGGGCGGTCGGAGGCTTAAATCAGTCAAGGCTATAGAAAGATGATTATGAGCAATACCTGGAAAGGGGATGTCTCCGCCCTTGATGAGATCGGGGAGGGAAAGATAAGCCCAGACGGCACAAGCACTGCTCGTGCGGAGGAAGATCACGGGAATTTCCATCTCTGCGGCCACCTCCGACGCGAGGGGCAAGAGCCCATCAGCCACGACGCACGTCACGGGCGGCCATCCGTCGGGATCCTGGCCGCTGGGGACCAGCAGCTCTCTGTAGTGCTCTCTGGATCGAGTCCGGAGGGACTCTTCGAGGTCGAGGAACTCGAGGAAGGGTCGGGAGTGGTCTTCCGGCAGGCCGTCGGGGATATTCCGGAATCGGAACCGGGGGAGTCCTGCGAACCGATCGAGGGCAGGCGAGGTGGCGAGGAATCGGCGATGGATGTTTTCGGTGTTGACGAAAGTGACGCGGAGGCCGGTATAGGATAGGAGCTCGGCGAGCTTCAGCGTCGGAGGGACGTGACCTTGCAACGGAAATGGAAATAGGAGAACGTGCGGCTCCCCTGCCTCCTCCGCCATGATGCTTTGTTCTCGCCCTTCCCAGTCTCGTCGAGTATTTTTACAGATTTTCGACCTCAATGGTCGCATCCATCTGCCGCCTGGTCAAAAAATTATAATAGAGGCGTGTTCGAATTGGTATTGGGTTCTTATAACTAAATTTTTTATTTTAATTTTAATTTTTTTTCTATAGATTGATAATAGATGATTTATTTTTGTTTAAAGATAGAGAAAAAAAATAGCGGTGATGAGATAGAAGAAATGAGAGAAAAAGAAGAGAATAATTTTATTTGAAGAAAGGAATAATTTTATTTTATAAAAAGATAGAATAAATTTGTTAAAAAAAATTTTATTAGATTACAACATAATCGATAATATTGATAATCACTTTTTTTTTTTTTATTAAGATAATCTGAATTATTATTTGAATAATAATTTAAATTATTACAAAATAAATTATCATTCAAATATATATTAAATATGATTATTTAATAATTTTTTTATATTATTAATAATTTAAATAGATTATTTACTATCAAACGCCCTTGATGTTTTGGACCCGGAGCAAGGGTGCGTCCTCTAGTAATAAGTGGTGCTGAAAGCACCGACAATAAGGAAAAACAAACCAATCCCATCATTCTTAGCCACTTGCGTGTACGGGACGATGATGTTAAAAAGACACGGCTCGCTCGTTGCTTGACTTCCCTGGCTCATCTGTACTGATAATTATTGGTTATATCCCTTGTACCTCACGAAGGCAACCCTGCTCCGATATAATTTTTAGGATAGACCAAATGTACCGTACATGCATTAAACTAACCAAAATGAGTACTGGGGTTTATATTCATTAATTAGCTTGATTTATAAACTAAGTAACTGTCGAAGTTTATCCAGATTTCTTCATTGCCGACGCCACCACCGTGGAGTTCCACGGTCATTCTCAGATCTTCATAGAGCCGCCTCCACAGCCTTCATCTCCGCTGCCCTTCTCTTCCTAATCTTTCTTCATTGCCGCTGTCTCTTAATGTGGCTGATTCAATATTCTCTTGACCTTCGACCCAGCGTTCCCTTAGCCTCGACCTCGGACCTGATGTTCTCTCGGCCTCGGCCTCGAACTTAGTATCCTCTCAGCTTTGACCTCGGACTTGGCATCCCTTCGACCTCGGACCAGCATCCCCTCAGCTTCGGACCTCATGTCCCACTACCTCGAGCCCCCTGACACACCCACATGGCCCACCAACTGCCTGTGGCAGCCACATGGCCCACTACTCCCTGCAACAGCACGTGACCACGTCCCATAGCGGCGCACGCCTGACACGATCAGACCCACCGCCACCTGTAGCGCCGCACCTGGCAGGTGGCTGACGGGGCAAGACACCTCTGACATGCTCAATGTCGGTTGCAACCTGTCACAGTAAGCGTGGCCACCCGTCCACTATCGGACAACGACACCTCGAAATCATCAACCTTTTGGAAGCGAGAAAAGGGACCCTCAGACATGTATAACATGCCCACACTCACAACGAGAAAGGGATCTTGAACTCAAGTTCTCTAGCTATCATTCTGCTAGTTTTTCTGTATGTTCCCAAGTGACTTACTTGAGCGTCGGAGGATCCTCACCGGAGCATCCGGTCTCCGAGGACTTTTTTGCAGGAGCTCTTCGGAGAGGAGGTCTTCCATCTCCCGGCATTGAAGGAAGGTGACTTGGCGTCAACAGATTGGCGTGCCAGATGGGGGGGAGAGATAAAGAAAAGCTTCGAACCAGTCGCCGACAACTCCTTCTCTTTCCCTAAGTTCTCAAGCAAATGGTGATGACTCGTGCGCAAGAGGTCTCCACCAGCCATGCTAGGGGGCAGCGCCTGAGAGCTGACCTGTCGGCAACCAGTCTCCCTGCTCCCCAGGCTGGCGTCCTTGCACCACCATCGCCACCACCGCAGCCGCATCAAAAAGATCAGATCGCCGCCCTCGCCATGTAAGTTCAGTCATTGGTGGCGGTGGTCCAAGTCCTGTAGCAGCAACCGGAGGCCACCCAGCAGCAACCGGGGCCACCCTTGTCAGTCCCAAGGGTGGTCCAGCCCAGTCAGCACTCTTCTTGGGGGAGGTGTCCCGTCCGAGAAGCCCGCCACCGCCGCGCTTCACCCAGACTTCACCACCGGGAAGCCTCTAAGAGGCCTCGGTCACCCTCCCGCCATGACAGTGCTTCTCCCAAGCGGCAGCATAGGAGAGAGACGGAGTGACCCCGTCAGCATCGCCGCCACCCTTCTCCATCCTCGGAGTCATTGAGGGAAGGGTCCTTCGATGGCCGGATAGCTCGCCGGGCCAAGCGTCGGTTGGATGAGTACAACCAGCAGCTGGAGGAGCTCAGCCACCGGATCACCAACCCATCGGAGGCGGACTATGACAGCCGGCCACCGCTGTCCCGCTGTATCATGGAGGAGCCGATTTCAACCCGGTTTCGTTTCCCTCAGTTGGACACGTACGATGGGACCACTGATCCCCTGGACCATCTGGAGAGTTAAAAGGTCCACATGCAGGTCCAAGGGGCAATGGATTCTCTTCTCTGCATCACCTTCCCTGCCACCTTGAGGAAGGCTGCCCGAGCCTGGTACTCCCGCCTGCCGCCGCGGAGTATTAACTCCTTCCACTAGCTGGAGAGGGCCTTCTTGGCCCATTTTGATTCCTACCGGAAGATATCCAGAGTGGCAGATAGTTTATTTTCCGTCCAGCAGAAGGGTGGCAAGTCCCTGCGGGATTACGTCGCTCGATTCAAAGAAGCTACCCTCGAAGACTACAACCTCAAGGATTCAGTGGCCACCTTGGCCTTGAAGCGAGGGCTCTGCCCCTCCCGTTTTGCATACTTACTCGATAAGAAGCCGCCCAGCTCCTACGCCGAACTCCTGAGCCGAGCGCAAAAGTAAAGTACATCCATGCCGACAAGGTTTATTCCTCTTGGTGCGAGGCCAACGGTAGCTCCGCCAAGAAGCAGACTCATCCCGAGCCTATTGAGGCGCGTCCCAGGAGGCCCGAGCCTCCCCATCGACCTGACAACCACCCTTAGGCTCTCGCCCCTAGAGACGGTCCGTTCACCCCCTTGCTCGCCCCAATATCTCACATTTTGCTTGAGATCGAGGGCGAGCCGTACCTCCAGCGCCATCCTCCGTTGAACCCGAAGACCTCCGCAACAAGAAACTGTACTGCCGCTTCCACCGAGACCATGGCCATGACACTGACAATTGTTATCAGTTGAAGAAGGCGATAAAGGACCTCATCCAGCATGGCCACCTAGGAAAGTTCGTTCAGAGGAGCAACCCGGGTGCACCTGGTTTGTTAGCGCCTCCGCCACCAATGGCCAGCATCGACAATGCCCCGACTGAGAGGATGGTGGCAATGATCTATTAGGGGGCAGGCAGCACGTCCAAGAGGCCAAGGGGGGTAGAGGGGTTAGATTCTGTATTTCCCTTTTGTAAAAGGGACCTAGAGGGGGTGATAAAAAAAAATGATGATAGCGTCGTCGTGTTTATGACGATCGCTAAGCATCCTGTAAAAAGAATCTTAGTTGACAATGGGAGCTTGATGGATGTTTTGAGTTATGATGCCTTTGTTCGGATGAACTTGTCTCCCAACTTACTTCAGCCTGTCACCACACCCTTGATGGGTTTTACCGGAGACTCTGTGAGAGTCGAGGGAGAGATCACCCTCCTCGTCACGGCCGGGATGCCACCGTGTCAGAGCACAATTTTTATGAATTTCCTTGTAGTCTGGGTTCCCCTTGCCTACAATGCTATACTCGGAAGGCCCAGACTCAACCTTCTGAATACTGTCATCTCCACTAAAAGGTTGCTCGTGAGATTCCCTACTAGTGGAGGACTTGGGGAGATGCGGGTGGAGTAGAACCCGTTGCTGCTTTGCTACCACATGGCCCCCAGCCCGCAGGGGGCAGTACCTGCACCTGCATCAGAAGCGCTCGACCCCCGAGACTCAGAGAGGAGAGGAGAACCTGTCGAGCACCTGCAAACCTTTCCTCTGGGGGAGGACCCAACGAGGACGATCCATATTGGAGCCCTACTTCCGGAGGAGGCACGCGACTAGCTCCTTGCCTTCCTGCGAACCAACTCGAACATTTTCGCATGGTCGGCGTCCGACATGTCGGGCATCCCTGAGGAGGTAATCACCCACCAGCTCAATATCAAGCAAGAGTGCCGGCTTATCTGGCAGAAGAAGAGGAGCTTCACCCTCGACCGGCAAAAGGCCATTGATGAGGAGGTGCACAAGCTGGTGGCCGCTGGACACATTTGGGAGGTTCACTACCCTAACTGGCTAGCCAACATCGTGATGATTCGCAAGGCCAGTGGAAGCTAGAGGATGTGCGTGGACTTCACCAACCTCAACAAGGTGTGCCCCAAGGACAGCTTTCCACTACCTCGGATTGACCAGTTGGTGGACGCCACGTTCGGCCACGAGACCCTTAGGTTCATGGACGCCTTCTCAGAGTACAATCAGAATAAGATGACCCGGCTGATGAAGAGGCAACCTTATTTGTAACCGAGAAGGGGATATATTGCTACAAGGTGATGCCATTTGGGTTAAAGAATGCATGGGCCACCTATCAGAGGCTAATGAATAAGGTCTTTGAGGACCAGATCAGGCATAACATGGAGGTGTACGTGGATGATATGCTGACCAAGAGTATCCATGCAACCGACCATATTGCCGACCTTGCGGAGACCTTCGGCAATCTTCGCCGGTATCAGATGAGGCTGAACCCCCGCAAGTGTGCCTTTTGAGTTACAGCAGGGAAGTTTCTGGGCTTCATGGTAATGCAGAGGAGGATTGAGGAAAACCCCGACAAGATCCGTGCTATCCTGGATATGAGGCCCCCTGCTAAAAGAAGGAGGACGAAGGAGTGCTAAGAAGCCTTCGAGGAGTTAAAGAAGTTTTTATCTACTCCATCGTTGCTGTCCAAGCCGAGGGGCGAGGAGGAGCCCTTTCTGTATCTTGCGGCCTCCCCCGAGGCCGTCAGCTTCGTGCTTGTTCGCATGGATGCCGATAGGACACAAAAGCCTATCTACTACACCAGCAAGGTGCTTCACAACGCAAAGACTAGGTACTCCAGAACTAAGAAGATCATCTTCATCTTAATCATCTCCGCTCAGCGCTTCCGACCCTACTTCCAAGCTCATCCAATTGTAGTGCTCATGGATCAGCCCTTCCGGACCATATTGTCTCGTCCAGATACATCCGGCCGACTGGCGAAGTGGGCCATCAAGCTGGGAGAGTTTGACTTGTCCATCCTCCAAGATCTGCGATGAAGTCCTAGGTGTTAGCCAATTTTCTCATCGAGTGCACCCGGGCCGAGGAGCCCTCGGAGGAGCCGCACATGGAGATCCCCTCGGCAGAGGAGGCAGGAGAGGAGGACTGGATCCTTCACGTGGATGGCGCATCAAACTCCCAATGGAGCGGAGTTGGTCTTATTCTCGCGAGCCCCAAGAGGGAAGCGGTGGAGTACGCTCTTCGATTCTTTTTCCCCGCCACCTATAACCAAGCAAAGTATGAAGCCTTACTAGTGGGGATGAAGCTGGCCGAAGAGCTCGGCGCGAGGCGCTTGAGGGCTTTTACCGACTCTCAGCTTGTCTCTGGGTAGGTTGCAGGGGAGTATGAGGCCAAAGATTCAGTCATGTCCCGTTACTTGAGTGAGGTTCAGTCCCGAGCCTCCCATTTTGCTTACTTCCACGCCAGTTACATCCCTGGAGGGGAGAACACCTGAGCTGATGCACTCTCCCGTTTGGCCACTTCGGCCGATGGAACCCTGGGAAGAACGTATGTGGAGCATCTGGAGGTCCCAAGTATTGAAGCCACAGAAGAAGTCGTACCAGTCATGCAAGAACCCTTTTGGATAGATGCTTACATCTAGTATCTTACCGATGGCGCCCTCCCTGAAGACCCAGCGGAGGCCAGACTACTCAAGCGATGGGTTCCGAAGTTTCTAATCATGGACGGGAGGCTCTACCGAAGGTCATTCTCGTACCCAATCCTCAAGTGCATCGGTCCCATGGAAGCTGATTATATCCGGGGAGAGATCCATGAGGGCATCTGCAGAAGTCATCTGAGGGGTAGGGTTCTAGCGTACAAAGCCCTGCGGCAAGGGTACTATTGGCTGACAATGAGGGAGGACGCCACTGAGCTAGTTAGGAGGTGTGATAGCTGCCAACATCATGCCAGCATCCAGCGGCAACCGACCTCCCAGTTGAATCCCTTGGCTTCCCCCTAGCCTTTTGCTCAGTGGGGGATAGACATCTTGGGGCCATTTCCTTTGGCCTCCGATCAGCGCAAGTTCCTCCTGGTAGCCGTCGACCACTTCACCAAATGGATCGAGGCTGAGGTGCTAGCCAAGATCACCGAGGGCAAGGTAAGGTCTTTTTTCTGGAAATCTATAATCTGCAGGTTCGGACTGCCACATACCTTCGTCACTAACAACGGTCGACAGTTCGACAATGCGCCCTTCAAAGGATTCTGCACTGAGCTGGGCATTCATCAGCGGTTCACCTCCATCGGGCACCCTCAGAGACCAATGGCGCTGCCGAGGTGACCAACCGCATCATCCTTCAAGGACTTTGGGCTCGGCTGGATGACTCCAAAGGAAGGTGGGTTTAGGAGCTCCCTAACATGCTGTGGGCCTACCACATGATGCCACGCGCTCCCACTGGAGAGACTCCCTTCAGCCTCGTCTTCGGCTCTGAGGCCATCATCCCGGTGGAGATAGGTGCCCCGAGCCTCCGGACGGAATCTTACAATAAGGAGCACAACGCAGACCAGCTCCGAGCCAACCTCGATCTTGTGGAAGAAGTACGCGACCGAGCCCGACTTCAGATGGTCGCCTACCGACAGCAAACGGCCAGGTACTATAATGCCCACGTCCACCTCAGGACGTTCCTGCCAGGAGACCTAGTCCTCCGGCAGGCCTAGGTATCAAAGCCGATGGAAAGGGGGAAACTGTCGTCAAATTGGGAAGGACCCTATCGAGTCACCACAGCCCTCCATCGTGGGGTGTATAGAATCGAAGGGTTAGATGGGAAGCCACTCCCGCGGACCTGGAACTCTGACAACCTCTGTCGATATTATCAGTAATGTACCCCTCTCTATGTTGAGTTGTGTATTTACACTCTTTAGGACTCCTGCCCCGCATTTCATATTAATGAAAGCGTGTTCGAGCAACCCATCTTTTCAGCAAAAGCTCGAGACCAGCTCGGCACTTCAAGACCGATGTACCATCGATACCGAAGACCGGTATACCACTGGCACCAAAAAGCTCGAGTCCACCTCGGCATTCCAAGACTGATGTACCGTCGGTACCGAAGACCAGTATACCACCGGCACCAAAAAGCCCGAGACCAGCTCGGCACTTCAAGATCGATGTACCATCGGTACCGAAGACCGGTGTACCACTGGTGCCAAAGAGCCCGAGGCTAGTTCGGCACTTCAAGACCGATATACCATTGGCAATGAAGACCGGTCTACCACTGGTGCCAAAAAGCCCAAGGCCAGCTCGGCACTTCAAAACTGATGTACCATCGACACCGAAGACCGGTGTACCACCAGCACCAAAAAGCTCGAGGCTAGCTCGACACTTCAAGATGATGTACCATCGGCAACGAAGATTAGTATACCACCAGCACCAAAAAGCCCGAGGCCAGCTCAGCACTTCAAGATCGATGTACCATCGACACCGAAGATCGGTGTACCATCGGTACCAAAAAGTCGAGGCCAGCTCGGCACTTCAAGACTGATGTACCATCAGCACCGAAGACCGATGTACTACTGGCACCAAAAAGTCCAAGGCCAGCTCGACACTTCAAGATCGATGTACCATCGGCACTGAAGATCGGTGTACCACCGGCACCAAAAAGCCCGAGGCCAGCTCGGCACTTCAAGACCGATGTACCATCGGCATCGAAGGCTGGTGTACCACCAGCACCAAAAAGCCTGAGGCTAGCTTGGCACTTCAAAACCGATGTACCATCAGCACCGAAGATTAGCGTACCACCGGTACCAAAAAGCCCGAGGCCAGCTCGGCACTTCAAGACTGATGTACCATCGGTACCAAAGACCGATGTACCACCGGCACCAAAAAGCCCAAGGCTAGCTTGGTACTTCAAGACCGATGTACCATTGATACCAAAGACCGGTGTACCATCAGCGCCAAAAAGCCCGAGACCAGCTTGGCACTTCAAGACCGATGTACCATCAGCATCGAAGATCGGTGTACCAAAAAGCCCGAGACTAGCTCAGCACTTCAAGGCCGATGTACCATCGGTACCAAAGACCGGTGTACCACCGGTAACAAAAAGCCCGAGGCCAGCTTGGCACTTCAAGACCGATGACCATTGGCACCGAAGACCGGTGTACCATCGGCGCCAAAAAGCCCAAAACCAGCTCGACACTTCAAGACTGATGTACTATCGGCACCGAAGACTGGTGTACCACCGGCACCAAAAAGCCCGAGGTCAGCTCGGCACACCAAGACCGATATAACATCGGCACGGAGACCGATGTACCACCGGTACCAAAAATCCCGAGTCTACCTCGGCATTCCAAGACCGATGTACCACCGGCACCAAGAAGCCTGAGTCCACCTCGGCATTCCAAGGCCGATGTTCCATCGGTACTCAGAGGCCCGAGTCCACCTCGGCATTCCAAGACCGATGTACCATCGATACCAAGAAGCCCGAATCCACCTCGGCTTTCCAAGGTCGATGTTCCATCGGTACTCAGAAGCCCGAGTGCACTTCAGCATTCCAAGGACGATGTTTCATTGGTACTCAGAAGCCCGAGTCCACCTCGGCCTTCCAAGGCCGATGCTCCATCGGTACCCAGAAGCTTGAGTCCACCTCGGCGTTCCAAAGCCGATGTTCCATTGTACTCAGCGGCCCGAGGCAGACCCAACCCCGAGTCCAACCTCGGTGCTCTCTCTCAAATCCAGCCCTGCATAGCAGCTAAGTCGTGGACTCGCTCGTGACGAGCGGGCGGACGCTGCTCCTCGATGCCGATGCAGCCCCTAGGGGTCCTACGTCGGCACACTGAGGAGGATTAAAAGTTCAAAACATTTCCAAGGAACCAAAATATTGTCATTACCAAAAAGGTTCTTACAAAATGCCGACTGGGTTGGGTGTTAGTACAAAATGAAGGAAAGAGACAAGTACAAAAGTCTACGGATCGGCCGCTACGGGCTCATCATCGGATGAGGCTACCTCAGACATGCGGTCGTGTTCAACCTCCAAGGCCCAGGGGAAGTTCAGGTTCTGGGCCACCTTCTCCTTACCATACTGGAACCCTTGAAGATAAGCGTCCACAGAGGTTTCAGCTAGCTCATCCGCGAAGCGTTCTGATGCCCTAAACTCCTCCACGGCCACTGCGACTCTAGCCTCAGCCACAGCCTCTACCTCACGGGCCCTGGCCTCGGCGGCAGTGTCTACCTCTTGGGCCCAAACTTCCTTCTCCTCGGCCAAGGAGGCGGCCCTCCGCTCCACCTCTTCAGCGCGCTCCGCCCTCTCCTTTGGCCCGCTTCGCCCTAGCCTCGGCTGCCCGGATGGCGGAGTCCAGCTCAGTGATGTGCCGATCCCAGGCGGAGATGGCACCCTCAGCCTGTCGAGATGGTTCAGTGGCGCTCAGGCTCGGTTGTCTTCAGTCTCCACCCGCCTAGTGGCCTCTGCTATCTCGGCGGCTCGATCGGTCCTCGCCACCTCCAAGGCCCTTTCAGCCACCTCGGCTCGGGCCTGGGCCTCCTCAGCGTCCCGCTGGGCCTGGCGAACGATGACCTCACCATCGTTAATGACCTCCCTTGTGGCCACCAGGAAGTTCGCCCACTGCATTCAGAACACCTGTCACTACCCAAAATAGAAGTATTTAACGCCAAGGGTCATGGGACTACTTACCCGGATGACAGCCACGAAGGCCTCTCGGAAGAACGTTGATGCCCCCAGGTGCCTGAGCTCCTCTTGGAACTCAGGCATGATTACCTGGGAGATGAGCCGCTCCGCTCGGTGCCCATCGTCCATGAGGGAGAGCCTGTGGGGCATCAGCTCGGCCCTGCTTCCCTCAGCAGTCCTGGCAGGCTCGGGCATGAGGTGCACGGGGCTGCCCGCCGGTACCTCCTACGAGGGCGGACTTGCTGTTGCCGATGGCCCCTCGCCCCAACTTCACTCCACCTCCGCTGAGGTCGGTTCGGTTGGGACTTGGAGCTCTGCCGATGTCGCCCCTTCAACCCTTACCCCTTCCAGAGGGGTGTATGCTGTCAGCTCCACCTTCGGTGCGACCATGGGCTCTAGGCGCTCGGGTGGCGGAGAATCTTGCGCCGCTAGATGCTTGGGGGCCGGAGCCTGCTGCCCCTTGCTTGGCCCCTCCAGGGCCCTCTTCTTCATGGTGACAGCCCTCTTGAGCTTGAGGGTCAGGAGCTTCATCACTGCACGCCGTCGGTCAGAGTTAGTACCAAAAAAAAAAGAAAGAGAGAAAAGGAACAAAGAAAAAATTGGCCAATGTTGGGTCGGCTGCTACTCATCGCTCCGAGTCGAGGCCCCCATGAGTCGGAGATTGTCCTCTGATAAGAGCTGGTTGCACTTGGGGATCTCGGCTGTCAACAGCTGCCCCAGCGCTTCCCTATCCCCAGGAGTACAGATGAATTTGCATTGGGCCTAAGGTCTGGATCCCCCCACCTGGGCTTGATCCAGTCAAGGTCGGCAAAGAAGAACAGGGACTTCCATCCCTTAACAGAAGAGGAGAGGTACAACTTGAGGATTCGGCCGGGTCGGGGCTGAAATAGCCACCAACCCGCTTGCTGCCAGAGGGTGTAGAAACAACGAAAAAGGAAAAGTCTGGGTGCGATGCAGTGGAAGTGGTAGAGAACGATGAAGGCACAAATGGTTCGAAGGGAGTTCGAAACCAGCTGGGTAGGGGTCAGAGAATAATAGTCAAGGAGATTAACAAAGAAAGGGTGAAAGGGCAAACGAAGACCCAGCTTCATGGTGATTTCATACACGGCTATCCTACCGGGTCGGGTGGATACTACCCTATCGTTGGGGGTCAGTCTGAAGAGCCCTACTTTCTTAGGGATTTGGTAATGGGTCCTGATGTTGGCCAAGTCCTGGCCCATTACCATGGAGGTGGTCCCTGTTGGGGATTCCACCCCCACCCTCGATGATGTGCCAGTGGTCGCCGAGCGACTCCTCACCGGAGCCCTACCGGTGGCTCACCGTTGAATAATAGGAATGTGGTCCTCCGGGTCGAAGGAGGACCATGAGGGTGCGGGAGACGGAGAGGCACAAAGCCTCGAGGACGAATATAGTCCACAAGGGACTCAGACGAAGGCCAGGACGGAGAAGAAGAAGACATTGAGAGAGCTATGGAAGAAGCTAGGAGGAGTGGGAAGGTTAGGAAGCTAACCTGGAACGGGATGCAATGGGAGCAGGGTCGCAGGAGGAAGACGAGGTTGGGAGCTAGAGGAAGAAGACAATCTTAGGCAAAGTGACGAAATCTAGCCTTTTGCCCAACTTATCAGTTTCGAATCGTCCCACCTCACCTACCCGACCACGTGGACTCTCGCCATAGGCTGGGTCGCCTCGGTAGGTGCCCGGCGTGTGGGATGATCCGCCTTCAGCCAATAGCGGGGCACCGCTGACATCAGCGTCTTGATGGAAATGATGGCGGTGGCTTTTCGTAAGCCTTGAGAGGATGCTCCTACTCCGAAGTTGATCTCCACGGATCAGACGGATGGCGTGGTGCGATACAGCTGCAACCTCCTAATCACCCATGCAAAGGCATCAATGCGCCCATAGACACGTGCTCTTCAGCGATTGGCGGCATGCAGGGATCAACCAATTGGGAGGAAACACCCCTTTCGCCTTGCAGAGGTGGGCCCGCTTCGTCTCAGGGGTGAGAGGGCATCTGATGTGGCTGATCTAACGTCGTTAGAGTTAATAGTGAAGGTAACTGACGGAGCCCCCGTCTCGGCCCCGCAAGGCGGCTTCGGCCTCTGAGGTCCCCTCGGCCTCAGACCGGGCATCCCCTCGGCCTCGGCCTCAGACCCGGCGTCCCCTCGGCCTCAACCTCGGACCTAGCATCCCCTTGGCCTCGGCCTCGGACCCGGCATCCCTGGCATCCCCTCGGCCTCGGCCTCGGACCTGGCGTCCCCTCGGCCTTGGCTTCGGACCCAGCGTCCCCTCGGCATCGACCTCGGACCCAGCGTCCCCTGGCATCGACCTCACCCAGCGTCCCCTCGGCCTCGGACCTCATGTCCTGCTACCTCGAGCCCCCTGACACACCCACGTGGCCCACCAACTGCTTGTGACAGCCACGTGGCCCACTACTCCCTGCAACAGCGCGTGTCTATGTCCCGTAGCGGCGCACACCTGACACAACCAGACCCACCTGCCACCTATAGCGCCACGCCTGGTAGGTGGCTGGCGGGGCAAGACACCTTTGACATGCTCAGTGTCGGTTGCGACCTGTCACTGTCAGCCTAGCCACCCGTCCACTACTGGACAACGACACCTCGAAATCATTAACCTTCTGGAAGCGGAAAATGGGACCCTCATACAAGTATAAAATGCCCACACTCACAACGAGGAAGGGATCCTAAACTCAAGTTCTCTAGCTATCATTCTGCTAGTTTTTCTATCTGTTCCCAAGTGACTTACTTGAGCGTCGGAGGGTCCCCACCGGAGCATCCGATCTCCGGGGACTTTCTTGTAGGAGCTCTTTGGAGAGGAGATCCTTCGTCTCCCAGCGTTGAAGGAAGGCGACTTGGTGTCAACACCTCTTACCTTCCTTCTTCCTTGCTCTCGTTCTTACCCGGCCAGCGCCGCTGCCCGCTTCTTCTTCTTCTCCTCCATTCCTCTGTTTCTTCTCCATCCCATCGGTCTTGGGTTTATTTTAATTGGGTTAATGGGCCAGGTGAGAGATGGTTGGATTAATGGGCTAGGAATATGGGTTGGGCTGGCTGGAAATTGTTTGTGCTAATACGAGCTGATGGCTGATAGGAAAAGTTTTTGCGCACTACGGGCAGTGCATAAAGTGTGCTCCGCACATGGTGATTGGTTTGTGGATACATACATCAATGACAAAAATGTTCTTTCTCATGTTTGAGGAAATGATGCATGCGGTGCATGCGGTGCACCCCTTTCTACTCCGCGCGCGATGTACAAAGAATTTTTCAAATAGGAAAAGTTGAGCTGATGGATTATTGGGTTGGGTAGTGGGTTGGGCTGATAGTTGGTTGTTAAATGGATTGGGTTGATGACTTGATAGTAGTTGGGCTAGCCAATTAATTAGGCTCAAGTATAGAGAAGGATTATTTAAAGGAAAAAATCTTTGTGCATCAGCCTTCGATGCACAAAGCGCACACCGAGCACGTGGCATGCATCGGGCGAGCGGATCGGCCACGTGCCTATGCCACTGCGCATGCTACAACTCAATGGGCCATGGCGCACAATACACATACGATGGCACAGGCACATAGCCAATCCGCACGCCCTGTGCACGCTTTGACTTTTAAAGTCTAGTATCTTATTTAATGTCCAGTATATTATTTGAGCTTGGGCTTTGAATCAGTTTCTGGACTATAATTTAAAAAAAAAATTTGACCCAAGTGGTTTATTATTTTGCTGAAATTATTTTGCTTATGTTGGATTAAAAATGTAATTAAGTAAATTAATCATGTGTCATTTTATTAATTCTTTAGTGATCCAATTAAGTTAAGGTAAGGCCAATTGCTGATTAAATCATTGATTTGCTAGAGGATATTTTAATTTCGATAATGATTAATGCATATTTTTAAGGTGAATAAGCTTAGGTAGATGTTGAAATTAATGTCAGCTAGTAAGGGCATTTTTATAAATATAATTAAGTTGTTGAAACATTAGTAATATTAGAAAATAAATAAATCATAGTTAAAGTTAGTTAAGTAAGAGTTAGTAATCATTGAGAGAGAATGGTAAAGTAGTAGTTCTCAATTATGGGCTAGAAGAGAAAAATTGTAATTTTTTAATTATAAATTTTAATGAATTAATTAATTGTTCATGTTGAATTATGGGTGATCATTGTCTGATTTGACTTATTTATTATGAAATGACTTATTATCAAATATATTATGGATTTATTGTTTTGGATTTCTCATCATATTTTAATTAAGTTGTGAAGTTATATTTGTTGTGGCATGTTATTTTGGATATGAAATAATTATGGCTTTAATTTGAGATATATGAGTATGATATGTTGAGATATGATGTTTTATTTATGATATGAGCATGGCTTTGTTGGATATGTGATGTGATGATATAGGCATGTAGACTAGTTATTGGATAAGATGTGGTAGTGGTAGCATTGGAAAATGGCAGATTGCCGTAAAAGATCAATGTGGAATCGGTCATGGTTTGTAGATATGAAATGACTATATTTTTGATAATACATATTAATGTTTACTGTTGTTAATATGTGGTACTAGTTTTGGCAAGCCTAAATCGATGGTACCAAAGAAAGATTGAGGAACATGGAGGCTAGTGGTTTTGTAAATATGATATGGATGAATTTAATATGCTGGATACTAATATGGGAACTAATCTGTGCATGCGTATATAACCAGGTTAGGTTATTAGACGTAAACTATTAGCACAAAGTTTATCAGTATATACCTTTAGTATGCAGATTATTATGATATGGATATGATTATGTCGGTGATTTTGAAATTCGGTGTGGTTCATGTTGGTGTTTGGTATTTGGTTGGTTTTATAATTTTATAGTTGGTTTCATTGATGGGTTATGTTACTTTCTGTAAAAGTTTATTTTGATATACAATTCGTTTTGAATTTTTTTAACATATTCATGATGGTATATAAAATTTCTACTGAGATTTTAGCTTATTGCCCCTCTTACCATGTTTTAGAAGATGATGATAACGCTTACATATCGGATTCAAACTTGAGCATGGAGCATCAGGAGTGCGATTACCATTCAGTTCTTGAATCATTTGATATTGTAGATATCTTAATATGTAATTAAAGGTTTCCATTCAGATTTGTATGTATTAGTATGATGACAGAACATTTGAAATGTATGGGATTTAGCTTCGGCAGGTATTTTTATGATATTGCTTATGATAAGCTTATTATGTTTTGCATACTTTTAGGGTTTGCTGCATTTGATTTTAAGAGTATGCGAACGTATTGCAAAGTTCTTATCCTGGATTTTGAATTAGGAGTTGCAACAATATATATTAAAAAGAGGAATAAATTAAGAGTCTGTTCTTGACTCACCCTCCTCTTCCAACATTCATGCTAACTCTCTCTCTTCCTTTATAGAGTACGATAAAATAATCCTTCTCAACTTCTTATTCTTTTCATAATAAAAAATGTAGTAAGCTCTTATTCATTCATTATATAAAGTTTATTAGGATTAAATATTCATTTTATCATTAAAGAATAAAGTTTGTTAGGATAAAAGATCAATCATTATTATTGGAGGCTCGGTGAGGACCTCTATGTGCAGAGAGAAAGAAAAAAAGGGGTTCTTTAATCTTTTAGTGAGATCATAAGAGTTTCGGAGAAAGTGTGTTTTTGAGGGCTTGTACCTTATTCAACTCTTAGTGAAGCCTTGCAGATCCTGTGCCGTCGTGGACGTAGCCCAATTCGGGTGAACCACGTAAAATCCTCGTCTCTCACAGTTTTCTTTGATTTTGATTCCTATTATTATTCTGTGTAGTTTTGTTGATTATATCGCAACTGCGTGCTTGGCCGTACTCATAGCGATCTTATTAGAGGAATATTTATTGTATTCCCTATCAAATTGGTATCAGAGCCTGGTTTTCTTCATATTATTACAGTCGGACAAATCAACAAAGAGATGGCAGAAGACAAGATCAAAATTGAGAAATTCAATTGTCACAATTTTGGATGGTGGAGGATGCAAATTGAGGACTACCTATATCAGAAGGATATTTACCTTCCATTAGAAGGAAAGAAGCTGGATTTAATGAGCGACTCAAATTTGATGATTCTGGATAGGAAAGCCCTGGCCACGATCAGATTGTCGTTGACACCTCAAGTGGCATATAATATTGTAAAGAAAAAGACCACCGTAGATATGATGATCGCCTTAACAAAGCTGTATGAAAAACCTTCCACCTCAAACAAGATATTTCTCATGAAAAAGCTCTTCAATTTGAAGATGGCTAAGAATAGTTCAGTGACGAAGCATCTGAATGAGTTCAACTCGATGATTAATCAATTGGAGTCGGTCTCTGTTGCTTTTCATGATTCATTCAGGGCGCTTCTTTTCTTATGTTCTTTACCAGAGAGTTGGGACAATCTTGTGATGACAGTCAGCAACTCGGTATCTGGTATCCTTACATTCAATGATGTAGTTAGTTGTATATTGAATGATGAGATGAGAAGAAAGGCTGTGGGTGGGACTTCTACAAGTACTGCACTCATGGTGGATACTAGAGGAAGATCACAGGAGAGGAGGAAGTCAGAGAAAGGCCAGTCCAAGAGCAGAGGAAAGTCCAAAGGGAGATTTCCCATGATGTGTTGGAACTGCGGGAAGAAAGGTCACATGAGCAAGGATTGTTGGAGTAAGAAGAAGGAAAAAGGTGCAGAGAGCAAGATTGAAGGTCAGGAAGCAAATGTTGTGAGTACTATTGAGCAGAATTTTAAGGATGTGTGCCTGTCAGCCGGTGATGGGGCAAACTCAGATCTGTGGTTTGTAGACTCAGGGGCTTCTTACCATTGCAGCTCAAAGAGACACCAGGATTTTGTCCAAGGAGATTTTGGTCATGTCACAATTGGCAATGGATAGCAATGCAGAATTGTTGGTAGAGGAACAATTGTATGGAAGCTAGTGACAGGCAGAGAATTGAGACTTGCACAAGTCAGATACATCCCAAAGTTAAAGAAAAACCTAATTTCTATCAGTCAGCTTGATGTTGAGGGTTATGTATCCGTTTTTGGTAATTCAGTGGAAAATTACTAAAGGGTCTATGGTTGTTGTCAAAGGAAAGCGGATAGGCACTCTTTACTTCTTGCAGACTGAGAGTTCAGTTTCAGTGGCAGCAGGAGACACAGGTACAGTGACTACATTATGGCACAGGAGGCTCGGTCATCTTAGTGAGAAGAACATAATATTCTACACAGGAGAGAGCTTCTACCTAGGCTAAAGAAGATGAATTTAGAGTTTTGTGAAGAGTGTATCTATGGTAAGCAGAAAACAGTAAGTTTTCAATTAGCAAGAACTCAGAAGAAGACTGAAAGGTTGGAGTTGGTTCATTCAGATGTCTGGGGTCCAGCACCAATGGCATCATATGCGGGCAATAAGTACTTTGTCACGTTTATAGATGATTTCAGCAGGAAAGTCTGGATGTTTGCTATGAAGAAAAAGTCTGAGGTCTTTGGCATCTTCAAGAGATGGAGAGTCATGTGTGAAAACCAGACTGGAGCAAGTCTCAAGTGTCTCAAGACAGATAACGGTGGTGAATACTGCAGCAGAGAGTTTGATGTCTACTGTGTAGAGCATGGAATCAGAAGGATCAAGACCATCCCAGGGACACCAGAGCAGAATGGTATGGCAGAAAGAATGAACATGACCATTCTTGAAAGAGAGAGGAATATGAGGTTTGACTTAGGTCTACCTACATATTTTTGGACGGTAGCACTGGACACCGCAGTGTATTTGATCAACAGGAGTCCATCCAGTGCATTGGATGGTGGGATTCCAGAGGAGGTTTGGATAGAAAAATAGGTAAAACTTTCTTTTCTTAAAGTATTTGGCTGCATTGCTTATTCTCTGATTGAGAAAGAGAAGATGAGTAAGTTAGACTCCAAGTCTACAAAGTGTGTTTTCATTGGATACGGTGGCGATGAGTATGGCTACAAGCCCTGGGATTTCCAGAACAATAAGATCATTCGGAGCAGGAATGTGGTATTTGATGAAGAGCATACTTACAAAGATAGGAAGGATGCAGTGGAAGAAAAGAAACAGGAGTTTATAGAACTCGATCTTGTCAAAGATAGAGAAATTTCCCGAGTGCAAACTGAAGATGGAAACTCCAAGGATGTGGAGGAGGAAGATGTGGTTGGAACAGACAGCCACATACCTACATCGGTACCTCAGTCGGTGTCCCCACAGTTAAGGAGGACCACGAGGGTTACCAGGCCATTACAGAGGTATTCTGCTAATGATTATGTTTTGTACACAGATTCTGGAGAGCCAGAATGTTTTGTTGAAGCCATGCAGGATGAAGCTAAGGTCAAGTGGGAGTTAGCTATGAAAGAGGAGATGGACTCTTTAAAGCAAAACAAGACTTGGGATCTTGTGAAATTACCCGCTGGCAAGAAAGCTTTGTTCAACAAATGGGTGTACAAGATGAAGAATGAGGTCGATGGTACCAAGAGATACAAGGCAAGGTTAGTTGTCAAGGGTTATGCACAGAAAGAGGGAATTGACTTCCAGGAGATCTTTTCTCCAGTAGTCAAGATGACATCCATCAGGGTGATTCTGAGCATGGTAGCAGTGAAGGATCTTCATCTAGAGCAGTTAGATGTGAAGACAGCATTTCTTCATGGAGATTTGGAGGAGGAGCTGTACATGCACCAGCCAGAAGGTTTTCAGGTCAGGGAAAAGGATGATATGGTCTGTAGATTGAAGAAAAGTTTGTATGGTCTGAAGCAGGCTCCACGGCAATGGTACCTCAAGTTTGACAGTTTCATGCTAGAGAAAGGCTTCACCAGATGCTAGTCAGATCATTGTATGTACTTTCAGAGGTACATTACAAATGAGTTTATTATTTTATCCTTGTATGTGGATGATATGCTTATAGCAGGTTCCAGTATGAGGAAGATAGAAAAGCTCAAGAAACTGATGGCAAAGAAGTTCTCAATGAAGGATTTGGGAGAGGCGAAGCAGATTCTTGGCATGAGGATCAATAGAGATAGGAAGCAACGGAAGCTGTGGCTATCTCAAGAGGACTATGTAGAGAAGGTACTGAAGAGGTTCCATATGGAGAATGCAAAGGCAGTGTCAATACCTTTGGCAGCACACTTCAAGCTTAGCAAGTAGTTGTGTCCAACAACTCAGAAGGCAAGGGATGAGATGATTAGAGTTCCATATGCCTCAGCCGTGGAAAGTCTAATGTATGCAATGGTTTGCACAAGACCGGATATCGCATAAGCAGTGGGAGCAGTCAGCAGGTACATGCAGAATCCAGGTAAGAAGCACTGGAATGCAGTGAAGTGGATCTTGAGATATCTCAGGGGTACATCAACTTACAGTTTGTGCTATGGAGGTGATAGTCTTCAAGTACAGGGATTTGTAGATGCTGATCACTCTGGTGACAGAGATAGTGGGAGGAGCACCACTGATTATGTTTTCACTGTCGGTGATACAGCAGTGAGCTGGGTATCTCAGTTGCAGAAGATAGTGCATTGTCAACTACAAAAGCTGAGTATGTGGCGATCACTGAAGCTAGTAAAGAAATGATCTGGTTATAGAGGTTGATGGAGGAGCTCGGCAAAGAGCACGAGTGTAATACGTTATGGAGCGACAGCCAGAGCGCAGTTTACTTGGTAAGAAATTCAGCATTTCATGCAAGAACCAAGCACATTTAGCTTAGGTATCATTTCATACACAGTGCATTGGATGAGGAGCAGTTAAAGCTGGAGAAAATTGATGGAGCTAAAAACCCTGCAGATATGTTCACCAAGGTTGTGAGCAGAGACAAGTTGAGTCTCTGTTGCAACTTGGTGAAGCTTTCCAAGAGATAGATCAGGAGAGCGCGGCACAGAGAAAGAAGGTAGATCTAAGAGTGATTTCATTAATCTCCAAGTGGGAGATTGTTATGGATGGAGATTAATTTCATCAAGAGGAAGCCCCAAATCAGAGTTCACGAAGGAGTTGGCAAATCAGTCATTATCCAAAAGTAACAACATGAGATTTGGATAGATTTTGGGGAGTTAGTTGAGGATGTTTTGGTCATTATCCAAAAGTAACAAACATGAGATTTGCATAGATTTTGGGGAGTTAGTTGAGGATGTTTTGGCCATTATCCAAAGTTACCGAAGGAAGCTTTTGGAAGAAGATTTGAGGCGTCTTCTCAGCTGCAACCATCCGCCACAAAAATCTCGTGTGGGAGTTACGAACGTGTGAAATAAATTGAAGGCTCGATGAGGACCTCTGTGTACTGTAGAGAGAGAGAGAGAAAAAAAGGGGTTCTTTAATCTTTTAGTGAGATCATAAGAGTTTCTGAGAGTGTATGTTTTTGAGGGCTTGTACCTGATTCAACTCTTAGTGAAGCCTTGCAGATCCTGTGCCGCCGTGGACGTAGCCCAGTTTGAGTGAACCACATAAAATCCTCGTCTCTCGCTGTTTTCTTTGATTTTGGTTCCTATTATTATTCTGTGTGGTTTTTGTTGATTATATCGCAACTGTGTGCTTGGCCGTACTAATAGCAATCTTATTAGAGGAATATTTGTTGTATTCCCTATCACTTCCATCACCCCTGGTCTTAGGATTCTCTCAAGGACAATGGAGGCATCAATGCCATGATTTCGCTTTGCGCCATCTTTGTAGCATGCACGGTATGTTGATTTTAACTTTATAGACTTTGAGGCCTCGTTTTCTTTACTTTTCTTTTCGTGTTTGGGGTTTTATTTTCCTCTCCCTCTCCCTCTGAGTTCCTAGAGACATATGTCAAAGCGAGAGATAGCTTCATGTAGAGTGGCCCCGGCATGCTTGATTGTTGTAAAGAACCCAGAAGAAATAACAGCATCAGCGGGCTACGAGAGGATTAAAAAAGCGTTTGCAATCTTGGCCTTCATCATTACCGAAAACATTAGTAATCATACCACCCCAAGTGTTACCTTTCATCATTTTACTTTTGAATTTCATACGGTTGACCATCTCCTCTGGGTGGTATTATAATCTTTTGCGCGATTTCCAGAAATAATGATGTGACAGCTAATCCTCGAGATGGAATCTTGGCTTTGGCCTCCAGCTCCAGCCTTTGGCTCCGGCCTCCAGCGACAGCTCCAGCCTTTGGCTCCGGCCTCCAGCTCTGGCCTTTGGCTCCGGCCTCCAGCTTCGGTCTTTGGCTCCGGCCTCCAGCGACGGCTCCGGCCTTTGGTTCCGGCCTCCAGCGACGGCTCTGGCCTTTGGCTCCGGCTCCAGCTTCGGCCTTTGGCTCCAGCCTCCAGCGACAGCCTTTGGCTCCGGCCTCTGACGACGGCTCCGGCCTTTGGCTTCGACCTCCAACGACGGCTCCGGCCTTTGGCTCCAGCCTCCGACGACGGCTCTGGCCTCCAGCTCCGGCCTTTGGCTCCGGCCTCCAACAACGGCTCTGACCTTTGGCTCCGGCCCTAACTTGGTGCCTTTCTTGCATACACAATGACCCGCCTCGGGTAACAGATCCCGAGATTCGAGATCTGTTGCTGTATACCTCGCTCACTGAAATCATGGGCAAGTGCTAGCACGCCCGGCAGTTACCGCTACAAGCGGTCCTCATCCAGCAACGGCTTAACCACTTGTCGTTCGAAGGAGCTTATCCGAACGAGGAAGATTCGACGATTTGAAGGAGGACGAAAAGAAGGGAACCTTCCAGACAGGTATAAAAGGTCCTCGAACTCAACAGAAAAGGGGGATCTCTCAATCTCTCTCTACTACAGAACTGAGCGACAAGTTTACTAATTTGAGCGTTGGAGTGTCCTCGCTGGGAACACCGGCCGAGGACTTCTTGTAGGTTTCCGAAGAAGGAAGACGACCTCTCCACCCCATTTGGAAGCCCACAACAAATCTCAGCATGCCCACCGCTCATCACAGTTGATTTGTCTGCATCAGATTAGCACGCCAGGTAGGGGGTCCGCACGCGGGGAAGGCAAAAATTCTCCCTGTGACCCCACCAATTCTACAAGGAAGACGATGGTGACAACACGATCACATGAGGCTTCCACCAGCCAGGCCGTGGAGCGCATTCCGCGGGCTGAGCAATCGGAGGCCAACCTTCGTGTTCTGCCCCCTACATAGATGAGCCAGCCTGATCGGCTTGAGGTTCTGGCTCACTAGGTCTAGGACCTGATGACAATGGTACAGGGACAGCAAGAACACTGCTTTGCCGCTGCACCTCAACCCCCTGCGCCTGGTGAAGGGGTGCGGGGGATAATTGAGTCTCACCAAGGTGGGACCCCACCCGAGGTCTCCCGTCACTCACCTCCTGAACCTCGTCGCCGAGAGGCCTCAAAGCGATGGGGGTCCCCCTCCCGTCACTCTGGTCGTTCCCACCAACGGCCGGATAAGAGAAAATCCAGACGGGTGCACTCCTTACGCCGGCGATCTTTTTCGGCTTCCTCTTCTGATTCATCTCAAGACGGCACCCTCAGAAAGACTACCCATTGGGCCGAGCAACGGCTCGATGAGTGTCATCAACGGTTGGAGGAGCTTAGCCGCCGGATTGCTAACCCTCACGGGACGGACTATGAGCACCGCCCCCCGCTTTCCCAGTGCATCATGGAGGAACCGGTCCCGCCCCATTTCTGTCTCCCCCAACTGGACCCATACAATGGCACAACGGACCCACTGGACCACCTGGAGAGCTACAAGATCCTCATGCAGGTCCAGGGAGTGATAGACTCCCTTTTATGTGTTGCCTTTTCGGCCACCCTTCGCAAGGTGGCACGTGCATGGTATTTCCGCCTGCCTCCATGCAGCATCAATTCATTCCGATAACTCGAGCGATCTTTCCTTGCCCACTTTGATGCGTGCCAGAAGATCCCACGAGTGGCTGATAACCTATTCGCTGTCCAGCAGAGGAGTGGCGAGACCTTGAAGGACTTTGTCGCTCGGTTTAAGGAAGCAGCATTGGAGGTATACAACCTGGATGATTTTGTAGCCACTTTGGCATTAAAGCGAGGACTTGTCCCTCTAGGTTTGCCTATTCCCTAGACAAGAAGCCTCCGAGTTCTTATGCCGAGCTTCTGAGCCGGGCACAGAAATACATCCGTGCTGACGAGGCGGATTCTTCCAGGAAGGAAGCCGACAAGAACCCCAGCAAGAAACCACCGCCTACTGAGCATGTCGGAGCACGACCCCGGAAGCCTGATCCTCCTCACCGCCCAGATTGCCGACCATAGACGCTTATTCCTAAGGAGCAATTCACTCCCCTCATGGCTCCTATATCTCACATCCTACTAGAAATCGAGGAGGATCCTTATTTCAAGCGTCCGACCCCCTTGAAATCTGGGACCCCCCGCAACAAGGAGCTTTACTGCCGGTACCACCGAGACTATGGTCATGACACCGAGGACTACCACCATCTGAAGAAGGCCATTAAGGAGCTTATTTAGCAGGGTCACTTGGGCAAATTCGTTCGAAGGGGAAACCTTCCTACTCTAGGTCCATCGGTGCCTCCGACACTTCAGACCGGCGTGGACAATGCTCCTACAGAGAAGACCATAGCTATGATTTTCTGGGGGGCAGGTGGTAGTTCAAAAAGACAGCGAGAGGGAATAGATTCTGTAATCATTTCTTTGGAAAGGATTTAGATGGGGTAGTTAATAAGCATGATGACAGCGTCGTTGTGTCCATGACCATAGCCAAACATCCTGTAAAAAGAATTTTAGTTGATAGTGGGAGTTCGGTGGATGTTTTGAGCTACAAAGCTTTTGTTCGGATGAATTTGTTGAAGTCTTCCCTCCGACCAGACGCCACGCCTCTAATAGGCTTTACTGGAGACTCGGTGAGCGTTGAAGGAGAGATTGCCCTCCCTATCACGGCTGGAACCCCTCCATGTCAAAGCACCATGGTCATAAATTTTTTGGTGGTCCGGGTCCCGCTGGCTTATAACGCTATATTGGGGAGATCAGGATTGAATTTGCTAGATACCGTGATCTCCACTAAGAGATTATTGGTAAGATTCCCCACCGACGAAGGAGTCGGAGAAATGAAAGGAGAGCAAAGCCCGCCACCGCTTTGCTATCACCTGTCTCCCAGTCCACTGGAAGCGGCGTCGGCAATAGCCTCTGAGCCGCTCGATCCTCGGGAGCTGGGAAGGAGGGGAGAACCAGCCGAGCACCTCCTGACCCTCCCCTTGGGGGATGACCTAACAAGGACCATCTAGGTTGGGGCGTTGCTTCCAAAGGAGGCACGCGATCGACTTCTCACTTTCTTGCGTGCCAACACCGACGTCTTTGCATGGTCATCCTCAGACATGCCAGGCGTCCCTGAGGAGGTGATCACCCATCGGCTCAACCTAAGGCCAGAGTGTCGGCCGGTCCGATAGAAGAAAAGGAGCTTTGCTCCAGATAGACAGAAAACTATCGACGAGGAAGTTCGCAAGTTGACGGCTGCAGGCCATATTGGGGAAGTTCATTACTCCAAATGATTGGCCAACGTGGTGATGGTCTGTAAGACCAATGGAAGCTGGAGAATGTGCATGGATTTCACCGATCTCAACAAAGCATGCCCCAAGGACAGCTTTCCCCTGCCCCTGATCGATCAACTGGTGGACGCTACATCCGGTCATGAGGTCCTTAGCTTCATGGATGCTTTCTCTGGGTACAACCAGATCAGGATGAACCTGGTGGATGAGGAAGCTACCTCCTTCATAACTGAGAAGGGGTTGTACTGCTACAAGGTAATGCCATTTGGGCTAAAAAATGTGGGAGCCACCTACCAAAGGTTGATGAATAAAGCCTTCGAAGGCCAGATAGGACGTAACATGGAAGTGTACGTGGATGACATGCTGACAAAAAGCGTCCACGCCACCGACCATATCGCTGACTTAACGGAGACTTTTGGCAACCTTCATCGGTACCAGATGAAGCTGAACCCACGCAAGTGTGCATTTGGGGTGACAGCCGAAAAGTTCTTGGGTTTCATGGTGACCCGACAGGGGATCGAGGCAAACCCGGACAAAGTTCAAGCCATCTTGGATATGAGGTCTCGCACCAACAAGAAGGAAATACAGCGCCTGACGGGAAGGGTGACCGCCTTGAGTCGTTTCCTGTCCAAGTCCACTGAAAGGTGCCTACCTTTCTTCAAGGCGCTCCGCAAGGTCAATGGATTTGAATGGATGAAAGAATGTCAGGAGGCATTCGAGGGGCTAAAGGAATTCTTATCTACCCCGTCGTTGCTGTCCAAGCCAACAGGTGGAGAAGAACTCCTTCTATACCTCGCGGCTTCTCTCGAAGCCGTTAGTTCTGTGCTGGTCCGCGTGGACACCAATGGCATGCAAAAGCCGGTGTATTACACAAGCAAGGTGCTCCACGATGCGGAGACCAGATACTTGAAAATTGAGAAGATTATCTTCGCGTTGATCTTGTCTGCCCAGCGTCTGCGGCCATACTTCCAAGCCCACCCGATTGCGATGATCACAGACCAACCTCTAAAGACAGTTCTCGCTCACCCGGATACTTTCGGCCGATTGGCAAGGTGGGCGCTTAAGTTGGGGGAATTCGATCTATCTTTCCGCCCTCGGTCAGCCATGAAATCTCAAGTCCTGGCAGATTTTTTGGTCGAGTGCACCTGGGGAGAGGAGAAACCAGAAGAGCCTTCTACAAGCCCCCCGCCTCTTGGAACCAGTGATGATGAATGGGTCCTTCATGTAGACGGGGCGTCGAATTCTCAAGGGAGTGGAGCAGGCTCATCCTGGCCAACTTGGATGGGGTTGTAACTGAGTGCACACTCTGCTTCCTCTTTCCAGCCACCAATAATCAGGCGGAATATGAAGCTCTGCTGTCTGGAATAAGATTAGCCCGAGAGCTCGGGGTAAAACACCTTAGGGCGTTCACTGACTCCCAATTGGTCGCTGGCCAAATCACAGGGGAATATGAAGCAAAGGATCCCATCATGTCCGCTACTTAAGTATGGTGCAATCGCTAGCTTCTCTCTTAGCTTACTTTAACGTTAGCTACATCCCTCGACAGGAGAATGCTAGAGCCGACGCCTTATCCCATCTTGCCACCTCAACTGATGGGATGCTGGGAAGAGCTTATGTAGAGCACTTGGAAGCCCCTAGTATTGACGCAACAAGAGAAACTCTACCAGTTGAGCAAGAGCCTTCCTGGATGGATGCTTATGTCCGGTACTTTACCGATGGTACCCTCCCAGAAGACCCTACCGAGGCCAAGAAACTCAAAAGGCGGGCCCCGAAGTTTTTCATAATGGAGGAAAAACTCTATCGGAGGTCGTTCTCATACCCAGTTCTCAGATGTGTTGGCCCCACCGAAGCGGATTATATCCTACGAGAGATACATGAAGGTATATGTGAAAGCCATCTGGGGGGCAGAGCTCTCGCATACAAAGCCCTACGGTAGGGGTATTACTGGCTGACAATGAAGGAGGATGCATCTGAACTTGTTAAGAGGTGTGACAGCTACTAGCGCCATGCTAACATTCAACATCAACCGACGTCCCAGCTGACCCCCCTGGCCGCACCCTGGCCCTTCGCCTAGTGGGGCATGGACATCTTGGGACCATTCCCTCCAGCCTTCGGATAACGCAAGTTCCTAGTGGTGGCAGTTGACCATTTGACCAAGTGGATCGAGGCGGAGGCTCTAACTAAGATCACTGAGGGCAAAATAAGGTCTTTCTTCTGAAAGTCTGTCGTGTGCCGGTTTGGGCTACCGCACACCCTCGTTACTGACAAGGGTCGACAGTTTAACAACACGGCCTTCTGGGAATTCTACATCGGCCTGGGCATCCATCAACGATTCTGTTGGCCCAGATGACAACCCAAGAGGGGGGGGGATGAATTGGGTTCTTTAAAAATTAGCCTTTTTAAAAATGTTTGCTTAAAAAGAATGAAGGCAATAGCAATGCAAATATAAAGTGCAGTGAATAAAACAGAGATAGAGAAAGAGTCAATGGAAGCACAGCAAACACAAAGATTTTATAGTGGTTCGGTGTATCCAACACCTACGTCCACTCCCAAGATTCACTTGGGTCCACACTATAATCATCCTAGATTACAGCAGAGTTGTTTTACAAGCTCACAACTCAAACTTATTGTTTTCCCGGGATCACAACGAACCCAGCTGGTTTTCAAGGGCTCACCAGCATAAAAACCCTAACCCAAGCTTTACCAAGCTTGTACCGAGGTAAGACTACCTCAACTAGTTCAATCCCTCATATTAAACTAGACACAAGGAATAAAAGTATTGTTTTTTAGTTACAAAGCTCCTCAATGAGCAGATAAACAAATATATAAATGAAGTTTAGAAAAGCCTGATTTGCAGTTGGTTGGCTTTGAGCTTTTCTTCTCTTCCTCAACTCCTTTGAAGTGTAGAATCGGGCCTCAACTTGGATTCTTTACGGAATGTAAGTTGGAGTTGATTTGAGCTTTTCCTCTTTTCTTTGAGTGTTGAAAATCCCTTGAGATGCTCTTGAATAGCTCTTGGATTTTCTTCTGAAGCTTCCTTGGATTGTTGAGCTTGAACACAGAAGGAGCTTCCTTTGATTTCACACTCTTTCTTTCACTCTATTTTGAATCACGGATTTTTTCAAATGAAGCTCTGTTTTTCCAATTTTTCTTTTCTTTTCTCTTGAAATGAATATCTCTCTATTTGTGTATGTTTGATTTGAAAACGGCTTCTTTATTTATAGATTCTGCAAAAATATAGCCGTTAGAAATAAAGAAAAATAGTCGTTAATTAAAAATCTTACCGTTGATGCTGAGTTGGCATTCGGAAAAATTTTGCCCAGATTTGCTGGAGTTGACTCATGCTTTCCGCGAGTCGGCTCGAGGTCGTGATACCAAAAATAGAAATGTTCAGAAAGTTATAGGATCGACTCATCAAAAGTAAAGTGTCGACTCCTGACAGTCGGGGGTCGACTCATGAAAAGTTGGGGGTCGACTCGCGAAGTGCTCAGAAAAACACACCTCTGGTGTCTGAGCGGAGTCGACTCGCACAGTCATGGAGTCGGCTCGACAGAATCGGGGGTCGACTCGAGAAATTGCATGGGTCGACTCGAGACAGACAGTCATTTCTGTACTCTGAGTGGAGTCGACTCTGAAACTCAAGAGTCGGCTCCGGAACGTATCAAAAATCAGAAAGTTTTCTGATTGACTTTAAATTCGTTCCAGATTCATTTTAAATCAATATTTTGACTTGAATATAATAAAATTGACATTAGGAATCAATTCAAGAAATGTTCCAAAAACTCATTGATTAACATATTAAGTATAAAATTTCTTTTTGAAAGTTTAAACATTGAACATGAAGTTACTTTCAATTTGATTAAAGTTATACTTTAACATTCTCATTCATTATTCTAAATAAATTCATTACTCATGTAAATAAACTCATTACATCATTTAATGTACACATGGCTTTTGGTAATCATCAAAATCAATAAGATAGATTGGGGCATATAATTTTTCAACAATTTCTTCAACAATCTCCCCCTTTTTGATGATGACAAAAACATTTAGTTTATGCATGATTGATTCGTGAATTTATTTTGATTTCATAGTTAGACTTAGGCTCCCCCTGAATGAGGTGGCTCCCCCTATGAAACTTAAATAAATATCCCATCTCATTCATTCAATCATTTTAATATAATTTGATTAATCAATTTCTCCCATATGCATATACAGTTATAAAACTATAAAACTCTTCCCCTTTTTGTTATCAACAAAAAGGTAGAGAAGCAATAAACATTATCATTTATTCATTCAAGATTTGATTTAACAAAATCATTCATTCATTGATAATAGGAAGAAATACATTGAGTATTCAAAAAGATAATTCATTACATCAAAGTGTCTAATACATCAAATTGTCTAATACATTGATACCAAAATGTAAAACATATCATTAACTTCAATACATTTCAAGGACTGAGTATCTAATACATTAAAAGTGAGTCCTAACAATCCTAGTCAAATGATCAATTATGTTTTTCATTCCATCAGTTTGTATCTTCACATAGTCCTTTAGTCTCTCATCCACAAAGGTGCAAGCAGTCAAAATTTTATCTTGTAGCTCAGCGTTGCATTTAGCATAAGTTTCGCCATCTCCGCAGACATCTTTAAGTTCTTCAAATATGTTCTTAAGATCTCCACTTAAAGATTCTGAAGAAGTGCTGAGAGTAGATTCTATTTTGGTGATTCGATCATCCAAAGAGTATAGAGTTTCCTTGAGATTCATAAACTTGTTTTCAGACTCTGATTTTAATTTTTCAGACTGATCATCAAGAAGGCCTTTGAGTTGCCTTAATTGAAGTTCAGTGAAGCCAACTGATGAAGATGAAGCTTGATCAAACAATGGAGCAGAGGTAGGAGCAGGAGCAGAAATAGGAGGACTCGGAGGTGCAGGCGAAGAGTGTCTAACCGATGGTCCCATGCCTCAGCATCCGCTGCTCTTTCCTCTATCAAACCTTTCCTTTCCCATTTTTCGTTCTTCTTAACAAATCCCATCCTATGTATAGTGGCCAAGCTGTAAAAATCTGTGTGTCTCAAGTTCCTCATAGGCTCACTATCAGAAATGACAATCCCTTGGCTCTGGAAAATTTTAGTGAGGATCATGCCATAGGGCAAGCTTGATTTTCTCTTTCCTCCACAGTCGGCAATATACTATAAAATCATACTAGGAAGGTTAATGGGTTTACCCGTTACAATTGCATCCATCACAAAAATATCCCTTTCTGATACATAATCGAATCTCCCAATTTTGGGGAAAAGGATTCTACTACAGATGTTGTGGAGCAGTCTCAGTTCTAAGGATAACTGATTGGCAAAAACTTCCTCAAAACCGACAACCTCCCGGTTAAGTAGCCTAGACAGAGCTGGGCTTCTGTCATCCGAAGAAAATGTGGAAGTTCCTGACATGGGTAGATCCAACAATCTTGAAAGCAGCTCTACAGTCACAGAAATTCGGTTTCCTCTAACAATGCTTATAAAACCATTATCTCTCTAGATAGATTCTTATAAAATCCTTGACAAGGGCAGGATAAGTAGGGCAATCTAAGGAGCAAATCTTTTCCCAACCCATCTCTATCAACTGTCTTCCCAAAAGAAATCCCTCAGCCTCAAACAATTCAAAATCTACTTTTCTCCCCGTAGTAATGATTCTATCAGCTAGTCTATCTACCTGAGAAGGAGCTGTAGATGGAGAAGCATTTGGAGTTGAGGAAGATGATGTTGAATCCGAGCTAGGTGATGGCTCACGAATCGGACGCCTTACGGTCTTCCGCATAGCTCTCTTCCTCTTAACACCGGCCGCACAAAGGTTAGAACCTCAAGTTTTAGGGGCCATTGATCGATTGGAAGGGTTAATCAGGGATTCTTGGGAATTTGAAAGGTCTGAAAGTGTTTTGGAGAGAGTATTTTGACGATTCGAGATGATTGAAATGAACGGCGAGTCGACTCTGCCCTAGATAAATTGACCTGGGACCACTTCGAGTCGGCTCCCGCAAAGCGAGGGGTCGACTCCGGACAGTCACAGAAAACCATCCCGAAGTGGAGTCGACTCGCGCCGAGAAGGGGTCGACTCAAGAGTTTCAGTAGAAACCTGGAGTCAACTCCGATACTCACCGAGTCGGCTCCGAGACCATTTCAGAGCAAAAACATGAAATTTCTGAAATGTGTCTGGAAATTGATCATAAAAATTGATAAAATAATCATTGGATTTGAATAGATCAATTAGATGAGAATTCTAGATAAGATTTCCTTAAAGATCAAGGATTTGAAAGAATTTTAGATAAACTTTCCTTAGGGGTTTCAAATTCATTCTAATGGATCACAAATCCCTAACTCTCCTCTAAGATAATAGAATCTTTCTTCACTTAAGGGTTTTGTAAATATATCTGCTAATTGTTCTTCAGTGTTAACATAGTCAAGACAAATTTCATTATTTGCAACATGTTCTCTTATAAAATGATATCTAATTTCTATGTGTTTAGTTCTAGAATGTTGAATTGGATTTTTAGTTAGATTAATTGCACTTGTGTTATCACATCTTATAGGTGTTTTATCAAGTGTGATACCATAGTCTTCAAGTTGTCGCTTAATCCATAGGATTTGAGCACAGCAACTTCCAGCTGCTACATATTCAGCTTCAGTAGTTGATAATGCAACTGAATTTTGCTTTTTACTAAACCATGAGATTAAGTTACTTCCTAAGAGTTGGCATGCACCACTTGTGCTTTTTCTATCTAACTTACATCCAGCATAATCAGAATCAGTGTATGCAATCAGATTTAACGTTGAGTCTCTAGAATACTATAAACCTACATTTTTAGTTCCACTTAAGTATCTTAGTATTCTTTTAACAGCAATTAAGTGTGATTCTTTAGGTTCAGACTGAAATCTAGCACATAAGCAAACAACAAACATTATATCTGGTCTACTTGCAGTTAAGTAAAGTAGGGATCCGATTATACCTCGATAATATTTTTGATCAACCTTCTTACCTTCTTCATCTTTGTCCAGCTTGCATGAAGGACTCATTGGTGTTCCGAGGGGTTTTATTGATTCCATACCAAACTTCTTTAAAATTTCTCGTGTGTACTTTGTTTGGTTGATAAAGATTCCCTCTTTGCTTTGTTTGATTTGGAGTCCAAGGAAGAAGTTGAGTTCTCCCATCATGCTCATTTCAAATTCGCCCTGCATCAACATGGCAAACTCTTGACATAGAATATTGTTAGTAGCACCAAAAATGATATCATCAACATATATTTGAACTACTAATAAATCCTTACCTTTTCTTTTCAAAAACAATGTTTTATCAATATTTCCTCTTATAAAATCATTTTCAATTAAAAATTTACTTAATCTATCATACCAAGCTCTAGGTGCTTGTTTCAAACCATATAAAGCTTTGTGCAATTTAAAAACGTGATTTGAAAATTCATGATCTTCAAAACCTGGTGGTTGTTCTACATATACTTCTTCATTTATAAATCCATTTAGAAAAGCACTTTTTACATCCATTTGAAATAAGTTAAAATTCATATGACATGCAAATGCAAGTAATAGTCTAATGGCTTCTAATCTAGCTACTGGTGCAAAGGTTTCATCAAAATCAATACCTTCTTCTTGATTATATCCTTTTGCAACTAATCTAGCTTTGTTTCTAATTACTATGCCATTTTCATCTAGTTTATTTCTAAATATCCATTTTGATCCTATAACAGAATGATTTTTAGGTCTTTCAACTAAAGTCCATACATTATTTCTAGTGAATTGATTTAATTCTTCTTGCATTGCTAACATCCAATTATTATCTTTTTCAGCTTCTTCAATAGTTTTAGGTTCAATTTGTGATACAAATGCAAGATGATTACTAATGTTTCTCATAGATGATCTAGTTCTTATTCCTTGAGATGGATCACCTATAATCAATTCCTTAGGGTGACTATAAGCATATCTCCAATCCCTAGGTAGATCTACATTATTATGATTAGTGTTAGTATCATCATCCTTAGGTGAATCATTATCTTTAGCGTCTTGCTCTTGATCTAAAGATACATCAATATTCAATTTTTTAAGATCTTTCTCAATTATGTTTGTATCTTCTTCATCATCAAATTTTTCGGAACGAGTTGCTAAAGATTCATCGAAAACTACATGAATGGATTCTTCAACAACTAAAGTTTTCTTATTAAATACTCTATATGCTTTATTAGTTATTGAGTATCCTAAGAATATTCCTTCATCAGATTTAGCATCAAATTTGCCTAAATTATTTTTACCATTGTTGTGAACAAAACATTTACAACCAAATGCATGAAAATATTTAATGTTGGGTTTTCTATCATGCCATAATTCATAAGGTGTTTTCTTTAAAATATGTCTGATTAAGGCTCTATTTAAGATGTAACATGCTGTGTTAATAGCTTCCGCCCAAAAGTATTTCGGGAGTTTACTTTCACATAGCATGGTACGGGCCATGTCTTCTAGAGTCCTATTTTTTCTTTCAACTACTCCATTTTGTTGTGGGGTCCTAGGTGCAGAAAAGTTATGATTAATACCATTTTCATTGCAAAAACTTTCAAATAAGTGATTTTCAAATTCAGTTCCATGATCACTTCTTAGAGACACTATGGTAGTGTTTTTCTCATTTGTTACTTTCTTGAAGAATTTCATGAATATCGAGAAAGTCTCATCTTTGTGAGCTAAAAACATCACCCAAGTGAATCTAGAGTAATCATCTACTATCACAAGACCATATTTCTTTCCTCCTAGACTTGTGGTTCTAGTTGGTCCAAAAAGGTCCATGTGAAGTAGCTCTAATGGCCTAGAAGTTGAAACAATATTTTTAGATTTAAAAGAACTTCTTGTTTGTTTTCTAAACTGACATGCATCACATATTTTGTTATTTTCAAAATCTAATTTAGGTAAACCTTTTACTAAATCCATTCTAATTAGTTTTGAAATCAGGTGTGTGCTTGCGTGACCTAATCTTCGATGCCACAACCAACCAATCTCATTCATATTAGCATTATTAGCAACTAAGCAATGATTATTAGTAGACAATTTGTCTAAATCAATCATGTATACATTGCCATTTCTATTTCCAATAAAAACAATGCTATTATCAATGGGATTAGCTACAGTGCATAAAGAAGATTCAAAAGAAACTTTAAAACCTTTGTCACATAATTGACTTATACTAATTAAGTTATGCTTTAAACCATCAACATAAAGTACATTCTCAATATATGTGGAGGGAGTTATTTGAATGTTACCAAACCCCAAGATTTGGCCTTTGCCATTGTCGCCAAATGTAACAACTCCTTCTTTCTTTTCTTCAAGGGTGATGAATTCTTCTTTGTCACCCGTCATATGTCTTGAGCAGCCACTATCAAGATACCACTTTCTCTTTGATCTCTTGGCCACAAGACATTCCTGCAATGAAATCAGACTTTATGTTTAGGTACCCAAGCTTTCTTGGGTCCTTCATGGTTAGTAGCAATAATTATTGTTTCTTTCGGAACCCATATTTTCTTTCCTTTAATATTCAGGTTTTTATTAGGTTTTAGAATTTTACATTCATAAGATTTATGTCCTTTTTGATTACATTTAAAGCATGTAAAATTACTTTGGCCAGCACGCACAAAAATATATTTAATGATTTTTGTTTTCTTAAAGTGTTATACCCTAATCCAGCTTTGTCAAAAACTGCTTTTTGACTATTTAATAACATGTCTAGTTTAGTTGAGCTTAATGTAAACTTATCAACTATGTTCTTATGTTTTTCAACCTCTTTCCTTAGTTTATCATTTTCATTAGAGATTGATTCTTTTTCTTTTATTAAAATTTCATTTTCAGATTTCAGTTTCTTAACTTCATTATTAAGATTTTCCTTTTCTTGAATGAAAGTTAAGTTTTCATTTTTCAAAATCTTGTATTTCTTTTTCAAAACCTTGAAATCCCCAACAAGTTCATTAAAAGCATCAAAAAGTTCATCAAAAGCAAATTCATCGCAAGGGTTGTCGGAACTTACCTCATCGTTGTCGTCCGCCATGAAACATA